>CAMXCT020002215.1:8009-109878 GCA_947184155.2 Cladocopium goreaui | reverse complement strand
GGTACTTCCTACACCTTCTCCGAAATCCCATGCCGACAAGAACAACAAGAAAGGCAAAGGTGGGAAGGGAAGATCATCTTCACCCGTTGACAAGAAGAAGATTTTCTGTAACTACTTCAATAAAGGAGGATGCAACAAAGGTGACAAATGTCTTTACAGTCATTCTCAGAAGGTCTATGATGCCAAGATGAAAGGTAAGAAAGGCAGAAGCGGAAGTCGAGATTCATCAAGAGGGAAAGGTAGAGGAAGTTCATCTTCAGCTGGACCCAAAAAGAAGGTATGTTGGAATTGGCAAGAGGGTACCTGCAAGTTCGGAAGTAAATGTAAATTCCTGCATGCAGATAAATCGCCTTCAGCATCCTCAGAGAGAACCAGCAAGAAGACACCAAAGAAGAAGGCGACTCCCATTACCATTGATTCCTTCTTTGATAGCGACAATGAAGATTCTATGGATTATACTTCACCGAGGATAGCCAGCGCAAAGAAGTCTTCTGATGATCGCAGGATCTCATTTGATCTGGAACCTGAAGTGCACGAGATCGCCATTGAGGACTACCAGGAGGGACTACCCAAACGTATGTATCGTGACCCCAACAAGCAGTATGTCTTCTGGAAAGTCGATGATTTGACCGACGATCAGTCCAAGTCCGACAACACCCTCGGTTCAGTCCGAGCACGGGCAAAGGCTATCATCATGGACAGATGTGGACTCCATCGTTTGTTTGATGAAGTTAGAATCATTATTGGCCCCAAGTTCGACATGTTGATCAAACTGGACAATGGTCGTGATGACTTGATTTTTATTGAAGAGCTTGTTGAGCATGAAGTTGGAAACTCCCTCATGAAGTCCAAGAACATAATGTGCATTTCACTACCAGTGCAAGCCAAAGATCGTAGATTCATCCTGGATTCTGGCAGCGGACACGATCTGATTTCTGCAAGGAAAGCCGAAAGGATGAACTTGAAGCAGCGAACTTGTGATCCTATCATGTTCCACACAGCCAACGGTTCAACTGCTACTCAGACGGAAGCAGAGATTGACCTGGGAACCTTTGACGTGACCTCTCACGCCTATGTACTGGACGGCACTCCGTCCGTGATGTCTCTTGGGAAACGATGCATGGAAGAAGGATACTCCTTTGTATGGCCATCTGGTCAAATGCCTTTCATGATTACGAAGAATGGAGAACGCATCGATTTGACAATCCATGACAACATCCCCTATGTTGATCTTGGAACTTACGAATGCACTCCTCATGAATGTCATCATGCATCGAAGATCCATGACCTATTGACACATCCCCAAGTTGGATTCAATGATTTCAACGACATTGATGATGTTGGTCAACCCTCACGAAGAGTACATCTCGATGGAGAAAGTGGTCTTGAGACATCAACTGAGGATCACAACTGTTCCCGATATGTCAAGAAGCTCAAGGTGAAGAAGAAGAGAAGAGCAATGAACCGGCAGAAACATTCGGCAACTCCTGGAGAAGAAGAAGAGGAACCTCCTGAGGGCGGCGAGTATGAACCAGGAACTCCGCTTGGCGATCCTCCTGGGGACGAGACTGACCTTGAAGATGACGGTCATGGTGCTCCTGAAGATGCCGCTGAAGGTGATGAAGATGACATCGAGATCGATGTTGTTGAAGGTGAATCTAGGGTTGCCAAAAGAGGAACACTCAAGAGAGAAGCTAATAGCCTGAATCACAAGTTGACCCACAGATACAAGAATCCATATTGCGACTCATGCATTCGAGCAAAGATGAAGCATTTCAAGACTCGTCGTGGTGCATACAAGAGGGAACTCAAGAAGTTTGGCGACCTCATTACCTTTGATGCGGTGGACACATCCAAAGTCCATGATGACGTGTTGGTCCTCGAGAAGGAAGTGTTGGTTGTCAGAGACTGTTATACAGGAATCATTGGTGCTTATCCATCTGATCGAATGACCAAAGATGATGTAGTCAGAGCAGTGAAACAGTTCATCGGCGCCAAGAAGGTCAGACAGGCCTACTCTGATCATGCTCCTCAATTCATTGAAGCTATGAATGAGATGAAGATACCAATTGATCATTCGTTACCTGGAAGACCTCAAACCAATTCAATTGCCGAAAGAACGAACCAATTTATTCTCACAGCTACTTCTACATGTCTTTTGGAAGCTGGATTACCACCTTGTTTCTGGAGAACAGCAATCCTTTGCGTATGTCATCTACTCAACGTAGAACCCAACGATGATGAATTGAGCGCTTGGTGCAAACTCCATGGATCTGAATTTGCTGGCAAACTCATTCCCTATGGTGCTCGTGTGAACTACAAGCCTCCGAAGACCAGAGAAGCGGGACAACTTCACAAGTTCGGGCCTGACTCTATTCCAGGAGTGTTTGCAGGGTATCACATTGGTCCAGGGATGCATTGGTCAAGACAATACAAAGTATGGCCTCTGAGTGAATTCGTACATCAAAATCTTGGTGACGATGCTAGCAAACCTGAACACCGTCTTCTCAAACCTCATTTGACTGAAAAGGTCGAGATGGTCACTCCATTGACATTTCCATGCAAGCAGGAATATGAGAGGGTGAACACCACATTGGAAGGAATGAAAGAAAGAGAAATCCTCGATGGCGATCCCTCCAAAGTGCCTCATGGAGATGACGAAGAACATGACCAAGATGAAGATGATGATGAGCTTGATGACGGAGACGACGGTGGACCTGGACCAAGTGGTGGAAAAGTTTCAAAGAAGCCTCTTGATGACCCTGAGGATATCTTCGACAAAGACAAAGATCCAGAAGAGATGACCCTCCAGGAATTGATCGACGCCCAACCAGACCATTGGAAGAAGGGCAAAGCTGGAGATGGGAAGGTATACCTCAATGACGATGGTGAGAAGGTCAAGTTGAACGTCAAGGGTTACCCATACAAGATTGGAGATGACGGTAGACGAATGTTCAGAACGTCATTGCGTCCCAAAGGGACCTATTCTCCTGAAGAATGGCGCAAACTCTCTCAATCTGACCGGAATACCATCCTCAAAGCCGAGAAGAAGAAGTTGGAGAAGAAAGAGGCCGATGACAAAGCCAAAAGATTGGTCGAAGAAAAGAAGAAGAAGGCAACGAAGAAGGAGAAGAAAGATTCAAAGAAAGACAAGGACGAGCCAAAGTCCAAGGACGATGAGGGTGGTGATGAAAGTAAGAAGGATGACTCTCATTCAAAGTCAAAGAAATCCGATACAGGTGTTGGTGAAGTTGTGAAGAACAAAATTACCTTACCTATCACATGTACAAGTACGTATCTTGATTTGTACGACATAGTCGATGATGACGATGTACATGGAAGACGATACATTGATTGTCGAAAAGTGAAGAGGAATGCTGATGCTAGTCCATGTTCCGATGCTTCTACTGACGTCCCGGACGACGAGGAATATCTCACTGAATGGGATGAATGGTCGGAGGTCGAGAAAGGACGTGGCCCAAAAGCATCGTGGAGTGGTGAAGTTTGGAGCACATTGTCAGGTGAGATTTCGAGGTTTTCCATGGCTACGCCAGGAGAGTCGACAATGATCAAAAATGGCAAATGTGTTAACGTCAAGAACGTGAAGAACATAGCCACTGATGATGATGAATACATTCCATTTCCAACTATGCCGTGTACTTCTGCATCAAATCAAAGTCACCGAACCAAGATATCATCAGAAGGTCTTGGAAGCAAACTTTTCAATGCAATGGTTTCACGACC
Organism: Cladocopium goreaui; assembly: GCA_947184155.2. Classification (NCBI taxonomy): domain Eukaryota; class Dinophyceae; order Suessiales; family Symbiodiniaceae; genus Cladocopium; species Cladocopium goreaui. The sequence goes on along the minus strand of CAMXCT020002215.1, from coordinate 106,134 downwards.
TGTGGGCAGAGCCGAGATTGAGTCTAACCCAAAGGCCAAAGAGGCGATGCTCAAGGAGTGGAAAGGCCTTCGTGATCAAGAGGTATTTGACTTTACAATGGTTCGTGAATACGACGACGTTGTTGCAGAGGCCAAGAAGAACAAAAAGGAAGTACACATGGCCAGGGTCCATGGCATATGCGTGGAAAAGAATTACCAGCTGTCAGAAGACAATCCTGGACGAAAATTCAAGGGAAGAGGCGTTCTGCTAGGAAATCAGGTGAAGAATCAGCATTGGGAGGCAGCATTCTTCCAAGACTTGGGAAATTCCCCTGCTTCCTTCGAAGCCTCACGATGGGCAGATTTTTACGGATGTCTTCCTGGGCACTCCGTCAAGTTGGCAGATGCGATTCAGGCTTACATCCAGGCTAAGTTGAAGGGACCTTTGTGTTGGGTGGAGTTACCCACTGATGCATGGCCTCCGGAGATACAGTATTGGAAGTTCCGTCGCCCTGTCGTAAGACTCGACAAAGCCCTGTATGGACACCCTGATTCAGGCACGATGTGGGAACAACATTGTGACAAGAAAGTTCAAGAAATTGGTTTTAAGCCCATTGGTGAGGAATGGCCTTCTATGTATTTTCATGATGAGCTCAAATTGCTGTTGGTAATCTATGTGGATGACCTTAAGCTTGCTGGGCCCTCCGAAAATCTGGCCAAAGGTTGGGAAATGCTGCGCACTGTTCTGCGCATTGAACCCGAAACCGATCTGGGACTTTACTTAGGATGTGTTTTATCCCAAGGTGAGACCCAATTGCATAATGGTAAGAAAGTCAAGACCATAACTTATAACATGGAAGGATTGTTAAAGTTATCGGTGGAAAAGTATCTTGACATCATTGGTAAGGACACAAAATTGAAAAAGGTATCAACTCCAAGCCTTCCAGAGGAAACGAAAAGCAGCCCGTATCGAGCTCCTTCCGATGGAAAACGCAAAGTTGAGTGTCCTTGGTGTGCACATTCCTTCGATCCAGATATGCCTGCTCTCTCTGAGACTGGCAACTCACGTCCTGCGCAAGACAGTGAGACGCTGAGCCGTGGGAATCTAGCTCCGCATGCAGCTAGTGTGCTGATGAAGCTGCTGTATGCAGCCCGCATTGCGCGGTTTGACCTGTTGAGATCCATCAATGCATTAGCACGTAATGTGACTAAATGGACAAAGGATGATGACGCCCGTCTTCATCACCTAATGTGTTATGTTAATTCCACATTGTCCCTCAAAATGATAGGATGGGTCGGAGACAAAATTGAAGATTTATCGTTAGGACTATTTGCAGATGCGGATTTCGCTGGATGTGCCCAATCCTTGAGATCAACTTCAGGATCGCACTTACAAGTCCAAGGTAAGTTCACAAGATTCCCACTTGCTGGTGGAAGTAAGCGACAAGGGTGTGTTAGTCATTCTACCCCCGAAGCTGAAATTGTGGCTGCAGATACTGCACTTAGGACTCTAGGAATCCCCGCATTAAGTCTGTGGAAAGTCTTAGCCAAAGTTTTTCCTCAACTCCTGTTTCATGACGATAATCAAGGTATGATTGGTGTTGTCAGATCAGGACGGAATCCAACCATGCGTCATTTGGAGCGCACACATGGTATTTCCATTGCCTCCATGCATGAACATTTCCAAAAGGATCATTTTGTATTGATCTATGAAATTACAGCCAAAATGGCAGCCGATATCCATACTAAAGGGTTCAAGAATCCCATGGCATGGAAGAAAGCTTGTATGCTAATCAACTTGTTGGAACCTCAGGACTTGCAGAGCAAAGAAGTCTTAGACATGTTGCAGCCAAGCACCGATGTCGATATGACTACTCGCCAAGTTTTCCAATCCAAAACTGAGGATATCCCAAACTTCCCATACACGGAAACCCCTATTTTGCCAAAAGAAGTGTATAGGAAGGGTTTGACAAGTAAAGAGAAGCTACAATACTTGCCAGGTATGGATCCCATTTTTGTCGTCAAGCAACCGGTGTTTTATCGTCCTAGGCCACCCGGCCTGATTGTGCCGCCAGATGTATTGAGATCCACATGGGTTCTTCTCAATGGTACCTGGACAAAGGTCGAACACCGTGCATCTCCACCAGAGCAGGCTATCAGATTTGATAAGTGGGTTGAACGAGCGTGTTTTCAGTACCATTCGCCTAACAAGCAGCCGTTGATCCCGGACACTGTTTCACAATCCGTTTCAACGACCTCAACCCACCGGGTGATGTCGTCAAAGCACGTGCATGCCCCGCCTGCCCACTCGAGCTCACTACGTGACTCGTGTGCGTCAACACAACATGACCGTGTACAGCATCTGACCGATTCACCAATGCTGATGTTCTCGGTTGATGCCTTGTTTTTAGATGCACAGACATCACCGTCTCAACACCCGAAATCCATTCACCAGTGCCTTCAGCCAGCCACACGTGTGATCAATACGCTTATGCGCCTTGTTCATGGGGGGAGTGAGGGTGAAGGATGTAGTGAGGGTGAAGGATGTAGTGAGGGTGAAGGAAAGGGACACCTACAGTCCACTTCAACACCTGGCCTATGTCATACGCATCCGGAATTGGACATCAATGATAACATTCCGTTTGTAAAATCCACCCGAAAATCCCAAGTGTTAGGTAAGAAAAATGAAGACCATTGGCAGTGGGATGGGAAAGAGACATTGATCCGAATTCACAAAACGCCAAGAAGGCAAAACTTTGTACCACAGGATTGCGAAGACTGTCCTTGTGACCCTAGGATCATATGTGATGAGAGGGAAACTGAACAAAAGTTCAAAACCAATACTCGAGTGATCAAAGACATATGGAGATTCAAGGGCGACAATCATGAATCAACGAACAAGTTGAATGAATTTTGGACTGGAAAATCGACATTCAAGGTGCTCGCCAATGCTGAAGTGATCGATGGAGGTAAGAACTGTAAAGTGAGTCAGGGAGTGATCACGCTATGCACCAATTGCAATGACGTGAAAACTATTCCCATCACTGATGTTTTTGTCCCCTATCAATATCACATTGAAGTAGGCAAACATGAGGTTGACCATCCTACAGTGTCGGTAATCCTTTGGAGAGAAAAGAAAAACAGAACTTTGGAATTTCAATTTTCCAAATCACCTTGTGACATGATGACATCAAAGTATGCGAAGTTTTCCCTTGCAATCAATTTGATCGAAGTTCCTCAAGCAGTCCCATGCTTCGTCTTGTTATGTTCGGAAGAGAGAAACTGGTTTACGTTCTTGCAGAACAAAATGAAGGACGAAATGAAGTTTCATGTCGTGCCAATCACTGAAGATGACGACATGCTCTCTCCGTACGGAATCAGTAAAGCAAGGCGATGCCTTCGGACCAAACTTGATTCAATGTTCTTTGCAGGTCCATGTACAGGAGGTTCACCATGGAACCGAATCAACCGATGGGTGAGCGAAGCAACTACACAACTCATCGAAGCAAAGAAGCAGATCTTCTGGGCGATGTGGGAAGTGTTTGCATCAGTGCTAAGTGAACTTATCAACATGGGATCACCAGCCTTGCTTGAGTTGCCTAGAGGTTGTGACTACTGGAAGGACCGTAGAATGACTGAACTTGTGGAAGGAACCGTATCTCATGAACACAAATTTGATGGATGCATGTATGGCTTGAAATCACAATTCCAAGAGACTCCCAAACCAATCAAGAAACCATGGAAGATTGTCTCATGGGGGGTGTCTTTTCCGAAGCTTCATAGAAGATGTGATCGCCGTCATGACCATGCAGAGTGTGCCGGTAGGGAAACTCGCATTACTCAAGTTTACACCAAATGGATAGCCAAGATAATCATGAATGGAATCAATGATCATGTAATCAGGAATAGTCCATTTGTGAACGTCAGAGTGATGAAACGTTGGAAGCCGCTTGCATGTGATGAACAACTGAAAGCTGAAATGTCTCGTGATTCCGAGAATGTCCGCAGTCACCCAATCAAGTCGGTGGCAACATCCGTTTGTGCTACTCGAGAGCTCGACGCCATTGACCATTCGTTCGAGCGATCGCTACTGCACTGGTGCTTTTCGAGATTGACATCAACTTCGGTTCTTTCATCGTGGCACTTTTCATTTTCGTGTCTACTGCTTTCTGAATTCGACTCCGACTGGTTGTTACGAGACCTACGGTTCGTACAACTATTTTCGCTGCTCGAACAGTTGTCACGAGACCTACGGTCCGTGCGACTTTATTCTGTACAAAGCGGGATGGCCGAAACACAGGATCTGAACTCAGTAGGGCAATTTGCCGGAAGCCGAATCACCGTTGCATTACGGGTGCTGAAGGGATTGTCCGAAGGATCCATTGCAGCCAAGACTCCATCACCGTTCCGAGACACCCGAGGTTCGAATTTTCGACTGATCTCAGATGAGGACACAGCCAACCAGTGGATTAGGTTTGGTATGCCGCCTGCAGTTGTCTACTCAGCATACTTTGCAAACTCCAGACACACCAGTGAAGCCACTGCACAAGCTCTGGAGGTAGCCTACAAATTGTTGCAGAGAGCGCAGGACATCGAGAAGGGGTGTTCAGGATGGGAGTTTTTGTCAAAGGGATCGAGATTCGTGAAAGTCTTTGCAAGCAGATGCCCATTCGAAGATGCAACTGTGGGACGCTTCATGGACAAAGAGATCTATGACAGACTCGATGAGCTCTGGATCGTATTGTCCAAAGGACATTTTCCCGAACCTTTTGATGATCAAGCCACTGCAGCCGAAACTGAGGCGAAGATCCGAAGCATGAAGCAAATCTATCGAGGAACACCATCATTCAACACAGATCCGAGTGCCACATCATGGTTAGCTGTGACAAGGACAGCCGAGTACTTCAAAGTCATGGACGAGTTGACCAAGGTAAATCCGAAGTCTCCATCTGACAATGACAGCTATCGAAAAGCAATGAAGCACATGATTGAAGTCCAGATGAGGCACCTAGGACATGCACTGAGGTATCACAATGAGCAGAACCCATCAGATCAGATCATCTTGCAGGATGTGATGAAGGATGTAGTTGCTTTTGAAACCAATCAACCGAAAGGGAGGAGTGCAGCCCAGAACCATTTCTTGTGTTTGTTAGCCCTCGGCACGACACTTGAGAGACACAAGACCAGCGCCCGAGGAGATGGAAATTTGCCAAGAGTAGCAGAATTGTCCGAACTACAGTTCTCGATCCTCAAGGCCTTTGACATTCCTTTGGGAATCCTGATTGGGCATGGATACAATGTCTCGATTGCCGATGAAGGGGCCAGATATACCGAGAAAGAAAGACGTCATGCTTGCCATAGTTCCCTCAAAGATTTTACAACATCATTGACCGATACTCAAACTGGAACAGGTGGCAACATGCACAATTTCGATGACTGGGACATCCCCCTGAACTTCAAAGATGGACGAAGACCCGACGAAGTTGACTTCTGGAACAATGAGGAGCCTTCATGGGTGAATGATGACACATCAACTGGACCTAGTGCCCAGGGTACATCCGCTCCTACGGAGGGATCACAGCCAAAGGCATCACAACAATCATCAAGTTCAAACGTTCAACCGAAGAAGATGCCAAGATCATCGACTGGCGGAGCCTCGTCTTCGTCGACCCATGCAGCTTTCCGATCTGGACCCGGAGCAACATCTCAAGGTCGTGCTGAACCAGAAAGAGATGAGGATTGGATTCCAACTGAAGACTGGATGAAGAGAAGGAAACCTTCAACCGTGGAAGTGCGTCTCCATGCTGCCGAAGACTATGCTCGTGAGGAACAACGAATTGCATTCCTGCGATCCGGCAAGGATTTTGTACTTTCAATCGTAGAGGGCCCTCACACTACTCACAAGTATGGATCCAATTTGATCTGGAAACAGTATTTGAGAAGATTGACATTTCATGCTGCCTTGTCATTCAACATGCTGACAGAAGGTCAACTTGATTCCCACATGATCAATGAGAATGACTACGAATGGCTTAAGCTCTACCACTACATCATCACGACCACAGAGTTTGTCAGGTGCAAGGGATATCCAGTGACGGAGGTCCTAGCCATGTTGACATTGGGCATTGAAGAGACTGTGGAGGGCGAGATTCGAGCCAAGCTCAAGAAATTGGGAAACAAGATTGGACAGTTCATCATCGGGGAGCCTTGGTTAGACAAATGGGATGAATTGGGAGGACAAGTGAGAAACAACAAAGCTCTCATCTTGACGGATTTGACTTACCAAACGAGATCTAGTTCGAGAATCGTCAATGACATCGAGGCTGGGCTCGACAACATGGGTCTTTCATCCATCAAGGTGTACCAACTTCCATATGAGTCTCTGGAGAAACCCGAGGACTTCTTGAAACTGGCAACGAATGCATTGACATTCCTACGATCCAACGCAAATGCATTTTCAAGTGCCACTGTTCACATTTGGATCTCTTTTGCAGCACTTTTCAGAGGACAAACTCGCATACTGATGCCAAATGCAGACTTCGTCACCAAATTGGCGGAGATCATCACTGAGATCAGCCAAGCAGCTCATCTTCCAATTTTCGTCAACATTCTGAGAGATGCCCGGTTTCTTGGGTCACAATCTTCAATTGTATCCATGGCCGAGGAGCTTGCAAGAATCTTGAAGGAAAAGGGCATTATTCACTCCACCAATGAAAGATTCTGGAAACAGATATATGCTTGTGGACGTGAGCCCTTTTATTGGAAAGAAGGTGAAGGCAAGGAAGTCATTTGGGCTATGCTTGAAAAGTCATTGATGCGACAGAAAGTCTTCTTACATTGTGCAATGGATCATGATACAGTCCATGACCTGAATGAAGAATGTGTCCATGTGAAGAACACCGGATTTGACATTGAAACCATCAAACGATGCACAGAACATCCACGAGTTATTCCCAGCATCCGTACTGGAGAAGTCACAGATGCTCAAGCTGGATCAGCAAACATCATTGGAGGAATGAAACACATGAAGGATGCGGTCCAGAGGAGAGCATGGTCAGACATCCGACGAGGAGTATTTACCCCGGAGCCCCTGACAGATGTGGATGAGCATTGGGTCGAGGTAACCGAAGATTCCGAATTGATGTGCGATGTGTGCAAAGGATTTCACAAGAATGATTCGAGATTGAATACCTGCACTGAGAACCGCACAAGATGCCTGAATTGCGCAAGCAACTGGACAAGAGCGGCAATCTACGGTACTGAAGACATTGGGATGGATGAATTTTCACAGGATGCAAGAGTAGCTGCAAGATTGCTCAACATCTACAATGAGTGCGTTGACTGGAGAGAAATGGAAGCCGAGAAGGACCTCCGTGGATTCCTGGTCACTGCGACACTTGCAATGCTTTCAGGATACAGGACGACAAGTGATGTGCTCAAGCAGGTATCACATCGAGGTGCCATCCGAATGCCTGCATACATGGTGAAGGGGAAATGCAGACGAGACCTGTTACCCCGATTCACTGTACAACGTGAGACTCGAACAGAGGATTGCGGAGGCGGAATGCACCGAATGCGATGGTTTTACAGACTGCTTTGGGATGGTGGAAACGTCGCTTATCATGACTACATGAAGACCGTGCTGACCAAGGAGGAGATCGAATCAATGATCAATCCAACTGCAACAGCTGAGTATGTCGGCGACATTTTCGAATTCTGGCTTGGAATGCTTGATCTGGGTATTCAATTCCCTACTATGTTCGCTGGATGGGGGGCAAACCTTGACAGTTGCCTCGCAGGACTGGAAGAGTCGTTTTGGCTATTCAGCAGTTCATGTCGACCTACCGACACCATCAACACAAAGCGAAACCGATCCAGGAAAGCATACATCCCGCCGGTCGAGAATGACATGGTGATTACAATCTTGAAAGAAGCAGGAATTTTTGACCTACTCATGCAGAAGAAGATCACCAGAATGCCGGTGCTCCCAGAAGCCAACTACGATGACCACCCTGAAATGATTGAGGTCTCATCAAGCGATGAAGAGGTGGATGAAATTGATGAACCTGATGAGGAGACCACGACGCCTACGGCGCGGGGCCCTCGAGCAGAACAAACTTCAGGAGAAACCGATGCCGGAGCTGGTGACATCGAGATTGAGGAGGAGGAAGATGGCATGGGGGGACAACCTTCAGAAGCGAAGAAGCGCCGAACCGAGGTGCGTGACATCCGTGATCGTTTTGAGAAGCTGATTTCAGATGCATTGGATGTTCAATATTGTTTCATTTGTGGTGGAAGGCATGGCATTGACGAATGTACTACACCAGATGATGAGAACATGAAGGACACCATATGGCGCATGAGGTTGATCATGGATCAGAAGTCCAAATCCCCATCATCATCCGAAAGATCCAAAGCTGCAACCAGAGGCAGAAAAGACAAGCTCCCAAAGAACGTCATGCCACGAGGAAAGCGTTGGGGAAGAACCAGATTCACTGAGAAAGAGGAAGTGACCAAGTGCTTCTACAGTCAGTCAGCCTTTATGTACGACATTGGTGATCGTGAAGAAGGAGGACAATACTTAGTGAATGGTGTCGAAGTCAACCCAATTAGCCGAGGTGTGAAGAATCGTCATGAGCTTGACTTGCTGATTGAACGTGCGGCTGAGGAATCCCCGCCTGTTTTGCCGACCATTGAAGAGCTGAACGCTTGGAACCCCCTTGATCATGATGCTTATGTAAAATGGCTTATTGAAGAAAGAAAACAACGTGGAGACAACTGGAACTTCAAATACATCCAACCATTTACACATGGCCACAACATCGGTACGCTTCAACTTGCTCGCATCAATGGAGAAGAATATCTTGGAATGGGCTGGTGTAAGGTGCATCGATATGGCGAGAATGAGTGGATGGGCAACAAGTGGGAAAATCCGCCATGGATAGTCGAATTGTCAAAAGATTCAATGCAGCGCTACGCCACTCCGTGGGTTGCGTCAGAGACAGTCGAAATCACCGTGGACTACCATGCGACGAGGCAGGTTGGGTCAATGTTGAGTCGATCTTGAAGTACGATGCCATTTGGAGAGACCAACATACTTTGGCTGGAACGACCTACGTCAACTACCCGATACTTGTTGAGAGGTGGAACAATTTCCAGAGAGTGATCTTCACTGAGTACAAGCAAACGAAGAGAATCCGAGCACAAGTGCTAGGACTCAAGGTCACGAAAGGTGAGTTGGAACACATCATGAACAACTTCAATGATGGATTGACCTCTAGACTTGATCGACAAACACTGAGGTTGGAGATCGGCACAGCAGATCGAGAGATTTGGCTTTGGCCGGTGGCAATCCGTGCCCCTATGGCGCATTCAAGAGTTCAAGGCGGTGTGCACATCGAAGACAAGAAGACTTCCTATCAGATGAACCCTGGAGTAGGATACACTCTTGGAGGAGGATTTCATTGCACCACATTTGACAACATCGCTCAAATCTTCAGAGAAGGACTACGTCCCGGAGGAGGAGGCGACCGCATCAATACGTTCTTCGTGCCATTCGCGCCGTGGGATGTGAGAAGTCAGATGGTGCTGAGATTCAGGAAGATTGATCAAACTGATCTTGTCTACATCTACATCACGTACGATTCCATCGCCAAGTTCTCCCCTCGATTGTCAGCAGACGGACACATTTTGGTCCAAGAAACAATACCATTCGAATCATTCGATGCAGTATGGTATTACGACTGGAAAGAAAAGGACTATTACCGTCTCATGATCACGAAGGGAAGAGATCAACTTGTTCTTTCTGTGCAAGGTGCAAAGAGGGTGGCCACCATTGAACGATTTGACAAGCTCATTGGAAACATTGTGCCTGAAGAATCATCACCCGATCTGGACGAACTTCGAAAACTTGTCGATATCAGGACCGGTCACTTCAGTCATACTCACAGATTGTTCCCTGGACATCCGGATTGGAATGATACAATATCGTTGTTGGCAGTCACTCATCACCCTAGCAAAGAGGACCATCGACTATGCCCCGCATGTCTGATGGAGACCCCTGCACCATTATCGATTTGTGTAATGTGCAAAGGATTTTTGGTGAGTCATGGATGGAGGAAACGAATCAAGATCACCGTGGCTACAGTACCAAGTGCCGAATCACATCATCGAGAAGAAGATCTCAAAGACCATGTCAAGAAAGCATGGGAGGAGGTGAAGATCGATTTGACAGGTGATGATGATGACGACGAGGTGATGCCAGATGATGATGATGTCACCATGAAGAGTCCAGAACAAGAAACTCAACCAGAAGAAAGAGATGATGATCAAGCCTCGAAGAAGGGCGACATCAATGATGAGAAAAGAGACTTCAGAGAACAAGATGAGGTCGACGAATTTCTCAATCAAGAAGGAAAACCGACCGATGAGAACGACGATGATGAGATAGCGGTCGATGAAATTAACATAGAAGAGTACGAGGCTGGAGAAGCTCGTGATGCAGTGATTGAGTACCCCAAGTGGATGCAGCGGATTGAGTTTGGATCAAAGGTCCTGCCGATCGAACCTTGCACAATTGGAGATGCTCAGCCAGAATTCATCAAGATCCTCCTGTTGCAGATTGGATTACATATCGTCAGAATCTACAGACTATTCCAACGGAACTTCTGTGGAGACATCGAGACGGCATGGAAACATTTTCAACAGAACCAGAAATTCAGGATGGACCTGGACTCAAGAACTCCTTACCTGGGCGAGGATGAAAATGGTGAACTCATTGAACCAACTGCACAACAGATGAAAGAGCTCTACAAAGAGATCGGCCGACCAAATCAAAAGGACGACATCGGAGAAGAGGGATTCGTCAATGCATACTATGGGGCAGTGGTACTCAAAAGACTTCTCGTATATACCCTTGAATGTGGCTACACGTATGATGACTTGCAAAACATATTCTTTGATGAGGAGATGGAGAAGCTGTCGAAACGTGACACCACAATGGATGAGATGAGAAAGACCACAGCGGCCCGCGACGCCCTTGACCGACAAGACGTCATGGTCAGAAGAATCATTGCAGGTGCATATAGGGTAAATGCTGTTTATTTCTTCAGGAACGTTGACTTTCAAGACACAATCACACTGAATCCAGTTGACCTTGTGTGTGCTCTTCGTCCACCACTTCGAAGAATATCACTTTTACACCTGATCCTTCAGAATGGCCGACAATTGCCACGACCTCTACTCCAAAAGCTATATGATGCGATCGATGACTACAATCACATTAAGCAACGGGAAGATCAACGACCAAGGTGGGGCATCCACTTGTCTGAAGCTCACATACTTGCGATTGCTGATACCCCGACTCCTGCTGATCGTGAACGTGCTAACCCAGCCGCTGGCAAGTCGAAAGCAGCCCCGAAAGCAGCACCAACACTGGGAAGAGTGTCAAAAGCGAAAGCATCATCATCAGCAACATGGAGAACAGTTGACACCGCTCCTCCGCCAAAACAAGCTCCAGTGACCCCGCCAAAGAAGGGTGGAAAAGACCAAGGAAAAGGTGGAAAATCTTATTCACACCGTGGCGGAGACTGGAACCAACAGGGATACTATGGATGGGGATATAGATGATTAAGCGATCTGACCTCTGCATAGGTCCTGATTGAACCTGGCGATGCGAGGATGCAATCATTGCTCGAGATTTACCTCTACTTCATTTTGAATGATTTCTGAGAGGACTCTGAGCCGGCTAATTTAGAACCACACATTTTTTTTGAACATCATTGCATGAGACGCTGAGTTTCTACAGCGGTCTACATCTCAACCGACGAAGGAACGGGAGGGTAAACTTCTAGTTCCATAGTCAACTTTGTGTTTTGATTTCTTTAATTCACATGCTTGAGTGAGACTCCATGCTGGCTACGCCACATTGGATGAACCTCAATGCTAGACACCGACTACGTCGTGTCTACATGCACGTGAACAGAACCTTTATATTTTGGTAGAGATTGTAGCAAGCCGCCATGTAGATATGAAGTTCTGAACGGACTTTAGCTCTCCATAATTCAATAAATGAACAGCTGCGAGTGTAGTGGATCAATTTAAAGGACACTCCTTTGCGCGTAGCCAACAAAGTTGGCTATGCGTGGGGGGTGCGAATAGAGTGTAGGCTACGGACCATTGTATATTATCACATAATTCGACACTCTAGGATCCAGTACCAAAGGGGCACTTCAAACTGGCCTCTTTGGCTCAAGACCCACTGCAGCACCAGAACAAAGAACTGCCATGCGGAAGCTGTTACCCGTGTAACGTCATCATTGGAGCATTCATTGCAAACACAACCACTGGAACATAATCGGGTAAGCAATCCCCGGTTCGCAATATATATATATATATATATACGTGTATATTAATATTTATATATATGTGTATATAAATCATGCAACTTGACCATAGCGCATCTGTTTCCACCACCCTTCGGCTGTCAACCCCCTGGACGCTGCGAAAAAAGGAAACAATTGACTGAAGAGTCGAGGCCGGGTGGGCCCGTTTCGGCAGGTGCTGAGTTGTGCCATGTGGGGAAAGTTTTGTGAAGGTAACCGGGGCAACCAACAAGAAAAAACGGATGAAAAATCACCTAAAGATGGTGATTTGATGTGTTTTTACAGGTGTTTACCATCAACAATTGTGTTCTGAAATGATTTACCAATAAAACATTGTTTTTTACAATCAAAACGCGTGTTTCGATATGATTTACCCATGTTTCTATGGGAATTTGGCCGTGGCACGTCAACAGCATGCGTGCAAAGTAACACTGACTTGGGAATGGCCATCGACGGGGGCTAGAGTAGCAGTTCCATTCATGATATGGGTGAGGACTTTTTCGAGGTCGTTGTGTTGGCTGTGTGCACAAATTTGCCCCGATCTGCCATCCTCACAGAAGGATCCTCATGGTTTCGGTACTCAATTTCGCACTGTTGCACGAGCCAGAGACTATCGACGTGAACATATGATGCCTCCCTGCGACAAGCCTGACTATGTGGAACCAAATGACTCGGCTCATGAACTTTGGACATATCCTTGGCGTCGTCGTGATGGACAATCCAATGACAATTTGCATTTTGTTAGCGGTACGACTGGTGGTAGTGGTGACGTGGCTCGAGTTGAAGACATGATCAATGAATTGACAGCACATGCCGCGAGGTTGAGAAGTGAACTCGTAGCCTTGCATAGCAAGATGGATGAAACTAGTGATCGACTTGTTTCAAACGTGAAACAAAATATGGTAGAAGATGAATCGCCGGTTACTGTGTAAAATCAATCGCAGATGAATGCAGCAAGTGTCACGGATACCACTCAGAATGACTGGTCTTCGTGGAGAAACGATCAACATGTGCAGGCACCCTCTTGTAGTTTCACGGAAAACACTCAGCAGGACTGGTCTGCGTGGAAGAACAATCAAGATGTTCAGTTAAAATATTTTCATAATAATGTAGTGATATATTTCAGCAAGACTAAGTGGTGGTGCAGGTTGCAGTAGGTTAGTTACAACATGGTTTGGATGGTCCGAAAATCAAAAAACACATTTAAAATCATTATTTATTTTTTGAAAAGATAAATAAAAAAGAAAATAACAAAGAAATAAACAAATAAAAATATATATAAATAACAGAAAAAGAAATAAAAAAAAAACAGAAATAAAAATAAAGTAAACATGAATAAATATACATTCAAAAATAGAATTCAAATGATTTTTACTTAATCCTGTTTAATCTATTCAGGCTGAAGCCTATCAAAACTGATTTTGTTTTGACAACGCTGGCCACGCGGTGCCAAACATCTGACAACAACTGACAAAAAAGGCCACATCAGGAACCAATGTCGTTTAAACGGTCACGCGTAGCAACGTACCTCATCGATCCATCCAAAGTCAGCACGATTCAGCACGGGTAGGGACAAGCAGTGCAAAGGCCGGACCAAAGGACCAGTGGCTGAAGACGACATGGGTGAGCGCTGAAACCGAAACAAAAGCGCGCAACAACTGACCACACAAGACTCTGTGATCCAAAATGATAACAAAGCGCAAACAATCATAGATTTTTCCACAGCACATCGCACCAGGAACACCCTTGCATCACGTATATGATTTCCTTTAAAAAAACACGGGCACACACACATGTTCATTGCATACCTATTCGCAACATATTCATTATTTTTCAACTTTGTACATGTTTTCGTCAAAAAAAGTAAAAATAAAAATAAAAAAAACATCAAGAAACATGTTCTCAATTGAAAACCAAATGCAGGTTATCCCACTGGCTCGAAACCCAAAAGAAGAAAAAACAAAGTCACCGTTTTGCAATTTCTACCCAATCACCGCTATTCAATTCATGTTTGGAAAATCGTTCCCAGAAATCATGCTCAATGTAGTGATTTGTAGTGACATTTTTTAACATGTTTATGGTTCATGTTGTTTTCACATGTTTATGGTTTATGTTCAACGGTCTGGAGCGGTTTTGCCATTTTTCCCCTAGAGGTTTCTACTCAATCACCGCTACCCAATTCATGTTTGGAGATGGTGGCCTCCAACGTTCACATATCTTTATCATTCATTGTGTGCTTTATTGTTTTCATTCATGGTTTATTTTATTTCCTGGTGCCTTTTAATTTGTTTTTAATTTCCAATTCTTGTCATTGTTTCATGTTTTTTTTGCTTTCATTTTATCATTTGTTTTTAATTTCCTGTTTTTTTTCTCTTGAAAAAAACCATTACCAATCTAAACCACTTGCATGTGGACCCACGACTTAGTTCTGCTGAATATTGCCCAAATCCAATGGTTCAAAGTTGTTTTGATGGTGGTGCCGTGTTTTTAGGCACGCTCAATACTTATTATTTTGGTTTCTTATTTCAATATATATATATATGTATTTATGTATGTATAAACCATATATCTATATATATATAATAGTAATTTATAACATATCATAAGTATTGGTATAATACCCAGTGGTAATTTATAATAGTATATCTTTAGTAAGTATTGACAAATATCCAACGGTATTTTGTGGATACAATATAGATATATCATTGGTATTGATAGTTGTCAACCATATACATATATATTTATATATATTTACTGAGTGATTTTTATAGTTCCCATGAACCATGTTTGTCATGATTTATCCTCATCAAAATAAACTGAATCAACAGTATTTCCAATATTTATCCACAGTGTAATAATAATCAATACTCTCTGGTAAACTAACATAAGTATGGTAAATCCACTAAATGGTAATTTTCAATAGCTACGTTAAATTACCAGAGGGTAACTGATTTAGCGCAAGTTGATGGCCAAATTCCCATCGATCAGTTTCCGAAAAATCGGAGCCTTTTTTTACGGCAGCCAACTCTCCTCAGGGCCATCTTTCGCCAACAGTTTCGCAAGACCCAGCTGTGCCGTTTCTACAAAGGTTCTGGCTGTGCGGAGTCCCGGTACTGAAAATCTTCCAAGGGGGGTGGAACCGGCTGTTGGATGTTCCCCAGTTTCAGGGCTGAAAAAATCAATGTCAAGTGGGGCGTGATTAAAGTCCTCCGACAAAGATGTTGGAAGGCGGAGGAAACAGTAAGTTATGTTTCCATTCTTTTGTGGGGTTGCTTTTGCACCTTTTGTCAGTGCATTTGTGGTGTTTTCGCATGCAGATAGCTTCGGGATATGGATTTCTTTCAAAAAAAAGTGGGGAACCCTCATTCCATCTATTAGTTTTGCGCATAACTATCCATACATGGCCAAGGTTTGAGACCTCAACGGTCACGCGGTTTTGGTCATTCACCAAGCAGATGGGAATATCCCTGTTTTTTTAGGGGGTATACTCAGTAATAAAACCGCCAATGGGGAATTGTTTATTATGGTTACTTGAAATAATTATACATGATTATCCCACTGTTATCCTGTATCAACCCATACATTTTCTCTTCATACCCTATTACAATTTACTACAGCTATGGCCCTTTACCAGTTATCAGTACTAACAAAACCCCATGTATGGAATGTATAATCCAATATACATAACCAGTTACAGTTATAACAATTATAGCCATTTATAATTGGTATTTCTGGCCAGAACTGTATATGTAATATATATATATATATACATACTTGGTGGCTCACCCCACTTAGTAAGTAGGTTATAACCCTAGTTATAGGTGGATTAACCCTGCTTATCCCACTTATAGCTAGGGATATAGCCTACTTACTAAGTGGGATGAACCACCAAGTATAATATATAATATATCTATAAACACTTTATAATATAATATAATATCATATCATATCATAGAGAATAATATAATATAATATAATAATATAATTTAATACAATATAACAAAATACAATTTAATACAATATAATATAATTCAATATAATACAATATAATATAATACAATATAATATATTTTATTTTTATTTATGATATATATATATATATATTTATTTATTTATTATATCCCATCATGGCATGGGTTTTATCACCAAGGTCAGCTTGGGCAGCAGTGCAAATTCGCTCATGGCCGTGAAGAGCTTCAAAAGGCGACGAACTTGTTTCAACTGGGTCGTGCTGAAGTGGAAGGTGGTTTACTGAAGGTAGCTTGATTGGGATATAGCTAAGAATGCTGGCGAAGATCCTAGGAACATGTCTCAAAACGACCATGAGAAGGGCTACCTTCAGACTAGACAACCCATGAAAACTACTATTGACTGGGAGATCCACTTTCTTAACCAGGTCTAGTAAGGGACAGCAAATGGTTTTGAACACTACTGATTTGATTCATTTTGGGGTCGGAAAATGGAGGATACCTTGATGGAAAAGCAGCCACGTGGCTGGAAAATCATCGACAAAAAGAGAGCTTGCTTCATGGGATACCCTCTGGTAAACGTTACGAAAAACGATGGAAAATCACCATTTTTAATGGGAAAACTCACTATTTCTATGGCCATGTTCAATAGCAAACTGTTTGTTTACCAGAGGGTAGTCATCTATAACTCTTATGACTGGCGTTTTTTTCCATGGTCATCTTTGATTATCAGAGGGTTTTTGGGGATGTGAAATTAGGGATGGAAAATCCCTGGTTCTATATCATGGATGCTAATTGATAAGTGGATATTGACTGTGGGAACCAAGTGGATGGATTTTCAGACCAACAATCATATGTCATTCAGGGTATAACAAATAACATCAAATAGCTATAACTGGATCATCATATAATCATACCTGGTGGCTCATCCCACTTAGTAAGTAGGTTATATCCCTAGTTATCAGTGGGATAAGCAGGGTTAATCCACCTAAAACTAGGGTTATAACCTACTTACTAAGTGGGGTGAGCGACCAAGTAGTGGATAAGTTACGACACCTGGCAGGCACCCGACCTTCGCCGTACCTCCATTTGTACCAGGCAGGATCCACCTCGACCTTCCAAGTACCAGTTCTGGTGTTTGACCTCATAATTTCAATACTGTACAGTTACCAGTTATAAGTAAATGAATAATCCCATTGAAAGAACCAGAATAACCCATTTATAGAATGTATGGAATAATCCCATTGAAATGTTATACCCCCATTTATAGAAATGTATAATCCCATTGAAATAACCAGTTATAACTAATAAATGGCCTTAACTGTACCTTTAAATACCTTGAAACTATAACTGTTTCAGTTATGGCCCGAGTCAAAAACCAGTTATACTAACAAGTCACCCAAGTCACCCATGGAAAAATTGGAATGTATATGAATGTTTCCCATCCCATAAAAATCACCACTTATAACTAATAGCCATGGCCTTACTAAACTGTTGATAGAAATGGAGGCTGGCGCGTTTCCATTTTTTCACCATGCGATGAAATCGTGTATATAAAAAGAGGGAGCGCTTTAAGGAGCTATGGGTAGCGGTAAGACCAAAGGGTTGCCATAAATATGGGTACAGGATGGGGGCCCCAAGATAGCTAAGTTGGTTTATAAGTGGCTTAACAATGGTTTATTATGGTAGATATAACTATAGTTAATGGGGATTGTAAGGGTTTATAAACCAACTTATAACTGTGGGGCCCCATCCTGTACCCTCTGGTTATTTAACGTAGCCATGGTTTAGATGGCCCTAATCGAAATATATGGTTTACCTAGCTATAAAATGGTGATTGTCCATGGCTATGTTAAATAACCAAATGGCAAATTTCATCACGACAGAACCCTGTCCTCCCGAACCCTGGAATCATGGTTTATTTTAGGGAAATCATCCCCAAATGGCCGAACTATGCACATTGCGGCTCCAAGAGCCAATGGACTTTGACTACACTCAACCAGTGTTTGTTGATGATCATGCAGCCACGATAGTGCAATCAGACGGCCAACAAGTTGAATTGATGCTTCATGACGAAATTCACCACTTGAACCCCCAGGTGACCATCCAACAGCAACGGGAAACATCCCAGCCTTCAGAGGTAGCAGATCAGCTGACGCTATATTGGAGAACCTTTTGGAACAGGGATTCGCCTGAACAACAACATGACCTCGGATGCTGGACTGAGTTTAAATCCTTGAAACAACAACTGCCTCGTGCCCAGGAAATCACGGTTGCACTCAATGATTTGCAAGACTGGAAACTCGCCTTAGCTCAGATACCGTCTACGACGGCCAGAGGATGCTGTGGATGGGCGCCAGACGAGCTAAAAGCTTTGCCTGATTCATGCATTCGGGACCTGATCCAGGCAATGAACCATGATTCTACATGTGGGTTTCCTCCCTGGCTGATGAAGGCGCGGGTAGTGGCAGTAGCCAAACACCATAAGGCCAACACCGCCTCAGCAACTAGACCGATCACGGTACTCTCCCTCCTCTACAGACTTTGGAGTAAGATGGTCACCAGGCAAATACTGAAGGTCTGGACCCAACGAATGCCAGCATCCATCTCTGGCTTCTTGCCAGGGCGAAGTGCCCATGGACTCATTTACGAAATGCAGCTCCAACTTGAAGCCACTAACCATTCTTACAGTGACTCCCACTGGGGCGGGCTCACCCTTGACATTATCAAATGTTTTAACACATTGCCTCAACCTCCTCTTGTCAGCATCTTGATTCACCTTGGAGTCCCGAGACCTCTGGTGCTAACCTGGATGTCATCTATCCAAAAAGTAATCAGTTAGCTTTTTTTAAAGTCTCGTAAAAATATTTTTGTTATCTAGCGTACGTGTAGTGACGAGTGACATGAACGGGGGTATGAACGTGTGTGTGAACGACATGCGTGCGAGTGAACGTACGTGCGAACGTATGTATGTACGAGTGAGCGTACGTGCGAGCGAACGTGTGAGCGCACGTCCGTGCGTTTGCACGGTCACTCGCCACGCGCGCGCGCACGTACGAAAATAAGGTCGACTTGAGTCGACCTTATTTTTGCACGACCCTGCCTCTTTAGTATTGATTTAGTATTGTAGCGCTTTGCACGTACAGAAATAAGGTCGACTCCAGTCGACCTTATTTTCGTACGTGCCCGCGCACGCGGCCAGTGAACGTGCAAACGCACGCACGTACGCGCACATGTCCGTCCACTTGTACGCACACGTCCGTTCACTCGTTCGCTCACACGTGCACTCGTCCGTTCACTCGTTCGCCTTAAGTTCGTCACCACGTCCGTTAGCCACTCGTACCCCCTACGTTCACCGCGTCTCTTGGAGCTTTAAAAGCATTGTTTACGAGGCTTTAAAAAAAGCTAAGTAATCAGGTACTGGCACATTGATCAGCAACTCCACGAGATCCCCCCGGCAACAACCGGCGTGCCAGAAGGTGACGCAATGAGTGTCGTGGCCATGTTAGGAATAAATGCCTTTATGGTTTCCCTTCTAGAGCCATTGACTCAGAAGATCCATGCATTCGCTGACAATTGGAGTTATAGTACCAGCAACACTTCTCACCACCGCCCAACCATTCAGAAAATTGTGCAGATAACTCGTTCACTCTCACTGGGTATCGATTGGGGAAAAACTTGGGCCTGGGGAACGCACTCTGACCACCGTGACGCATTGAAAGCTGCCAAAGACCAATGCCTGGACCCCGCAGTGCAGTTGAGATTGGTCACACATGCAAGAGACTTAGGATACATCATGCATTACCGCCTTTCTCCCTATAGGGGTACACAAAAAGAAAGACACAGACAAGCCATAGCCCGTATGACTCGTCTGAAAAAAGCTGACCTTAGCATTGCCACCAAAGCATACATTGCAATGTCCGCAGGTATCACAAAGGCTATGTACGGCCGGCACACATATGTACCTGGTCGGAGAAACCTATTTTGCACAACTGCGATCCAAAATCGCAGAGGCCCTGGTAGGAGACCATCACAATGTCCAGCCGTATGTTGCATGCATGTGCTTAAACAATAATTTGATGGACCCAGAACTGTGTGTTATTCAACTTGCTCTAAAGGAAGCCAGGACGTTTCTGGGCGAAGCAGATGCAGATTCCAGACGTTTGTTTTACCGCATGGCCAGTACCAATCGAGTCAGATACAGCCAAATTGTTGGCCCAGCTATGGCACTTGGTGCCTACTTGGCGAAACTGGGATGGAAATTGACAATGACCGGGGCTATTGAATGCCAACAGTTTCATCATCTGCACATTGTCCACAGCAACCAAGATGAACTGCTCGATTCATCCGAAGCTGCATGGATGACCCACGTTTCCATGTCAATTGCCAATCGTAAGCATCTGCGCAACCTGCCGCCAATTGATCGGCAAGCCACATGCAGCATTTTCAGCCGGCTACACCACAACAAGCAACGTTCGGTTGGATTAGATATCTGCATAGGTTACATGACTAACCAGCAAAAAGCCCACTTTGACGAACTGCAGTCCGAGAAATGCCAGTATTGTGATGCACATGACTCGGTTGAACATCGAGTTTTGTCCTGCCCTGCAACTGCTGCAGTTAGAAGCAGTTATCCTGAAGTTTGTGATTTTCTGGAACAACACGACATGATCCATACTGTGCTGCCAGTGCTTTATAAAGACCCAGAGGTTGAAGCCTACGCCGCAGTGTTTGAAACGTTTCCTGAACCTGACTGTACACCTTTGACCTATAAGCCAGTTTGTTTTTTCACAGATGGATCATGCCACTTGCCACAAGATCGAACACACTGCTGGGCATCCTATGCCATTGTCTGTACGCATCATCAGCTACACGACTTACCGGTTGACAAATTGGAGGATGCACCATGGCTCTTGCATAATTGTTTCGACACGCTTGCAGCTTCACATGTCACGGGTAAGCAGAACATAGCGCGTGCTGAGCTCATGGCGGCTGTCATAGCGCATGAGCTTGAACTCGAAATACCAGTTGTCACTGACTCTCAGTATGTGATTTCAGCCCACGCAGCAGTGGAGAACACACCACACTCTTGGAAGTTGCATAAGAAGAAAAACTATGACCTTTTGAAACGTTTGCATGTGCTTCACTGGGAGAAGAGACGTGATATCCCTGTTCGAAAGGTTCGGGCTCATCAATCCATCTCTCCACAAGATGCTGATGCCTTCGAGAAGGTGGGAAACAGAGTTGCTGACTGCGCTGCAAATCTCACGCAGAAATACTTGGCAAAACCGGTCACGCAGGCCTTGACAAAACTCTCTCAAGAATGCTCACATAGTAAGTCTATCCTTACCCAGCACTATCAGATGCGGTATGAGCTAGCGGAGTTGCGCAAACGATTGGATTCAGAGGCAGTAACACACGTTGTGGCTGATACTAAGGAGCAACAATTTATCGACTACCATGTTTCCAACCCTGTCATGTACACAATTCCTGCTAACCTTTTTGAGCTTGTTCACGTTTCTAGATGGGGCAGCCTTTACAGTGACTTGCTTTTGAGATGGTTACAGACGTTGCAATGGCCCCGTCAGCCTGACAGAAGAAAACCAGCGGTTGGGATCACATGGCTTGAACTCGCATGTAATTTCATGGTAACCACCCAACACACGATTCCTATCAACACGGCAGAGAGGGGTCAGCAAGCTTGCTACAGATGGGTTGCGGATGATATCACCTTTGATAACAGAAGTTTTAGCTTCACCTTGGCAACCAATTCCTTTCGAGACAGCATTGAACATCTCCAGTATTTACTACAGGTTGATGTCTTGCCTACCATGCGACCTCAGAAAGTGACAGCCATACGCCAGATGGGAGGAAATGCGACGAAACAAGGCATTCCCTATCGACCAATGATGGAATACCAAGCGCAGACAATCCGAATGCTAACGGAATATTTCAAGCAGCAGAACGGCAGCCGTAGTTTTGACACTTGGCCAACAGTGCCTAGACAAGAACCGTGTGTTCTTTCCCACGTTACCCTACCACCTGGAGATACCCAGGCGGCTAGGATGCGTCGATACCATATCCGACGCAAGCAGATAAAGCAGACCCGACAAAGATGAGATGAACTTACACTGTGGTATGTTGGCATCAATCAGACTTGTTTGGTTTCCTATTCGTGATTCCCTTCTTCACTCTTTTGTTGCTGCGCTTGGTTGGGGCCCATCTCACTTCTTTGCAGGTCTGTGGTGCGTTTTTTTTATTTATTTAATTTCTTTCATTCAGGACCCTGAACATGTCCACCCTTGGCAGCTGCGGGGGGCTGGCATGACCGAACGGAAGCGTGTGGCCGAACTATGCAGGTTAGTGAAATATTATAATTTACCAAGAATAAATGGTTTGTAATGGAAAAGTCCACTAAAATGAATCTAAAATGGATGATTGAAATAGGCTACCCCTTCAGGAAACCTCCATATGTGGAATCTCGAGATTTCGTTCGCATGTGGATCTATCCTGTTCTCCCATCAACACGGAGAATGACATGTTCCCAAACAGAAGATATCCCTATAGAGAAACGATGTTTGTGGCGGGCGGCCTAGGGGCGGCCTAGGGCAAATATCTGTGGAATGAATCTTCAGACCTACCTTGCAGATCTTTAGGATATGCATGTATAATCATGTATATATATGTATATATATACCCCACCTTTTCGATCTTATGCCGGGGCTCTTCCTGCGCCCGAGACCGACCGAGGCTGCGGCTGAGGATAATCGGTCCCGGATTGAGATCTCGGCGTACTCGGGAAACTGGGCGGGGGTCGTCATGAGTGGCAAACAGCCACCCGAGGGTCTGATCGTGAATCGACTGGCCGTGGAGGCTGTGAAGGAGGCGCACGGCAACTGCCGTTGGATCGACGAGTGGCTGACGGGCAAGCTGATAGCGGTGAAGGGTGGCGGCAAGGGCAAGTGACAAGAGGGTGGTCTCATCAATGAAATTTGGACGGTGTGCCGATGTAGACGGCATTGTGGCCGAGATGATCATTTATGCCGGAGAAGATTTACTGCAATGCCTACTGGATATCTTCAACACGATGATCATTAACAATTCATTCGACTCAGCTTGGTACCGCAGTGCTTTCACAATGTTGCCAAAAAAAACGTGAAATCCCATGTTTTTTGGAAATTTGGTGATATTCATCGTGGAACTTTCAAGTCCAGGTTAAGATTACCAGGGAACGTAACAAGTGATGATGAATATACTGTATAGTTGTGTATCTACTTGGAGATGTCGGATGATCATGCTAGCTAAATACAGCTTCATATCTGACCTTGTTGATAGAAACGAAATCAAGCTAATGTTCACAAAGCAACAACAAATCGCCCATGTTTTCATGGTTCATACTCTACACCACCCAACAAAAATGGCAGAAAAAAAGACGGTGGATCCTGTTGCTTTACCAGCATTTCACATCAGATTTTTTGATACAAAACAACTTCATCACCATGGCAAAATCTATGCGGAAAATCATCGAACATCATGTGGTGGATTTTGCAAAATGTTTCAACAAAACTCGGATTTTTTTGGAATCCAGGAAATGTTTCATGACCCCAAAACTCGGGTATTTTTTTGGATGTCTTTTACTATCCAGGACAGGGGATTGCTCACCATACCCATATGCGAACCATGGTGCATGGTATATTTACGTACATGACTGGGTGATTTTGGACAAGGGCAAATGTTGCGAAATATTCCAGCACCATGATGGAGCATATGGGATACGGGCCAAGGGAAATCCGTAACCTGAGAACATCAACTGATCATGGACGACAGTGGTCTTGAACGCTGCTCAGTTTCGTTCATCAAAGCGTGAATACTGTGGGTAAACCAATGTCGTAAACCACAGTTATGGCAGGAAATACCAATGATAAGTGGTTATAACTGGTTATTTCTATTGGATTAATACATTCCATAATTGGGGTTATGAGTACTTATAACTGGCATTTCGGGCCATAACCGCACCCATTTGGGAAAAGTCTACACCATCGATTTTTTTTGGTGAAAAAATGAAATGTTTTATTAGTTTTTTAACCATTTTTTTGATATACATCAACATCAACATCAATCTGAGCAGTTGGATCCAGCTGTTTCAGGTGGGTGCAAGGTGACTGTTCGGAAACCAAAGGGATGGAATCTGCTGGATGGAATCTGCTGACTTGTCAGAAGGTTTTCTGCAACTTGTTTTCAAAAAAAGACTCATTGGTACAGGATGGGGCCCCACAGTTATAAGTTGGTTTATAAACCCTGAAATAATCCCCATTAACTATAGTTATATCTACCATAAACCATAGTTAAGCCACTTATAAAACCAACGGTTCACGCTATCGACTGGGGGCCCCATCCTGTAGTAATCTAAAATTCAAGTTTTCTGATGGTGCACCGGAAATCACCGGAATAAAGATCCAACTTCGCAGCGGTGTTGCGACTGCGAATCACCATGTAGCCATGGAAATGTGTCTGACTCTGTCGATAAATGTCTACCTTGTTGTGAAAACCACTACTATAGGTGCCAAAGTGTCATGCACAAGACCGTGGATTTGGTCATCAGACATGTAGAAACATGTTATCACCAAAAACGATGTCTTCTGGAGTGAATGCCAAAATAGGGAAGAGATAAATTGGTTTGCTAAATTCAATGCCGCGGAACATGTTTCGCCGAAGGAAATATTACCATCTGGCAATCAAACGTGGCAATTGGAGAATCCGATATAAATATGGAGATGTTGATGGGAAAGCAACTTATAAGTGATGGATTTCAAATTGCCACATTTGATCGCCGGAGGGTAAGCATGTAAAAATGGGTGGAACACATATCCCGCATCTCTGCAGAAAACCCAACTTCGTCCACTTTGCCGCTTTTATTTGCCGTGAAGGTTGTGTTTTTTCAAACGAACCCCGTACTTGATTAGCTTACGCGGGGGGTTCATAAACCCATTGGGGTATATATATATATACATATTTTTATAATATAATATAATATATATATATATATATTATAATTATTGAAACAATAAACATGCTATGGATGACCATAGACATGCACCATGTTTCATAGGGACATAAAACACCAACATGCACCAATAATTTTGCTGGCACATGGGATATGATGAAAACTATGAATCATACTGAGATATGACCAACCATAGGTTGGAGGTATGCAATGGATTGCAATGGTACAAGGTGGTGCCCCCAAACATGATGGAGTGTTGGTTTATAAATATCTATCTTACTAGTTGGTTATATTGCCCTGCCCATTCATCAACACAAACGTTTTTTTTGTAGCTATGTTCACGGAGTTGGCATGAATTAACTATATCATGAATCATCTTCACTGTATATCCTGGTTGAAATCTCAATTTTGTTTCTTGGTTGAGTTACCATTTCCCTATGGTAAAATGCAATGGTTTCTCATCACCAAAGGTATTTTCTTCCCTGGTTTCCCACTGTCCTTCGTGGGTGACCGGGCTGGGCCTAGGCCCGGAAAGTGCGGAGAGTTGCACTTTTGCTCACGGGGCAAACTACTTACGTCGCACCATCGGTGACTTGGCCCACACGGGCATGGACCATCCAGTATAAGCGGCTGAATATGGTTTATGGTATGTGAGGCCCCCGAGATAGCTAAGTTGGTTTATAACTCCAGTATCTATGGTTTATGGTACTTATAACTATAGTTAATGGGGTTTATCAACCAACTTATAACTGGGGGGCCTCACATTGTAGATATTTCACGAACTAGTTATTGGGGTTTACAATGGTTTACAATGGTTTATAAGCCGCATTATAACTATGGGGCCCCATCCTGTTGCCTATGTTTTTGGGGGTTACTTTATGAATCACAGTTGGCAACTGTTTCAACAGCGAGAGATGAACCGTTGTTGGCATGTGTTTGAAACAAGAAACATACTAGTGGCAAATAGTGGCAGGTAAATGTGTGTTGTTGTCATTTGAAATCACAGACCTGTTCTTGTTGGTGACGAGTGACAAGTCAAGGATCCATTGATTCCATGCCGCCATATTGCGGGAACAGTTCAGGCATAGGTCCCAGGTTTTCGTTTTCTGCAACATGTCCACGATATTCACCTGCTTTTTTTTCTCTTGGGAAACTAGCCGTAACTAGCCGTCATGCTTTTTGGTTGCGTTTGAGGATCTCTGAAAATGGTGTATAAGCATGTCCAACCCCAAATGGCTATATTTTAATAGAGAGTATGAAAAAACACACATCGGATTTTGAGATTGAGGGTGCCTACTTTTCAGACAAACCCCAAAAATTAAATTATCGAAAGAAATCCGTCATTTCTACTTAAGGTTATATAAGTTATATATCAGTCAGTAGTTATATCCCACAAGGATCCACAAGGTGGTTGTTCCGAATCGCGCAACGCGTTGCTTTTTTGTTCACTGCTGTTAGCTGTTGGGTTTATCGATTTGAATGGCCATTAAATAGCCAGCCAACCAACTAGCATGAACCATGTTTTGTTTTTTTAAGGAACACTTACTATAGCAATCCTAATCATGTGGCTAAGTTACTTGTGTGCCAGGTGATTTGACTAGCACGATCAGTGCGGGTAACATATAGGGGTCGCATTTAGCTCATCATTTTACTAAGGAAGCTTAACACAAACCAGCTAACCGTTTGGTAAACCAACATGGGAAGTACTTTGCGCGAGCTTTTTATTGTTGCTTCGTTCAATCTCGTTGACACCCAGATCAGTTGCTCAGCTTGAATATTGTCCTTTGTGGAAAAGCAGAGAGACTTGTATGGTATACTATCTAGTATCAGCGACAATTCATTGAACTATATAAGATACAAATACCTGATAGTAACATAGCAACATGTGTATCAAAGGTAAATTACACATGATTCACATGTCATGTCATTTGGTCTCACAGCATCCAGATGGGTCTCCCCCAAAATGTGGAAAATGCAGTCGCTGAGGTTTCGCAAAACCTGAGAAGGAAGAGAAAACTGAGATCAATGGGCTGCAGGCCTACCATGAGCCAATGTGTGGGAGAGGGCGATACGTCACCGGTTGTGTTCTTTTTTTTTTGTGTGTGTGGCGGATGATTACTAGCATGTTATGTGAATATGACATTGATGTGTTGTTTTTTTTCAAACGACAGTTTGATGGAATAGAGTGTGGGTTCTATTCAGCCAGCAGTTATAGTGGGTTTTATGGGTTTTCAAAAAAATAAAGATATGGGGGTGTAATTGACAAATGATAAATAAACTATGGCCTTCTGTTGCAAGGAAACCTGCATAAAGGCATGCCGCACTGTCCTCAAGGAATACCATGGTATCTTAAAGTGCAACTGCTTATTGAATAATGCCCTTTCAAACTAATGCTCGGGTTTCTGCAAGGAACATGATGCTTGTTTAAATGAAAAAACAATGGAGTGACACTGCACTTTCTTACAGAAACATCACCCTTTTTCAAAGGGATTGCTATACATATATATATATATACATATGAAAGGGTTCCCTCTAGTAAGTACATGAACTTAAACAAGGCCATACTCTTTCACAAGGACTGCTGTGAGTCATGAAGGCTACTTCCTCAAAGGAATGCCACACACTTTTGAAAGGAATACTGTGTATAGTATATATGTATAAACAGTGACATATTTCAATATAATATCATATGGTAAATTTTGTTAGCTTAAAATGATATATTTGTTCCAAATGAATGTTGTTTTTTCAAAGGAAGATTGCATAACACCATTGTTTAACTTAATAATACATTTCATGAAGTCATCAGATACTTTCTTAATTAAAGGAATGCCACACGTTTGAAACAGTAATGTGTTGTTCAAATTCTATCTTAGAGAGATGCTACCCTTCTCTGACAAGACTACTACCTCTATAGAAGAAATACCATATTTGTTCCAATATATATGGAGGACATGATGCACTCTTTCGAAAGGAATGCTGTGCACATCTCAGGGTGCTGCTTCACAGTAATGCTACACTTTATCAGAGGAATGTTGCCCTCTCTGTAGGAGAATGTTACATGGAGGTTTGTCGCAACTTCCTTGAGGAATGCCACATTCTTTCAAATGATAACTAATGAGAAGCATGCTGCCCTTCAAATCTGAGCTGATACCATGTTTTCAAACACAGGTCCGGTTTATTCAAGAGAACAGCATGCTTATCCTTACAACATGCTCCACATGTCTTTATGAATGCAGGGAACTCTGTCAGGAAGATTCAGAATATCCTGTCAATCAAAAGTTTTGGTTCTTCTTGTTCATGTTTGCTATAAAGACATGCGGCATAGAAACAAACACCACCTTATCATTTGAGCATGGCGCAACCAGACAAACTTGATTTCCACGTCTCTTTGATATTCATTGACTCAATTTAAAAGTTCATGGCAAAAAAACGGTTGTATTGCAGCATATTTCTATCAAACTGATTTGTCCCAGCTGTTTGACGGGTTTGCTTTCAGGTCCTTGTAGTTTATTGTTGCCTGATGTCCAGACTTGGATATGCACCGTATAGACACAGGATTTGAAGCCAAAGGTTCTTCCGCAATACATACCTATATATAGCTCTACAACTGCGAAGCCTCAAAACTAAGACTGACAAAAACAAATGTTCAAAGTGACTCATGTTCTACATTACTTAATACATAAAACTCAGCAAAAAGCGCACTCCCACAAAGACACGGACTCAAATTATATGACCTCAATGTGACGTTACTGGAATGCTGGCTAGGATTCAGGTTAATTACCCAGTTAGTGAATTAGCCAATAATTAAGCAAGATATATACATAATATATACATAATATAATATATATATATATATATATATTTACATTTAATATATATGCAGCATATCTAAAAAAACCATAGTTATATTTGTTATAAACCCACGGGTTATGGTTGTCGGTTTATAGATCCCACGTTTTTTGCTTTGACGAAAACGTGGTTGAAACCGCTTTGACAAACCTCCAATTGGGATGACATGGCTCAGCTCTGTGGGCTCCCCAGTTATACATTGGTTTATGTGGGCCCCATGAACTGTAGTTACCCTCTGGTGAACTAACATAGCAATGGAAAATGGCCATTTATAGTGGATTTTCCCATGAAAAATGGTGATTTTCCATTGCTATGTTAGTTCACCAGAGGGTATGTGTATCATAAGCCATAGTTATGGACGTTATGTTCACCAACTTAGCTATCATGGGCCCCACATTGTATATATTCCACTATAAACATCGTTTTTTTGTTTAGTTTACGTTGGTTTATATAGGTAACATAAGCCATAGGTTTTGGAGTTATAAACCAACTAAATGAGTTAGTTCCCTGCGGGGTCTCACCTTCTATGTGACACTATGTGACACGTGCAGCCGTGAGAGATTCGGGGAGTGTCAAAGAATAAACATGTGGAGTCTATCTTTTTTTTTATCTAAGCACTAAATAATTAAACAGAGAGAGTGTTGTGTCTAAGAATAGTAAGCATGTGTCTATCTAATATATTGTGGATTCTATCTGAGCACTAAACAGAGAGAGTGTCAACTAGGCAGTCAATATATATATATATATATATACAAAGTTCACGTTAAAGAATGGGCGCAGTTCGTCCCCGGCACAAAGAACTGCGCATTTTTTAAGCACGACTTCAGACCAGCTGTAATTTTGAATATTAACAGTTAAGATGGTTGCATTTTCAAAAGTGGGGGGTTTTCCATCGCTTGATGGCATATGTTTTGGTAATTTAGGCCAATTTTTTGATAGAACAATCATTTATAATTATAGTGCGGCTACAAAATATAAAAAAAAGGCCCTCTGGCAATTTAACAGTTTGCTATGGTATAGATGGCCCATTTAATTCGATAATTTACCTATGATCATGATGATTTTCCAGTTTCCAAGTTGATAAAATACCAGAAAGTATTCCAACTTTACAAATGCTGGTCGGTGGTTTCACATATTTTTTTTTCCATGTATTGGGAATGTCATCATCCCAACTAACTTTCATATTTTTCCCAGTGGTATTTATACCACCAACCAGTAAATCACGTATCAAGCTGACCAACCCAATTTCGTTGACCCACAGTTATGGCCCGAGTTATACCAATTAGAGGTCAGCAAGTCACCCCATCTATGGAAATTCCATGAAAAAAACCAGTGCTATATAACCAATATAGATAAATACTCTATAAGTCACCCCCAAAAAAGTGGTTTTTACCCCATGAATTTCACTGTATAACTTATATAACCAGTTGCAAGCGGTGATCACAACGGTCCTTCGTTGACCCAAAACGTTCGCAGCCCGCTGACCGCCCAAGTGGCCCCAAAGTGGCTCCGGCTCTCCCAGGAGAACGTCGACGTCGTCGATGTGGCCACAGGCGGGGATTGGGCCATGAAGGCACTACACAACTATGGCCCTTTACTAGTTATAACTCGTTATAACTCGTTATAAATGCGGTTCCTCTTCCATAAATGGGGTTAGAAGTTATAACTGACTGAGAACTGGTGGGCCATACGTGTATATTTCATGGAAACCCTCTGGTAAATTAAGAGTTCGACCCTGAAAATCACCAATTTTTAAGAGAGGAACTCATCTTCCAACCAGGGTGGAACTGTTAGTTTACTGGAGAGTAGATGGTTTTATTGGAATATCATGGGAATAGAATGGGAATATAACCAACAATAATAGAATGGGAATAGAATGGTTTTTCGTTGTTCATCCCACTTAGTAACTAGTTTGTAACCCAAGTTATAGGTGGATTAACGCTTCTTATCCCACTTGCAACTGGGGTTATAACATGTTATAACCTACTTGCTAAGTGGGATGAGCCACCAAATATTTATTGGCATATCAACTAGATGGATTTTTGATGTATTAGGCATCTATGGTGAATGACCCTTTGGTTATTTAACGTAAATATGGAGGATCACCATTTTTAATAGGTAAATCATTAAAAAAAACATCTATAAATGGGCAATTTTCCATGGCAATGTTAAATAACAGAGGGTAATCGGGTAATATAATTTGCCCAGATTGAATTAGAAAACATAGTGATGGATACTGGCTCACTATCCACATATCCATATCTTTAGTTGCATCCAAGCAATTGTCCATTAATCCATGAACTATTGATTGAGCGGGATAATGGTTGAAGATTGAATGGGCAAAAATGCTTGCTATAATCATCATTTGTTTAACTACCATGAACATGTTGAATTTAGCCCATATAACTAATAAATCATGTTCATGGTTGCCCATTAAATTATTATCGCCCGGTTGGTGGTTTGGAACATGAATTTTATTTTTCCATATATTGGGAATGTCATCATCCCAACTGACGAAGTCCATCATTTTTCAGATGGGTAGGGCCCAACCACCAACCAGCCATAATTATACAACCATTATTAACCACTATCAACCACCATTAACCACTATTAACCACCATTAACCAACCAGCTGCCCATATAAAACTACATTAGTTTTTGTTTTTCCAATATGATTCAATTCATTCCCGAGAGCGTCTGAGCGCAGGGTTCTTCCAATAGTGGGGGTCTGTATCTCACCTTCTCATCTTCACATCTACTCATCTTCACATCTGCTCATCTTCACATCTGCTCATCTTCACATCTTCTCTCACATCTGCTCATCTTCACATCTGCTCATCTTCATATCTTCTCTCACATCTTCTCTCATCTGCTCATCTTTCTTCATATCTTCTCTCACATCTTCTCTCACATCTTCTCTCACATCTTCTCTCATCTGCTCATCTTTCTTCATATCTTCTCTCACATCTTCTCTCACATTTTCTCTAACATCTTCTCTCACATCTGCTCATCTTCACATCTTCTCTCACATCTGCTCTCACATCTGCTCATCTTCACATCTTCTCTCTCTGCTCTCACATCTGCTCATCTTCACACCTTCTCTCACATCTAACATCTTCTCTCACATCTGCTCATCTTCACACCGTCTCTCACATCTAACATCTTCTCTCACATCTGCTCATCTTCACATCTCACATCTTCTCTCACATCTGCTCATCTTCACACCGTCTCTCACATCTGCTCATCTCTCACATATTCTCTCACATCTTCTCTCACATCTGCTCATCTTCACATCTTCTCTCACATCTGCTCATCTTCACGTCTGCTCATCTTCACACCTTCTCTCACATCTTCTCACCTTCACATCTTCTCTCCTTTCTCTCCCCTTTTTCTCTCTCTCGCCTTCTTTATCTTTCTCTCTTAAGGCCGAGGGTGGTGCCGGCGGCGAGTCACGAAACGTCAACCCTTTCGCACGAAATGAGGGTCGATCGTCAAAAACTGAGGAAAAATTGCGATTTTACTTGTCCCCGAGCAACCCTTTCGCACGAAATGAGGGTCGATCGTCAAAAACTGAGGAAAAAATGCGATTTTACTTGTCCTGGAGCAACCCTTTCGCACGAAATGAGAGTCGATCGTCAAAAACTGAGGAAAAATTGCGATTTTACTTGTGCCGGAGCAACCCTTTCGCACGAAATGAGGGTCGATCGTCAAAAACTGAGGAAAAATTGCGATTTTACTTGTCCTGGAGCAACCTTTTCGCACGAAATGAGGGTCGATCGTCAAAAATTGAGGAAAAATTGCGATTTTACTTGTGCTAAAACAACCCTTTCGCACGAAATGAGGGTCGATCGTCAAAAACTGAGGAAAAATTGCGATTTTACTTGTCCTGGAGCAACCCTTTCGCACGAAATGAGGGTCGATCGTCAAAAACTGAGGAAAAATTGCGATTTTACTTGTGCCGGAGCAACCCTTTCGCACGAAATGAGGGTCGATCGTCAAAAACTGAGGTAAAATTGCGATTTTACTTGTGCCGGACTTGTCTGTGTGTAAAAGCGCCTGTGTGTAAAAAGCGTCTGTGTGTAAAAGCGTCTGTGTGTAAAAGCGTCTGTGTGTAAAAGCGTCTGTGTGTAAAAGTGTCTGTGTGTAAAAGCGTCTGTGTGTAGAAAGCGTTTGTGTGTAAAAGCGTCTGTGTGTAGAAGCGTCTGTGTGTAAAAGTGTCTGTGTGTAAAAGCGTCTGTGTGTAAAAGTCTCTGTGTGTAAAAGCGTCTGTGTGTAACAGTCTCTGTGTGTAAAAGCGTCTGTGTGTAAAAGTCTCTGCGGGTAAAAGCCTCTGTGTGTAAAAGCGTCTGTGTGTAAAAGCGTCTGTGTGTAAAAGCGTCTGTGTGTAAAAGTCTCTGTGTGTAAAAGCGTCTCTGTGTGTAAAAGTCTCTGTGTGTAAAAGCGTCTGTCTGTAAAAGCGTCTGTGTGTCAAAGCGTCTGTGTGTAAAGCGTCTGTGTGTAAAAGTGTTTGTGTGTAAAAGTGTTTGTGTAAAAGTGTTTCTGTGTAAAAGCCTCTGTGTGTAAATGTGTTTGTGTGTCAAATGTGTCTGTGTGTAAAAAGCGTCTGTGTGTAAAAAGCGTCTGTGTGTAAAAGCGTGTGTGTGTGTGTGTAAAAGCGTTTGTGTGTAAAAGCGTCTGTGTGTAAAAGCGTCTGTGTGTAAAAGTGTCTGTGTGTAAAAGCGTCTGTGTGTAAAAGTCTCTGTGTGTAAAAGCGTCCGTGTGTAAAAGGGTCTGTGTGTAAAAGCGTCTGTGTGTAAAAGTCTCTGCGGGTAAAAGCCTCTGTGTGTAAAAGCCTCTGTGTGTAAAAGCGTCTGTGTGTAAAAGCGTCTGTGTGTAAAAGCGTCTGTGTGTAAAAGTGTTTGTGTGTAAAAGCCTCTGTGTGTAAATGTGTTTGTGTGTCAAATGTGTCTGTGTGTAAAAAGCGTCTGTGTGTAAAAAGCGTCTGTGTATAAAAGTGTCTGTGTGTAAAAGCGTCTGTGTGTAAAAGTCTCTGTGTGTAAAAGCGTCTGTGTGTAAAAGTCTCTGTGTGTAAAAGCGTCTGTGTGTAAAAGTCTCTGCGGGTAAAAGCCTCTGTGTGTAAAAGCGTCTGTGTGTAGAAAGCGTCTGTGTGTAAAAGCGTCTGTGTGTAAAAGCGTCTGTGTGTAAAAGTGTTTGTGTGTAAAAGCGTCTGTGTGTGTAAAAGTCTCTGTGTGTAAAAGCGTCTGTGTGTAAAAGTCTCTGCGGGTAAAAGCCTCTGTGTGTAAAAGCGTCTGTGTGTAAAAGCGTCTGTGTGTAAAAGCGTCTGTGTGTAAAAGTGTTTGTGTGTAAAAGCCTCTGTGTGTAAATGTGTTTGTGTGTCAAATGTGTCTGTGTGTAAAAAGCGTCTGTGTGTAAAAAGCGTCTGTGTGTAAAAGTGTCTGTGTGTAAAAGCGTCTGTGTGTAAAAGCGTCTGTGTGTAAAAGCGTCTGTGTGTAAAAGTCTCTGTGTGTAAAAGCGTCTGTGTGTAAAAGTCTCTGCGGGTAAAAGCCTCTGTGTGTAAAAGTCTCTGTGTGTAAAAGAGCCTGTGTGTAAAGAGCGTCTGTGCGTAAAAGCGTCTGCGTGTGAAAGTGTTTGTGTAAAAAGCGTCTGTGTGTAAAAGCGCCTGTGTGTAAAAGCGTCTGTGTGTAAAAGGGTCTGTGTGTAAAAGCTTCTGTGTGTAAAAGCGCCTGCGTGTAAAAGCGCCTGCGTGTAAAAAGCGTCTGTGTGTAAAAGGGTCTGTGTGTAAAAGTGTCTGTGTGTAAAAGCGTCTGTGTGTAAAAGCTTCTGTGTGTAAAAGCGTCTGTGTGTAAAAGCGTCTGTGTGTAACAGCGTCTGTGTGTAAAAGGGTCTGTGTGTAAAAGCGTCTGTGTGTGTAAAAGCTTCTGTGTGTAAAAGCGTCTGTGTGTAAAAGAGCCTGTGTGTAAAAAGCGTGTCTCCATACTAACAACAGAAGACTCTGCTCCTCTACGCTCTCGGGCCATCCGTCGTCTAGTATGGCTAATGTAGTGGTTGTTGAAGGTTCCTTCAAGGTGGGGGTCTCCTATTTTTGTTGCACGTTTGTTGGTACCCCATGACCATGACATAGTTCCCAAATGTTATGTTTGTTGGTTTTAAGCCCAATGACCAATGACCATGACATACCGCAGTTAGCTACAGGTATCATACACCACAGTTATCGCAGTTAGATGTTGCAAGGTGCATAAACCAACAACTAAAATGATCGGACACTTTGCCCCAGTTGGCCTGCAGTTTCATGGGATTTTACCGAATCAGCTAGACTACGTATATCTTGGTATTTGTGGTTGACTTGGGGACACCAACTATACCTACAATAACTGTGATTTATGATATCTATAACTATAGATTGTGGTTTATGATACCTATAGACTGCAGTAAAATGTGGTTATGCAAGCATGAATAGAAACTTGGGGTTGGCCCATGGCCCATGGGATTCTGGTGAGCCAACTGGTCTCATGGGACGGAGGGCTATTTTTCATGCTTCGATTGCCAGGATTGCATTGTCTAAACAGGACATATGATATACCTTCCGGTAATCAACCGTTGCAATGGAATATGCCCCATGTATAGATGATGTTCCATTAAGACTATCATTTTAGGACACCAGAGGGTAGCTCTGAAAAAAAAACAGTGGATAGACTGGAGTATATACCCATGTTCCAACTGTAGGCGTGAATCAAGCAATAATGGCCCCCAACTTTGGTTGTGCCAGAATACTTAGGGGGCCATTGTTGGTTCTGGATGATGTTCTTTCACTAGTAAACTTCATTTATAGTCTTATGATTGAAAGCAAAACATACTCTAAGCTAAATTCAAAGTATTGTATAGAGATTGAATCCGTATTATGGTTGATCATGTTTGTAAGTTAAACCTTCCTTTCAGCATATCTTGGTTGTTCAAATCAACCTGTTTGCGCTTAAATTATTTGTTTTTGGTGTGTGGGTTGTCTCCCTATGTACTATGTCAGGTGCTCAGTGTGGTCAGGTTTCCCCTTTGGTTCAGTTATCGATACAGAAAGGCAATATATATATAAAAGCCCCCGTTGGACCAGATTTTTTTTCTTGTAGGTCCAGTCCGAAAATTAAAAATGCCAAGTCAGGAAAAAATCATTCCAGCATGGATGTTGCAAGGTTGGGGTTCAGGAAAACAAATGTTGGAGCCAGGAAAGCAGGATTAGTAACATAAGGTTGTACCACAGGATTTTATATGTTTTGGGGATTTGCTTGCAAGGATTGCATGGTTTCCCAAACAAGGTTGGGGTACAGGAAAAAAATCTCTGGGCCAATCTGCCGAACAGGAGAAGGTAGGATCTACATAAAGGTTGTGATCTTACTTTTTAATGCATTTCAGTGGTTTGTAAAAAGGTTGAATCCGATAGCTTCACTGGATTTTAATTATGAACAGTTATGAGCCATTGAAAGACCATCTATTGAGTGAATCTTGACAGATCTTGACAGCATGCGAGCAAAAAAATGATGGAGCCGGTGGAAACCCTGTGACCCAGGATTTGAATGATATGACAAGAAAAGTGTTTATGCCAAACCCTCAGCAGTTTTTGAAAGGTCGTGATCTTCCAATTCAGTCGACTTGACGATCTGAATGGGGTAGGTACACATGTATCATCATAAAGGTTATGGCCCAGGAAAAGAGTTGTGTCAGCGCAATGGTGGACCAGGAGAAATGTTAGTCCACATAAAGGTTGTGGAACAGGATTTTAATTTGTTTGCCCGGGAAATTGCAACTTGGTTGTTGGCTTTTCGGAGCTAAATCCGTTGGGTTGTACCCTTTGGAAATCAATTCCAAAAGGTTGTGGACCAAACGATTTAAGGCATTTTTTCCAGGACTGGACCCTTTTGACCGGTACGACCGGGGGTTATATAAATATATACATACAATGTGGTACCCCCCAATTATAAGTTAGTTTATAACCCCCATCAACTAGTTCGATATATCTGCCATAAGTCCTACTTATTGTAGTTGCAAACCAACTTAGCCAACTATGGGGCACCACTATGTACAAATGGACATGTAATGAAGACAATAATGGGGATTTAACATTGAATTTGAAACGGGTGTTTTATGTGGGTATCAGACGCCGACCAATGAGGATAAACTGGACATATGATTAAGTTTAGCAACCTCACTGCGACAACACTGGAAGCTGACGGTGTTCAGAATGGAGGAATTGTCCCCAAATGGCCTTCAGCTTGGGTAGTTTTAGATATGAAATTTTATTATATATTACTGTATATTACACATATCATATACAGCTATGGCCCGAAATACCAGTTATAAGTACTAGAAAAACCCCATTTATGGAAAGTATAATCCCATAGAAATACAGTAACCTGTTATAACCATTTATAATTAATTAACGGCCATAACTGTATTACTTGGATTTACCCCAATCAATGTCATGGGAAAATGAATGGTTTCCGGTGAAGATTTTCCAACCAATCTAATCTGTCTACATTATAACGACCGAACCCTGTCCTCCCGAACCCTGGAATCATGGTTAATAAGGGAAGTCATCCCCAAATGGCCTTAATTCAGGTTAGTGAAATATTATACTTAACCCATGGGTGTTTGTTTGCATGTCTCAGTTCGAAGTGCTTTTCTTCTATCCGCAAGAAAGTCATGCATTGACCCGTGAAAAAAACGTGAACTGCGCTGACGTCATATGAGTCATACCTGCTATAAGCCTACCGAAGTTATGATTGCTATATTTCTATGAAATTTCCTAGTTCTAATGGTGAAATCCCAACTATTTCTTGGTAAGTACCATGATTAATTACATTGTTATCAAAAGTTGGTTCTAAGTTGGTTTATACACCCCATGAAGTATATCATAAATCAGCTACGAAAACCCACACAAAATCACCATTGTTTGTTGGTTAAGTTACCATTTTCCTATAGTTTTCCTATGGTTTTCCTATGGTGTTCCCAGTGGTTTATGTCATCTCATGTGACACCAGGGACACCGCCTGCGTGGTTGCCGAAGATGTCACTTGGGTCGTTGCGAAAATCGGGGGATTTTGATGGGAAAATCGCTGGGAAATGACGCGTTAAGCGTCAGGGTGAACCACTATGGTTTATGGTAGATATACCCTCTGGTTATCTAACAGTTTGCCATGGAAAATCACCATTTTATAGCTAGGTAAACCATCTATTTCCATGGGCCATGGCTTCCATGGCTATGTTAAATAACCAGAGGGTAACTATAGTTACTGGGGATTATTTCATGTTTTTTAAACCAACTTTTTTTTACTTAAATGGGGAAAACAAAAGCTGTAAATGACTTACTGATGCTAAACGTAGGGAATTTTCGGGAATGATCAATTTCATCACTAGTCATAATAATCCCAGCAACCCCTAGCAACCCATCCATTCTCTACGTTTAGCGCCAGTAAGAAATGATGTGTATATATTGGGGGCGTCCTAAACTGGGTAGTATTTTTAGTGACTAAAATCCCAAAGAAATGGATGATTTTTGCGGGGTACCCTCATTTCAGGAAACCTCCATATATATATATATATGATATTATATTATATGATTATATATATATATACACAGTTCATTGCAGTTCATTGCAGTTGGATGGCTTGGAAAAATGTTCCCAATTGATTTTCAAAATCACCGGCTGCCCCGGCTGCACCGGCCCTGGCGGAATGGGACAGAAACAGGTCAGACCGTCACAATGGCTTTCCTGTTTTTTTTGGTTCCCTGAAATCTCATGATTTTCATGATTTGTTGTTCTAGTTGTTTTTTGTATCTTTCGATTTCGCAAATATATTATATCTAATATATCTAGATATATAATTGGTAGATTCCAATGAATTTGATTCTTGATTCTCATCGAAATGAAGAAAGCATAGTATTCTAGATCCTCAAGCTAGCCATTTGAGGGTCCAGAAGGCTACCCCAATCAGTTCAAATCTGAGGCTTAGTTACAGCATCTTAAGTTACTACAGCTGTATTAAACCACCCCAAAAAGGTCGCGAATTTGGATGTTTGGATAGGCACTCAGACATCTCAACTGGCCACGGGTCAGAAGGACCACGTCAGCAGGGCATCGAAGTGTGTGCGTATAGTGCTTGTTGCTCAGTTTCAACAGTTAGGATGGATAGTTCTGTCTTAACAAAAGAGGACGCTCAAAGTAATGTGGCTGCAGGAAGTGACCATGCTTTGAGAGTCAGCTCTGTAGGTAGTTTCAGTATTGTGAGGGCTATGGAAGAGGGAGTTATGTGGAGAACTCTGTGTTTGATGGAACACATTTCCGTGATCGGTCTGATAGCCCCTAATAACAAAGTGACTCATATTGCTCTTGGAGAAGTCAAAGGAAGTGCTGGTTCGCTTGTTTTGGTGGATGGGTAATTCTTGTCAGATTTCAGAAAGGAAGATGCAGGTCGACTCTTTGGTGGTACAACTTGTATGTTGGACATTGACATTGGTGCATGGTTTGCTCCAAAGTAGACAGAATCGCGCTGGAAATCTTGGCTATGCAGCTGCTCTTGCTGGATCGCCACAACGATGTTGCCATCCAGGCACCTGACCCTCTCCGGCCAAACCTGCCAACAGCGCGTGCTGTACTTCACCAGATTCGAAACCAAATGGTGAAGAGCATTGATTCGAAACTGTTGCTGTAAACATGATCATCCCAGCACAAGGCGTGATGCTGACAGTAGAGGCTGCGAGCAACATGAGCGAGGACTGCAAAGTTGAAATACTTCGGGCGTTGGTCACTTGGGGTTGACATTTGGGTCCCCTAGACTCATGCCTTGCCATTTTGTAGACGCCCCCCCGAACCATTTTGTAGTGGGGAGGGTTATGCCTTCTGCGAAATGGGAGCCGTGCACACCAGGGATTAGATTAATTTTAAGGGGGATATCTATGCCCATATTGTCCCACTGTATTCCTAATATAGTCCAATCTAGTATGAATGGGGGAAGGGGGTTAAACTATCTTAAACCTCCTTGAAACTCCGATGCAAAAAAAACACCGAGGTTTGAACTTGAGATGCTGCGGCAACAAGAATCCACCCTGCAGCTCCAGCAGATGATCCAGGTGCGAATTCGTCATGGAAAAACCATGGTTCTCTGACTGGAAAAATGGGAGCTACCCGAAGAAAACTGGGAGTCACCTAGAATCTAAGCAGCTAAGTGGATTTTTCAGCATCAATAAGTGAGAGTTCACTGGGTTGGGATGATTTGTAGATTGGTTCCAAGCCATCGCAGGCCGCCAACGTAACAACTCCTAGGAAGCAAAGGACATCCTCCATTTTTGTCAGATTCAGCCAGCTTCTTTTATCACTCATAGATGTGATAAGAAATTACATGGAGCATTAGTCCACATGATGATCATGGATAAATGATAGCCGATAGCCACTGTTGGGGGGAAATCGTCCGTGGTATTTCTACATTTACACAATTTACCCGCCAAGCGCACCTGGGTTGTTGGAACAATACAATGAAAATGGATAGTATAAAATGGGGTAATGACCATATATGTGATATGATATGTGTAAAAATGGGCATATGTATGGTCGTGATATGTACCACAATCCGCATTTCACATATATATATATATATATTATATATAATAAATATACGGATATATATATATATATAGGTTATCCATTTTGTGGTGATCAAATGGTGGTTGTAGAACTCACAAGTGGCTTTTGGCAGCTTTGACAAGGGGGAAATGGGTCTAATAAGCCATTACAACTAAGGGTCTAATGGTTGGTGGATAATGCCCAAAAATCCTAGTTACTAGTTATAAATTGGTCGGGGGTTCGCTTGGGGCGCCGAAAAGTGGATCGCTTAGAGCGCCGGAAAGTGGATCGCTTGGAACGCCGAAAAGTGACATAAGAGATACATAGCGCTGGAGTTCCATATCTGCGCAGAGACATATAGACACATAAATGGATGCATTCATATGTCGCTGAAGCACGCGATAACATTCGATGCGATCCGCTTTTCGGCGTTACTTGACGAAGAAACGTATCAGGAACGTCTTGCAAGTTACTTCAAGAAGATGTTACAACGTATCAGGAACGTCTTGCAAGTCACTTGACGAAGATGTTACGACGTAGCAGGAACGCCTTGCAAGTTACTTGACATGTTACAACGTATCAGGAACGTTCTGCAAGTTACTTGAGGAAGATGTTCCCACGTATCAGGAACATCTGTCAAGTTACTTGAAAAAACTTTAAAACATATCAGGACCGTCTTGCAAGTTACTTCCAGAAGCTGTTACAACGTAGCAGGAACATCTGGCAAGTTACTTGAAGAAGATGTTACAACGTAGCAGGAATGTCTTGCATGTTACTTGAAGAAGTTGTTCCAACGTATCAGGAACGTCTTGCAAGTTACTTGAAGACGATGTTACAACGTATCAGGAGCATCTGGCAAGTTACTTGAAGAAGATGTTGCAACGTACCAGGGACATTTTGCAAGTTACTTCAAGAAGAGTTACAACCTACCAGGAACATTTGGCAAGTTACTTAAAGAAGATGTTGCAACGTAGCAGGAACGTTTTGCCCGTTTTCTTGTGTGTGCGCAGGAACATGAACGTTATTACCCCACCCCACCCCACCCCACCGGTAGCTGATCATGAAAGAGCAGTGCAGTGCCTGTGTCTGCAGGACAGCAAGAAAAAAAGATGAGGTTGCTGTGCCCCACCCCACCGCACCGCACCCCACCCCACCCCACCGGTAACTGACCATGAAAGAGCAGTGCAGTGCCTGTGTCTGCAGGACAGCAAGAAAAATGATGAGGTTGCTGTGCGTGTGTGTGCACAGGAACATGAACGTTATTACCCCACCCCACCCCACCCCACATCGCCCCACCCCCCCCACCCCACCCCCCCACCGGTAACTGATCATGAAAGAGCAGTGCAGTGCCTGTGCCTGCAGGACAGCAAGAAAGATGATGAGGTTGCTGTGCGTGTGCACAGGAACATGAACGTTATTACCCCACCCCACCCCACCCTACCCCACGGGAACATGAATGACAGATGATCAGGGCGCGCAAGTGAGTGACATTTTGCTCGTGGGTGCGCAAGTGAGTGAGGGTGCGCAAGTGGGTGAAATTTGGGTGCGCAAGTAAGGGGTTGGGGTAAAAGGACCCCATGTCCCAGCCCCGTGTCCCCACTTGTCCCCTAAACTCACCCCATGTCCCAGCCCCGTGTCCCCACTTGTCCCCTAAACCCACCTCGTGTCCCCAAGTGTTACCCTAAAGGTATGATTCTCTGGTGCTCTAAGTGATCCACTTTCCGGTGCTCTAAGTGATCCCTTAACCTTATAAATTGGTATGCAATCCTATCAACTATATTAGTTACAAGTACCATAAGCCCTAGTGATTGGGCTTATGTTCCCCAACTGAGCCATCATAACTCAGCTATAAATCCCATGAAATCACACTGTTTCTTGGTTGACTCATCATTTTTCCTATGGTTTTCCAATGATTTTCCTATAGTTTCATATTGTTTCTCAGTTAAGTCACCATTTTCCAATGGATTTTCCTATGGTTTTCCCATAATTTTGCGTTGGTTCAGGATCAGCAGCAGCAGATCGTAGCTCGGAGAAGTGGAGAAGTGGCCGTGGTGGTTTTGGATTTTCATTGGATTTCAATGGGGTTCTAATGGGATTCCATAGGATTTCAAAGGGTTTTTCATGTGATTTCAATGTGGTGAAAATTTGGATTTCATAGGGTTTAATAGGGATTTTCATGGGATTCCATAGGATTTCATAGGGTTTAATGGGATTTGATATAGGGGTTTAATGTGATTTCAATGGGGCGAAAAATTGGATTTCATAGGGTTTAATAGGGATTTTCATGGGATTCCATAGGATTTTCACTAGTAGGATTTGGGTTTTTAACAGGGGTTTTTAATTTTCTATCATCGAGGTTTGTAGAATCATCCGCAGTTGTCTCGATTCCTGTTGTTTACCTGCTTGAGGTGTGAAAAAGAGACGGCTGGGATTTCATAGGGCTTAATAGGGGTTTAATAAGGGTTTTT
The DNA here is from genome assembly GCA_947184155.2 of Cladocopium goreaui. Lineage (NCBI taxonomy): Eukaryota > Dinophyceae > Suessiales > Symbiodiniaceae > Cladocopium > Cladocopium goreaui. The sequence continues at coordinate 62,874 of CAMXCT020002215.1, read as the reverse complement.
CATGGGAATCTGATGGGATTTTCGATGGGATTCCATAGGATTTAGATGGATCCTACGTATTCCTACGTCGGATTTAATGGGATTCACCAAATTTTTTCGGATGTGTCAAACATGTTCCAATTCGAGCGCGTTTCAAAAAAATATTTAATTTATATATTCCATGTTCTTTAGGATAATTATATATTATTATTGTATATTATTATTATTGTTATTATTATAAATATATATATATGCACTGAATATAGACAATATATAAACATATGATAATGCCTATGATGAAATATGAGGGTTTCACCGTTTCACCGGTTGGATTTCACGGATCTTTTGGGATGAAAAGTCGGAAAAAAAGTGGACAGTGCATTGCTATGATGTCACAAACCCTTGTATGTGTTTTGAAATATACTGTGTACAGTATATATATATATGAGATGAGTCATTGCATAGCGTATATTAGTGAAAACCATATTTATATATTTCATGTCTATGTATACATAACTATATATACCATGTATCACTATTTCTATAGACATGACATACCGGGATAACAACAACCATTTTGCAGTCGTTTCGGTGCCTGACACCACCTAAACCAACAATGTTCGGAAACGGAGCCCGAATGACCGACCGTATAGGAAATGAAATATGAGATTATGATATGTATGTATATATATATATACAGCATATATGATGTATACATGTTTGTGACTACTGTTCTAAATGGCCTGTTATATACTTGATGAATATATATATATACATGCTAATTTTACAAATCTGATCATGTCAATGGGAATTTCAGGATCCTAAAATGGAGGTACTGCACCATATAAGGCCATATTTTGTGGGGATATTCCCTTACATAGGCCTTATATAGGCCTTATATATGGTAGGTACCTCCAATTTAGGTTCTTGAGATGGCCAGTGATCATGTGATATATTTAAAAAAAACAAGATATGCGAATGGGTTTCCCAGCCCTTTGATGGTACGCGAAGTCTTGGACAATGATACGACAAACCGTTTACGAAATCGCTAGCTCGGTCAACGTTTAACTACAATAAGTAGAGTTTATGAGACTTGTAAGTATAGTTAATGGGGGTGAATTAAAACCAACCTATAATTGATGAGCACGGAAAAACATCAGGCTTATATTATTATGTTATACCCATACGCTCCATTTATGGAATATTTACCAACATTTGCCCTGAAAATCACCCAAATGTACGTAAATATACCATACATGGAGCATGTGGGTAGCTATAGGAATATAGTGGAATATAGTTAGTTATTGGGGTTTATAAACGAAGCGTTACATAACTGAGGGGGCAGCACCTTGTTTTCTTACGCAGAGCCACTAGAAGTTCAACCAACTCTGCAGGGGCAGCTGGGACATGTGTGTGTGTCTTTTACATGCACGTATGACATTCATGTATTAAGTATTTAGATATCTTTATATACATACACATGTATGTATATGTAAATACATATGTATATATTTGTGTTTATATATAAATATACATTACATATATATATATATACAGATAATTTTACATATATATATATACAGATAATTTTAAATATATATATGCATGTGTGTGTCTTACCTGTGTACATATACGCACACGGGGGGATACCAGTATTGCGTCCATCGCTCAATCACCAAACATCCATGGGACTGAAACTGAAACTCTGAGTTTTAACCTTGACATGCCCTTCCTCCATCAAAGCTTTGGCAAATATATACAAATATGGTATACACATCAGTGTCACATCAGTGTAACATATATATATATATGTATATATATTGGGCAGTATTCGGGATATTCCATACATACATTATATACAACTGAGGTTTTCATGCGGTTATCACCCTCCTATGATTCCCAGGATCCCCGAAAAAAAACACAATCCCTTGAAATTCCATTCAAATAGCCTCTTCTCAATGTTTTCTTCCCATGGTTTCCCAATTGTCCCTTTTACTTTCTCTACATGTATCCAATATGTTTTAATTCAAATCGCCATTTTCCGAGCGAATCTCATGGATCTTATGTCCTTTCTGGTAGTGAACCTGTCAAGTTCCCAGAGATTCTCGGAATTTGATGTAGGACAATCGGAAACGGAAAGGTGGTGGTGCACCCCAGTTCTACCGTGGAAAATATATGAAAACTACAGGATGGGGCCCCACAGTGATGTGAACGTTGGTTTATAAACGCTGAAATAATCCCCATTAACTAGTTCGTTATATCTACCATAAACCATTGAATTCAGCCACTTATAAATCAACTGAACGCTATCTTGGGGGCCCCATCCTGTACAGGTATGTGAATATATGGTAAATTTTAACGACCTCACGGACCTCACTGCGACCTCAGTGGAATCATGGTTACTAAGAGGATCCCCAAGACAGCCTTATTTCAGGTCAGTAAATCAATATAATTTACCCAAATAAATGTAACATTGTGATTTCCCATGTGGCAATGGTTACACCGTTGGTTTCCTCCATGTTGTTTTCCATAGGAACATGGGGCCCTCAGGAAATCTTGAAGAACCAACTTCTTCTGCAAGAACAGGTGCCGAGGGCCCTAGGGCTGGGGCTGACATCCAGGATTTAGTACACAACAGCTACAGTTATGGCCGGAAATACCTACCAATTATAAATGGCGAAATAACTGGTTATTTCTATGGGATTATACATTCCATAAATTAAGTGGGGTGACTTAGCACTTATAACTGGTATTTCGGTCTATAATATAACTGTAACGGCTTTTATCACCATATTTCTTTGTGGGTGAACTCAACCAATTATCCTCTTTGGATGTAACATAGTTTTGAAAACATACCAAGTTTTAATCCGGTGAATCATTGAACCAAAGGGTCCATTTGTACCAGTTGGCAAAGTGTTAGCCACTACCCGACGGTAAACCATTGACACATTGGGATGCGCATCCAGTCGTCGCCATGTGATGACAGCCCTTTCGATGATCTTTGGGTCCGAAATTTCCACCATCTCCGTCTCAATGTGGGGCCGCCAAACGATAGCTCAGTTGGTGAACACAGCATCACTACAATAATCAAGATTTACGGTACTACTAGATATATCGAACTAGTTACTATATATGGCTTATAAACCAACAACAAACATCACTATTTAGGATGGTTACTATGGTTTACAAAGCAACGTTCCAACAACAAACAACACGAACTAGAGGGGGCCAGCTTGTAAATATTACTATGATGATGACTATCCCATTCTGACACCCTAAGTGGCTTTCTACCCATTTGCATCTATATACGGATTATACGGTATATGGTAGATCCTATAATGATTCGTGTCTATAAGTAAGCCAATTTATAACTGAGGGGGCACCACCCCGTCTCTCTCTCTCTCTATATATATATATACACATATATATATATACATGCAGTCCTAACACAATGTATTTATTTGTAATTATTTGTTTTTGCATGTATATAATACATATATATATATATATATGTATATGTATATATTGGTGAATCTCATGTGTCTATGTGTTTGTTGACAGTTTTTACCTCCGATCTACACACCGCGAGGTGTGCAAGATCCGCGCGCGCATTTGTCGTGGAAAAATAATCCAGGTATCATATTTTAGTATTCAAGAATCTCCATGTGTTTAAATGGAATATATGTATATACTATATTTAATTATATATATATATATTTATAGTAATACACTGCATTTTTGTCAACTAATGTTCTATTACTTATTTCTAATGTTCGATAATTTCATTGCCAATTTATCAATGACATTGATGTTCTCCATGTTTGATGGCTCAAACTGACATTCAAAACAAACATCATGTCCAAACGCAGCGCAAGGGGCGATATTCCAGATGGTCCTTGGCGGTATATGTTCCCTAACTAGGTGATTTTGATGATGGATATGCAGAGGAACATACAGGCATAGCATAAATCTCAATTCAGCTGCCAGCTACTTATATATGGTCCCGTGTCCCGTCTTCCCGCCCCCCCATGGGATGGGTCCCCAGGTAGCACCCCCTTCCCTTGTATTTGCAAGCTATTGGCAGCATTTCTGAGGTCCAGCCTCGTATTTGCTAGGCACATGCTACCTTTTAGACAACCTACGTAGCACACATACTCCCTCAAAGTACCTACGTGCTACCTATAGTAATATATACATGTGCTTTGTATCTACTTCCTTTTCTCTACATATATATATATATATATATATTTGGTCCAGCGTTCCAACCCCCCCGACAGTACCACACCCCCGCCACACCACTGGGGGGGACTGTTATATACATACAGATATACATACATACACAGGCAGACATACATACAAACATGTCATACACACATGCACACAGACACACATACATACATACATGCATGCATGCATCCATACATACATACATACATACATACATACTTACATCCATGCATGCATTCAGGCATCCATACATACCATACAAGCATGCATACATGCATGCATACATACATGCATACATACATACATACATGCATACATACATACATACATACATACACACATACACACATACACACATACACACATACACACATACACACATACCATCACCAACATCCCAAACACCCCACCACCAGGCCACAGCGGGGGAGGGGAGGAACCATAAGAAGCAAGCTTGGCCACCCATCACCAACATCCCAAACACCCCACCACCACAGGCCACGGGGGGGGAACCATAAGGAGCAAGACTGAACACCCATCCCCATTGGGGGGGCTGGCAGGCACTGAACCATATATATATATATATATATACCAGGTTTCCTTAAGTCATTGTCATGGGGCTGTAAATCATCTAAATGTTCTTTTCCAGAAAAACCATCCAGCTATAGCTCAATGACTTTCTATGGGGATATGGGGAAACCTCCATGACGGAAACCTCAATGCTATCGCTGGGCGGTGCAGGTTCAACTGAAGATGGTGATGAACCCTGGGACCAACCCAAGTCCACCACCCGCAGCTTACAAGGCCCGGCAAGGCTGCCCTGACATTTTTTTGGGGCAGAAATAGGGGAAAATTCCCAGAGTCATTTTGTTCCCCAATAGCACTGTATATATATATATACCTTGACCAACCAAAACCTTTAAAATTAAAGGGTTCGCCAAAAACTCGATGTCCTTGAGGGAAACCCGAGGTTTTGCTGTGTTGCTTTCAACCCATTTTACCAAAGTTTGGTCCAACGATTTCATTTTGTTTCCCGGTTCACGATGCTCCCTCACGGACCATGCAAAATTTGACTCCCATACAGGCCGGTCAAGCCCATTAAAAAATAATGAGTTGATACAGGTAAAATATGGATTTAGTACGGGTTCAGTACGGGTTTGAAAAAGCCGAGGTTTCGGCACAAACCCGAGGTTTCTATGCTAAAAATATGGGTTCAGTAAGGGTTCAGTACGGGTTTGAGTTGGAGTTTTGATTTTCGCACAGTTTTTGCTTTTGCCTTAATCATTTTAGCGAACATCTGAGGCGATAAGGTCTGATAAGATTCATGAGGTCTGAAGCATCTAAGTAGATACATGTGTATATCTGATTGTACTCATGTATTGCAAAACATCAATGAATGATGAAACACTGCACATGTAAGGTAGATCCAGTACAAAACCCTTGAATTTCCCAATGTTCTGCTGGTATCTGCTGGTTACAACTACATCTTTTTAACTGAAATCCATGGTATCCATGGTGAAAAAACATCTTCCAACACTACATCCTTGGAACTTCCATTTCTTTACTGGGAATTTCGGTTGCTGGATAGCCACTTGTCAATTGGAATCATCTATGCCTGGTACTGGAAGCTAGAAACAATTCGACATATTTTGAACCATCAAACCCATTTTGTGTAAAAGGTATACAGCGACTTCAAAATTAGGTAACCCATTTTATTTGTGTAACATATCCGCACGAATGGCCTGTTGCAGAAGAAACTTGAGTGGAAGAAGGATTCTTGGGATGGTAATGGTACTTACAAATAGACACTTAAATCAACACTGGGGTACTGCTGTACGGACAGTCACCAAGGCTTTGGAAGATCAGTCAGGCCCCCCAAGAAGCTTACAAGAACATGGACATAAAGTAAATGAAAGCAAACAAAAACACAAAATCTTGTCACCTTGTGATCATCACTGCTGACGATTTAACTATGGTATGATCCAGGCTTGCCTTCCTGCTGTAAGGCATCGAAGGTCTTCTGAGACAACGTTCGTTTTGTCCCTGCCTGCATTGCTCTAATTACAGTATCTGGCCCCTCCGGTTTGGTTAACAATGACTGGGAAGCATTTGAAGACCAAATGGCAGGCACCAAAAGTCGTACAGGAAGGCCTCTGTATCCCAAACTTTGGCACAGCCACCCCAGATAAATACATGCTCTTTTTGGGTAGGACCTCATGCACATGCGAGGTTGTCATTCTTCCCTGTTGACTGACATAGATTGTGTTCTTTCCATGTTGTCCTAGCGTCGCTCTTTCCAGACGTTTCCGCCGCTTTTCCGTCGCTATACATCTCAGAAAAGCGCATGGCCTGCACCAGCCAGACTTCCACAATCTGAACTTGAAAGAGCTCTTTCTTCCGCTGCTCTCAGACTGGAAAAAGCAGCGGCCAAGAAGAGACGACAAACTGAAGCCCTCCGAGTAGTAGAAAGCAGTTCGTCAAGCTCTTTCAAGTCATCGTCCGACAGTGACGAATCAGCATCTGAATAGAAAAAGACTCGTGACTGGCTTGGTGGGCTTGTGATTGGCTTGGCCGGGGTAAGACCTAACAGTGGCAACTAGGTGGTGTCTTGACCACTATCTACACCCAAATGTGCACAACAAAAACATCCCAACCTCGCCAGAACCATCATTCGACGTATTGCAACACCAAGCTAGTGACAGTCGAACACGTCGCTCGGCTTGTCTTCCGCATAGTCAAAAGATGTCAAAAGGTACTAGGTCTTGTATGATCCATCCGCCACATGCTTACTGAGACCACTAATTTTAGATATTTTCGCTTCAGGCACTTAACAAGGATAATAAGCATCGTATAAGTTACTAATATCCTACTAATATCTTGCTTAAACATTTTGAAAAATATTTTGTGTTAAGTTCCACCTTCTTTTTTATTTGAACTTACTACATGATATGATATTGAAGATATAGTCAAATATAGTTAAATATTTCCCAAGAATATCTGAAAATATCTGAAATATTTGGAAATAAGTTCAATGCATTTTTCGAGTTTTTTGATTGGGACCTTTTTGCATACTGCAATGATATGATGACTTTTTGGCTCACACAAGGGGGCAAGCACAAGGTGCTCAAAACTTACAGGATCCAAACGATGAGAGATGAAAATGATTGCTGGCAAGGAACAGTTGTAAAAATAGATAGTTCCTGCAAAGGATAGTTCCTGCAAAGGGTAGTTCCTGCAAAGGGTAGTTCCTGCAAAGGATAGTTCCTGCAAAGGATAGTTCCTGCAAAGGGTAATTTCTGCAAAGGATAGTTCCCACAAAGGGTAATTTCTGCAAAGAATAGTTTAGGTTCAAGATATTTCCTCAAGAGGAATGTTGTTTGCTTTTCTGCATTCCAGATTTCTTTGGAAGATGTGTCTACTTGAAACAATTTGATATCCTCATTGTTTTCTTTTGTATTTTTATTTGGGAATGTCTCAAATTATGAGTTCCCCAAGCTCACTTTTTTTAGTAAATAAAAAAGAATGGCTTGGGGCACTCAGTTATGGCACCCCTTTTCTGGGACATTCCCATTTAATGTTCCAAAAATTCTGAATTTCTGAGTTTCTGTATTTTCTGAATTTCTGAATTTCCTGTTTTTCCCTGAATTTTCTGACTTTCTGAATTTTCTCGCTTTTCTTGAATTTTCTGAATCTTCTGAATTTTCTGTGTTTTCTGAATTGTTTTAATTTTCTCTGTTTTCTGAATTGTTTTCCATTTAATTAAAATTATAGAAGTCTGAATTTTCTGAATTTCTCGGTTTTCTGATTTTTTTGAATTTCTTTTAATTAATTTAAGTTAGAACCCTGATTTGAAGTTCAAAATTTTCTGTGTTTTCTGAATTTCGTGAATTCTCTGAATTCTCTGTTTTTTTCCGAATTTTATGAGTTTGCTGCGTTTTTGGAATTGTCTGAATTTTCTGTGTTTTCTGACTTGTCTAATTGTTTTGGCTGTTGTGAATTTTCTGGATTTTCTAACCTTGTCTAGGTTTTCTGCATTTTCTGATTTGTTTGAATTTTCTTCCTTTTTAACCTTTATCATTTTAATTTTTAACCTTTATCATTTTAATTTGTACTCCCAAAGATTTAATACAATAAATATTTTGATTTAAGCACCATTACGAACAACAATACCACAATATATATATAATGATCCAAAGCTATCATCTCTATAACTATCATTTCTTCTTGGCACGCTGCTTGAAGAAAAAAACGCAATAACAAAATACTTTCTGACAAGAAAATGTCTTGGATTTTTTCCCTGAAAAGGATACTTCCTGAAAAGGACAATTCCTGAAAAGGATGGTTCCTGAACAGGACAGTATCCTGAAAAGGATAACACCTACAAAGAAAACTTGCCAAACGACAGAAACATTATCCTAGACAAAGAAACACTATCTAAACTTTTTTCCGGCAATTTCTTTGAAAAATGTGTACAAAAATTAAATCCCTCACATTATAGGTTCCAAGCCTTTGGATGTTTCCAAAAATAAGTTAAAATAAGTTCAAATAAGTTTTAAAATAAGTTATGATAAGTTCGAATAAGTAGTAATATTTTCATTAAGGAAGTGAAAGTATCTGAAATTAGTGGTGTCAGTAGAGAGCGCTTTGGAACCTGGGTGCTGGTGCCGCTGCAGGGTGTGGCTGCAGGATGTCCGTCACGCTTTGCAGGTTGCAGTGTGCGCTTTGGAGCCTGCTGACTGGTGCCCCTGCAGGGTACTGCAAGGCATGCCAATTAACAAAAATGTTGATGGGACTGTGGTCGCGTAGGCAAAGTTCCGTTTCGAACCTTCCAAAAGCAAACGGAAGTGTGACGGCGTAGGCACAAACGTACATTGTCGGTTTACACGGGCGTTGGGTTTGCGTAGGCACACCTTCAAAGGGATGAGCCGCGTAGGCTCCCACTGTGGCCGCGTAGGCATTGCGTAGACAGTGGCGTAGGTAGCACAGGAAGAATGAAGGCCCAGACAACCGAAAAACACAGCTCAAATGGTTATAACTGGTTATTTCTATGTGATTATACATTCCATAAATGGGGTTATAACTTACATATATATATATATATATGATTTAATTAACTGACTTATAACTGGTAAAGAGCCATAGCTGTAGGTCTTTTTGATGAGCCAATAACACATGTGCAGTCGTGTTATAAACCAACAAACATCACTAGGGGGCACAGGGCATGCGAACAGTTTTGTGAACACCACTAGGTCGATGATCATTTAGGATAGTAAAATGAACTGGGCCTTCCCATGAAAACATGAAAACTATTCTTTCAGGGATTCTCCTTTTTTGGAAATGTCACAAATCCCAGCCATATTCCATTTGCAGCCCCTAAGATCATGCTATACATTGGCCTTGAACTACTGGCCACTTCCTCGGGCCACTTCCTGCAGAGTTTCCCCATGAAAACTTGGAGAAAAATTGCGCTGGCCCGAGAGGTGCCATATGTTCAGCCACCAATTCAGGTGCAGTTTCTGCGGGGTGGAATTCCCCCATGGAAAAGCTCTGCTGGAAGAGACCCAAAAAATCGACATCGGATTTTGGGGTCTCTATAGAAATGTTGACATATAGATTTTAAAGGTACCAGGTACGGGATTTGTTGAAAGTTGGGCAGCCAACGTTTGGAAGTCCAAGAGCTAAAAGGACGTTACCAGTGACTGAGAAGTATAAGAATCCTGATGAAAGTCTTCTGGATTTGCTCGATAAGTTTGGGAAGACCCACGAAATTCATCAATATCCAATGGGTTTGAACATCATGTGCATCGAAATGGCAGACAATTGATGAACATGGGGGTGTACATATACCATTCGTTTAGAATATCCCACAAAGCAGATTACATGTGCAAAAACACATTTCAAACCCTGTGCAAAATATGGCTACAAGATCGCGCAGGTCAAAACTGACTACTTGCATGTAACCTTATAATCAGTTTCTGCCCTGCACTCGAGAAAGAAAACTGATCTCCCAAGTCAGCAAACTATAGATGCCGGTTCTGCAAAGCCTTGTCATCGCCAGTGCCCCTGTTTCGTGGCCTATCGCAATTTGTAAGGTTTTCATTGACTTATCAAACCATATGTTGGTGCTGGAATATGTATCAACATAAACTCTCCAAATATCACCCAGATAAGTAGGGAAAATATACCAGCACTATGGGTTGCATACTTATAGTGATCCGAATGCTATCAACTTTCCAGGTGAAATTCCCTGTCCGGTAGCTCGCGGTCCACTGCAAGTCACCAGGTATGAAGCCAATTCATAAGCCATCTAATTATAATAAGCGAAAAGTTCATTGAGTTGTTTCAATCTACTTTGCTATGCAAAATTTGTGATTTCATCAAAACACAGTTACATAATCTACAACAATAATCTACAAGGATGTGCCACCTAGTCTTTATGTGGTTTATTGACCACCTATGCTCGTTTTAGTTAACCTAGTTTGTTTTGTCCACCAACTTAGCGTTCACATTCGAACGATGCGTTGCATCTCTACATGTCCACATTATGGTTTTGTTTTGAAATAGGTTTCTCCTAAATCCTTCGGTTTATCATCATTTTCCCATTTGAAAGAAAAATGGAGGGTTAATTTCAAATCTTAGATCCATGATGCACACATATTTTGTTCCTTGGTTCAATCATGCTTAATCTATGTAACTTGTATATGTTCTTGAGTTCATCTATGTCTTTTTGGAATTCCTCAACTATACGTTTTGTTTCATCTCTACATCCCTATATGTTTCTTGGTCCAATACAAGGTGCCCCCCCCCCAGTTTTAATTTGGTTTATGGGCCCCACTAATAGCTATATCCTCCAGGAACCACAGTTGTGGTAGTTATGTTCACCAACTTATCATAGATCAGCTTTAAAAATCCTATTCAATCTCCCTTGTTTGTGATTTCCCTACAAGGTGGTGCCACCCCCCAGTGATGTCAGATGGTTTATAAACCATAGTAAGTGTCTCAATATATCTACCACAAACGCAAACGTTATTGGAGTTATGTGCACCAACTTAGCCAACTATGCCGTTACCAGTTATAAATACTAACAAGTCACCCCATAGAAATGGAATGCATCATTAATCCCATAGAAATCACCAGTGATTTCACTATCATTAATCATTATTAGCCACTATTAACCACTATGAATCACTAATAGCCATGACCATTACTGCTTGTTGAAACCCTATTAATGGTTAACCATCTATGGTTAGTAACCAATATTAATCACTATTAATCACAATTAACCATAGATTTCACCGTAGAAAACAATAGAAAACCATAGGTTTCACCATAGATTTCACCACAGAAAAGCCCTTTGGCTTCTGATTTTCCAGCCTCACCGGCGAAACGACAACATCTCTGCAGGCCATGTCCCCGATGTCCCCGGCCACGGCGGCCACCACGATGTCCTGCGATCTTCGTTTGAGCCTCTAAGGTCTGGGATTTCGCAGGATTTCAGCATCAGAAAGTAGGGCTTTAGTGATACCCATGGCTATGAGTGAAATAACTGGTGAGTTCTATGGAATATGATAGCTATGAATGGGAATATCACGCGTAGTCCATTTAGTGGGAATGAAATACTGGGTTTATCATGGGTTTGAACTACCACCTTGCAAAACCTATGGGGGACAATTGCAGGGCAACTCTGATTTTTTACTGGTAAAAACCAAGTGAATATTTCTTGTAACATGTCTAACATGTCAAACTAGATATGGGTCAAAACCTATGGGTCCACATTTGGGGGTTTACCATTCATAAATCCCAGTTGTTTTTGATGTTTACCAATGTACAGGGCTTTTGACCCATAACTGGATGGGAATGTAATGACATATTGTGGAATATCATGAAATATAATCAAATGCCAGTAATGCCCGCACGAGGCGCGGCGGAAGTCGCCTTAGGGTTATACTATAAGATCTGTGTCATATATAGAATTTGCATGCGCCATGCTCTGTGCGCCAGCTGGGCCCGTGCGTGCGTGTTTTGTGCGAGAGTGGTGCGCTTTTCAATAGATGAGACTTGACGCTCCACACTTCACACTTCACGCTGCACTCTTCACACTCCTCACTTTACACTTCGCACTTGCACTTCACACTCCACACTTCATGTCATCTCATCTTATTTGAGCTCTTCTCACCTCATCTCAGCTCTTCTCATGTCATCTCGCCTCTTCTCATATGTCATCTAAGTTTTTCTCAACTATTTTCATTTCATCTGAGCACTGCTCGACCTTTCTCATCTCATGGAAGGTCTTCTTAACTCATTTCATCTCTTCTGTATGTCAGAAAGCTCTTACTGTCAAAGAGAAGCTCTTGCGCACCAAAACCGTTGCGCACAAAGCTTTTGCACAGTGAAGCTTGTCCACAGAGAAGCTTTTACACACACACACAAGCTTTTACTCACAACAAGCTTTTACACACAGAAACTTTTACACACAGCAAGCTTTTTTTACATGGAGAAGCCTTTCCACAGAGAAGTTTTTACACACAACAAGCTTTTACACAGAAGTTTTTTTTACACACAGAAGCTTTTACTCACAGCAAGTTTTTTACACACAGCAAGCTTTTACACACAGAAAGCTTTTAGACAGAGAAGTTTCTACAGACAGAAGCTTTTAAACAGAAAAGTTTCTACACACAGAACCTTTTTCACAGAAGTTTTTGCACACCGCAAGCTTTTACACAGAAAGATTTTAGACAGAGAAGCTTTTACACACAGAACTTTTACACAGAATACTTTTCACACACAGAAGCTTTTACACACAGCCAGTTTTTCGACAGAGAACCTTTTACACAGAAAGCTTTTACACACAGCAAACTTTTACACACAGCAGCCTTTACACAGAACGTTTTTACACACAGCAAGCTTACACAGAGAAGGCTTTACACAGAGAGGCCTTTACACGCAGAAGCTTTTACACACAGCAAGCTTTTACACACGGAACAATTTTACACACAGCAAGCTTTTACACACGGATGTTTTTTTGCACAGTGACGTTTTCACACAGAGAAGTTAATACACACAGAAAGCTTTTAGCACAGAGAAGCTTTCTTGTGCACACTGGCATCAGAAATTGCAGATCCAAAACCGGATCTCGGCGCCAAACTGAAAATATATACGATTTGGAGGGACTTTTGAACGGAGTTTTCAAAAAGGAAAATGAATAGTGCCAAAATTGAAAAAACTGCTAACAATTCACCATTGCAACCCTGATGCAGCCATTCCAATACAATTTAGGATGCCCACCTGCAAAAGAGCACAGTATTACGCGCACAGCCGCAGCAGCGAGGAACCGTGATGCAACCACTTTACACGAGAAAACATTAATGTTCCGCGCTCTGATTCAGGCAGCCGTTATGCAATGCCATTTGCAGCGCCACCTTGCAAAAACAATAGCCGGCAAGAGACCCCAAACAGTGTGGGGGGAGTGGGAGGATAATGTAGGATAATGTAGGACAATGTTGAGGATGATGATGATGATGATGTTGATGATGATGATGGCGATGATGACGGTGATGGTGATGGTGATGACGGTGATGGTGATGATGATGATGATGATGATGACGATGATGATGATGACGATGACGATGATGCGAACGGTGATGCGGACGATGATGCGGACAATGGTGTTGAGGATGATAATGTTGAGGGTGATGAGGTGCAGGAGAATGATGTGGAGGATGATGATGGTGAGGAGGATGAGGATGACACTGTGTGTGTGTGAGCCTGCGCAGTCGACACTTCAACATTTCACAAGAGCCACTTTATACAGATATTTACAGGAAAAGCCCAGAACTTAGGCGCGCACTTTGTGCGAGCCTGCACAATCGAAATGCACGTCAACATGTCATAAGACCCACTTTGTATCGAAATTTTCAGGAAAAATGCCGCGCCCAGAACCTGTGGCCACACTTTGTGCGAGCGTGCGCAGTCGAAATGCACTTCAACATTTCACGAGAGCCACTTTATACGGAAATTTGCAGGAAAAATGCCGCGCCCCAGAGTGAGCACCCTGATCAAGCACTGGCCTTCACACCTACCGTAAGAACGACTCAGTTTGGACACGCTGTTGGGGAAAAACATGAAAACGAACGGCCTGCACCCCTTTCACGAAGGAGCTACCCTTCATCGCCGACTGCAGCCTCTTTACACAAAAAAACATAATGTTTCGTGCTCCCGCATCCTCCCCAACACAAGTCCCATGCAACACTCTTGCAGCCATTACAATGTGATCTGCACCGCCACCACTTCTCTACGTCACCACTTCCCTCAGTCACCACTTCTCTGGGGCATCACTTCCCAATGTCACCACTTCTTGAAGTCATCGCATCTCTAGTCAGCACGTCTCTAAGTCATCACGTCCCTAAGTCACCACTTCCCTAAGGCACCACTTCCCTTCCCTAAGTCACCGCTTCCCCAAGCTGTAAGTTTTGCAGGCAGCCAGTCATCACTTCCCTAAGTGCCCACTTCACAAAGTCTCACAAATGTATTTGTCCGCAACTCGGAAGCTGCTCCCCAGCTCCCTTTGAGCACGGATTTGTTTTGATTTTGGCGTGGTGATCATTCAACTGGTTGATCATCTGATGGCTACTTTAATGTGACATCCTGAGGATATATGGAAAATGGATGTTTACATTGTGCTTTTCATATATATATATATATTATTATAATTTATTATATATATATATATTTCTATACTATATGCTCATAGCCCTCATACTATTCATAATCCCGTAATATCAATATTCCATAATATCATATCTCATGCAAGGTGGGGCCGTGACATCGGAGTTAATAAAATCAACTTAGCTAGGTATGGGGCACCGGGCGTGGGAATATCGTGCATAATGGGACTTAAGACCACGATGGAAGATAATAGCTAAGAATGGGAATCTAACAAATATCCCGTTTAATATGAATCTAGTTGTAATTTGGAGGATTCAACTAGCAAACATTGGGATATACAGGTTATATTAAACATAGTTGTGGAAAATCATTTTGTTAAAAGTGAAACCACGAAATAAAAGCTAGACTTCAATAGCGATATGGTTTGTTGCCAAAGGGGAATGTGTTTTTCTATTAAACAGAAACTTTTTTAACATAATATGCTCAGAAACTTTTTGTTTGTTAGGTAGCATTTATATATAAATATACGTATAAATATTTAAATAAATAAAGATATATATATATATATTAATATGCACATTTTAAAAAAGCTGAACTTTGACCCTCCTACTGGAACTGATCAGTTTGTGATCTTCCCCAATATATATATATATATATTGGTTAGAACGCTCCCCTGCGAACCATAAGCCAACCGATGTTTTGAACGCTTATTTGAGCGAAAGAAACCTTGTTCATTACACATTGTTATAGGGAGCCGTTCCTGGCTGAATGAGGCTTCCAACTTTCATACAATGTGATGCTCCCTACTTAGTTAAGATGGTTTGGAAGCAGATTAGTTGGGGTTTGAAATTGTTTAAAAAACAAACAGACCAAAAAAAAACAAACAAACAAAAAAACAAACAAACAAAAAACAAACAAACACACAAACACACAAACAAACAAACAAACAAACAAACAAGCAAGCAAACAAACGAGCAAACAAGCAAGCACGCAAGCAAGCAAACAAATAAAGACACAAAAACTTAAACAAAAACAAGAAACAATCAAACATACATAAAACAATCTAATAAACAAAAACCAACAAACACAAACAAACAAACAAAAATTAGACAAAACAACAGACAATCAATCAAAAACAAATCATTGTCAAAGACAAACGAAAATTAAACATTCAAACGCACAAACATTCAAACACAAACGGCCAAACAAACAAACATACAAAAACAAACAGCACAAACAAACAAACAAACAAACAACAAACAAACAAAAAAACAAAAAACAAAAACAAAAATAATCAGACACAAACAAAAAACAAGCAAACAAACAAACAGACAAACAAACAAACAAACAAACAGACAGACAGACAGAGACAGACAAACAAACAAACAAACAAGCAAACAAACAAAACTGCGGAACAATACCTTGTGGTGCACTTGTGTGTCATGAACCCAACATTTAAACTTAAGGATTTCGACCTGCGGCACCACCGTAGGGGTGTTTCACTTTCATGATTCAACAATGATCAACCATAGATGTAAGAATTGCAGTACAAAAACCATATGGTTCACCCATCATTGCCAGTTGTATTATCCATTCTTATACTGGTTGGTGGTTTGGAACATTCTTTTATTTTCCATAATATATGGGATAATCCTTCCCATTGACTTTCATATTTTTCAGGTCGGTCGAAACCACCAACCAGTATAACAATTATTAACAATCATATTTTGGGAATAATCATCCCAACTGACTTTCATTTTTGTCAGAGGGGTAGATATACCACCAACCAGTTAACCATATATATATATATATTTCACCCATCACCGGTTGTTTTTGGTGTCTTTGACCGTCGTGGCTTTTTCCATGCCCCGGACCAGGTGTTGGGAACGAGGAGAAATGGATTTTCCGTCAGCTTGGCACGGTCCGAAAAGATCAGCTCGTGCCGTGGGGATGTTTGAAGCTATGGGGATGGGTCAAGTTACTTGTGAAATTGCTGCATATTACTGGGAAAAAAACAATCCAGATAAAACGAACTTTGACTTGGGGTACCTTGGGGTAGGGTATACCTGGACTTATAGGGTTTCGACTCATAACCAGAACCAAGCAGCAAAATGGGGATTTACATGGGTTTACCATGATTTACCCAGCAAAATATCCGAACAAACAACTGCAGGGATAGAAGGGGCACCATGATGTATAATTAGGTTTGTCTGAAGAGGGGCGGAAATTACATGAAATTACCATCATCAGTGCATTGCGATGTTTGTAAAATGATGGATGCCCTGTTTTCAAACAAACCCAGGTGGAGTCACAACGGGGCAGCTAGCAATAGGCATTCAACCATGAATTTGGTGGAGGTACCAACCATTTTCTGAAAATGTAGTGGAGATATAGCGGTATTTTTATTTGTGTAGATACCCTTTGGTAAACATACAAAAAACTATGGAAAATCACCATGTTTAATGTGTAAGTCAAGGAACTTTCTATGGTTATTTTCAAGTTCGCAAACTGTAACAAATTACCAGAGGCTATCTTTCATCATCATATATTTCCATATATTTCCCATAAATCACCATAGTTTCCATAGATGTCCCTATATATTCCCATGAAAAAAGCCTCCACTTTTCATGGCATTTCCACGAGCTGATCACCACCGATCCGGCGGCGAATTTCCAACGCACAAAATCTCCTGCTGACACGACATGGATCCCAGCAATATACCCCCTTTATGTTAGCATATATACCAGCACCATGGATCCTATGGGATTGGGAAATACTGGGAAAGTGATGGGAAAACGAAAAAACAAAAAAAAAAACATGAAAGAAACATGGAAATCATGGAAACAACATTTAATAAAATAGTTATTTTGATGAGTTTAACTTCGGTTTAACCATGGAACATGGGATGTTTACCAGAAAAAACATGGTGGGTGAATGGGATAATGATTTGGAAAAAATCATCGATTTGGATGATTTTTCAGGACACGCCATGATATCAAAAAGGAATCTGGTTGGGGATTTTTTTTAAGAACATTTTTGTCCATATATTGGGAATAATGATCCCAACTGACTAATTCATATCTTTCAGAGGGGTTGAAACCACCAACCAGATAATGATGGTTGAATTGGATTCGGGGTTCATCATCCCCATAGCTGTCCGTATGATACGTACAATTTCAGGTGGAGCAGCCTAGCTTCTTAGATAATTAGCCATGCTTTCCAGTGAATGCATATGGTGGTTTCCTAAAATACAGGTACCCATAAATCATCCATGTTGATGGGATTTTCCATTATAAACCATCCATTTTGGGGTACCCCCATGACTATGGAACCCTCCACATAGATATGCAACTGGTGATCTTGGGGTCCCAGTCTGTTCCTTGGAGTTCCCCGAAACTAGACTGAACATAAATTGCGTGGGTCTGCTGCTGATCGTTGGTACATGTCCCAGATGCTCAATGTACGGATTATTTGTCAATATTTACCCCAAGAGTCGCCCAGTCATGTAGGTAAATTGGACCAGCACCATGGAGTATCTGGGTGTTGATACCCAGTGCAAATATCTCAGGAGCAAGTTGCTGGCAGTGAGTGATTTTGTGACTCCTCCCGTGAAACAAGTGGCGCGCCAGCTGTGTCAACTTGGTGCTTGGTGAGCTTGGTGGTCGCTTGAGCAACTACACTTGAGAGAGGAAAAAAAGTGGACATGTGGTAAGGTTAGTTGATGGAGAATCCCCCGAAAAATGTCAGCTGTCCGAGGTTATGAACTGCGGATGCAGCATGATAAAAGATTGTAAAAATCACTAGGAAAGGGACGAATTTTCGGCACACCTTTGAAAAATCGTTGCGTCCGGTGAATCCACAACTTTTTGAAAAACCAGTGGGGTGGTGGGGCTGACATTGGGTAATCAACTTACCTATCATCAAAATAGATCAAAATAGATCCAATTGTAAAATCCACTTTCCCAAAATTAGATACCATAAAAATTGGATTATGCGTACAGTTATGGCCCTTTACCAGTTATAAGTACTTATAACATCATTTATAGAATGTATAATCCCATTGAAATAACCAGTTATTTCAAATAGAAATGGCCTTAACTGTAAAAATTGGATTATGCGTAAAAAATACCATTTTCCCAGTGGCTCCACTCCCAGTGGTGCCCGTTGTGCCCGAAAAGATCATCCCATGGTCCCCCCCGTAAAGGGGGAAACTTCCACTTCGAAAAAACGGAGGGGAAACCGCGGCTGGTCCTTGGCCCGCAGTTATCATCCACAGTTTTTTGGCCATGGCTTTTTTCGTGAAATATCTGGTTATTTCAATGGGATGAGAAACATTCTATGTCTATGGGGTGACTCTATTCGTACTTCCATTCTATAATTAATGGTTATACATGTTATAACTGGTTACTTCCATGGGATGATACAATGATACATTCTATAAATGGGGTGACTTCTTAGTACTTATAACTGGTATAACTCGGGCCAGAATTCTGCAGCTATTGGGGATCCCCCAAACTCGATCAAGATGTCACTGGAATGATGGGAATGGCTTAAGAGGGATGATTCTGGGAATCATCTCCCGCCTTATGATATCACATTGATATGACCTTTGTCAGGCGAATTACTTCAGCCAGATATAGTTTATATTATTATATAGTCATAAGAGAGACACACAACTGGTTGGTGCTTTGGAACATTTTTTATTTTTCCACTTTTTGGGAATAATCATCCCAACTGACGAATTCATATTTTTTAGAGGGGTAGGTATACCACCAACCAGACAAGTTCATCTGGACTAGTTTGATGGTGACTCGATCTTGCTGGGACTTCACCTTTCTCACCTTTCACGTTTTGCTTTGATGCGTCCCGGGACATCGCTGACCACTTCGGCGAGACTTGGAGAATCTTGCTGGCCAGTGACGACTCGGCCAGCGACGACGACTCATAAATCACAACCGAATGTTTCAATGCGCGTGCAGCTCTCTTTTCGCTGCTGTGCTTAACCTGTAATTTTCACATTTTGAGGCTGCCATCCCATGGTTGCAACACTGACGACTCCATGCCTCAGGGACATGTAAACAAATGATATTTCAACAAATGTGTAAAAGTGTCGAAATCATTGGTTTACGACGAAGCATGTCTATATAAATATATGTATCATATATGTTTCACCATTGTTCGAGCTAGAACCTGGCTGGAAATCTAGATCTGAGACATAATTTTCATCTAACTATATCATTTGATATCCCCTTTAGACTCAACAGTTATTAAGTTCTAGACCAATTTGCCAAAGTATGTTCAGAACAAATAGGTAGTTCTTTGTGTATCATACATCTGTTAAACAAAACAGGCGTTCAATTTTAAAAGGACATGTGCTTTGTGTATGTTTAATTCTATGTGCTTTGAAAGAAAAGGAAGACTTACTTTCACCATTCCGCATGATGAAGAAGAAACATGAAATTGATCAAACAAAAAATATGGCTGAAGTCTTCTGCAACGTATTTGAGGTCCTATGCATTCATGTTTCTATTATGTAAAACAAAAACATGTAGAGATTCATAAGCATACAGCATGCAGTATGGATTTTTACAACATGTCGACAAACTTGCACAAATGGGACCTATATTTCTTACCTTTCTTTTTTTGACCAGCACTTATTTTGCTGGTCGCTCGCACAGGTTTGTGGGTTAAACTCCCATCACTTTGCTGGTGAATGCTGTTTTTCTCAACGGGGAAAACACATTTTTCTCGCGAAATCCGGAGAAAAAAAGTGCATTTCTCTAGTGAAATCCACCTAGAAGCCATTGCTTGTTGCTTCGACAAATCTTAGATAATAGCTTTTTGACATGTCGGTGTTGCAGCTTTTGGGGCAGGTGTCGAGGCGCGATCGACTGTCGCACTTTGCCAGCACAGAGATACATGGGATGAATCTGTTTCTCAAGTGGCTAGGCCCTGCAGAATGTCACATCACCTTAAGGTCATTCTCGGTACTTGGTGGCTCACCCCACTTAGTAAGTAGGTTATAACCCTAGTTATAGGTGGATTAACCCTACTTTTCCCACTTATAACTAGGGATATAACCTACTTACGATCCGTGGGATGAGCCACCAAGTAGTGCCACTACCCTCTGGTTTCAACGCTTCCATGGCAAAGCCAAGACCTTCAGAAAGCTGGGAGAAACGTGGATTCTCCAGGCCATTGCACGACAAAGGGAGCCTTTTTTCGGGATGCTTATGGTGAAATATCGACAATCATCGAAAGAAATGGAACCTACCCTGTGGTAAACGTTTACATAACGAACTGGAAAATCACAATGTTTAATGGGAAAATCCACTATTTCTATGGCCATTTTCAATAGCGTTTTGTATGTTTACCAGAGGGTATATGGGGTAAAAATTGGATCGTCTAGGTGGTAGCCCAGGTCACCCAGGTTCGTTAGCTAATTTCGTGAACATATGTCCAAATATGTCCAATAACTCTTGTATTGATCAGGCTTATGTCATGGTTACTAGTTAATGGGGATTGTAAACGTCTGTAAACCAACATATATTACTGCAGGTATCCTGTTTTTTGTCAGAATTTACGACCCGGCTGACGACAGATGCTGGCCATTTTAGTACTTACCATGTAGATATTGTAATACTCAATTCACTCGAAGTTGTTTTTCTTTGGATCAGCAAATCACCAAGTTTAAGCTGAGCGGGTGACACATGTACAGCCAGCAAAAAACGTGGTCGCCATCAACCACAATGCATTTAACCCAGTATTTCCAGCTGATGGAGTATGAAGAGCAAGAATCGGGGGGGGAGATCCAGCCAAAACTGATGGTATTTTAGCCATCAAACGACTGGGACGATCCAGCGATCCAGTGGGTGATTCAAGCTACCTGCTGAACTGAACAAGGCTGCCCGGAGGGGTATCATCAAGCAAGGCTGGCTGGAAAATCCACCATTATAGTTTGATGCTTTTCCCACGATTCAATCGCCATGTTTGATATCACCTTTCGAATGTGTTTCGATTCGAAAAACGCGACATTTCAGAAACAGATTTTGACAGAAAGTCATGGCCAATTCCACCACTTGAGATGGCCAGATCTTCCGCTGAAAAAATGGGAGGTAGACTACCGCAGATCCATCGGATCTCGCGCGGCGGGCCTAAGCTAGCCGTAGAATTTTCGCAGAGCCACGTTGCCGTTTTTTGGGGGAAGGTTTCGCAAAATGGCCATGATGGGAAATATGATGATTGACCTATAGCGGATTTAAGGGTACCCTATTTTCTCACAAGCCCAACTGGCCTCTCAAGTTTTATTCTTGATAGGGTAAATGATGATGAACCAGAGGATTTAGTATTGTATGGGTATACCGGTGTACCCTACATTGTGGGCCCCCAAACGATAGCTGAGTTGCTGTATAACCTGTATAGCTACAATAACTAGCGGAACTATAGCGTTTATGGGGGATATCACTATTGTAAACCAACTTTTAACTGGGGGATACTGGAGGGTCTTGCCAGAGACCCATGGCCATGTTGGGTGAATTATGTCAACTCCGGATGCATGTTGATCCCTGGACTGCTGAACTTTGAGGGTCCGGGAACATATCAGGTTCATGACAAAAAACATTGTTTCTGGCATACCATTTGGAAGTATGTATGGCACAAATATATTTACATAATATAGATATGTATATATATATATATATATATATTCTGGCATTCTCTCTGTTCGGGACCAGGCCCAGCCCACAGCGCCCGGAGCTCGCAATGTGAGGTTCGGCGTGGAGCTGGCACAGAAGTAGACGAGAAGAGGATCGAGGCAAGGAGGAGAAGGAGGAAGAGGAGGAGAAGGAAGAGGAGTTGCACCTTTGTTAGAAATCTAGAGGCCCTCACCTGGCAGGTGGGGAGCTATTTGGGCTTACCCGCTAACTATAATAAAGCAGGGTTGATTTTTATCGTATATATGTTATTTACCATGATACTCCGATCCTCTCCGATCTAACTATGATATACCCCCGGTTTTCGAGTTGAACCTTTTTTTTGGAGAATCATGATGCCATGTATCACTCAAAAAAAACTCAGTTTTTCCGGGCGTCCATCAAGATCAAACGGATCAAACGGCAACGTAACGGCTCAGTCTCAGCGCGGAGTTCCGAGACGTCACTTCTGTGGCTACCTTTTATGTCAAGACGTGGACGACCTGAAGACCCGTGATAGTTACCGTGGGTGAACCCCAAAATGGTGGATGTCGATGGTGAAACCGAGAGGATGGCGAGTTTTGCGAGTGTAACCACCAGAAAGAAAACCGTTATCTTTTAATAACATGTTAATTGTGCATCTTTTTGTGGGTTGCGAAATAAATGGAAAAATTGACTTGCACCAGCTAAATACATGCGTTTTTCTCCAGGACGTCTAAGGTCGACCAAGTTTTTCAGTGCTGCAATTTAACCAAATATAAACCAATATCATAATTTATGACGCTGGGTATACGGTAAGGGGAACCAACCACCCTTTGACGACTTTGGTCTATCTCAGGGTTTGGAGGTACATGCGTCGAATATTAAACACCCATTATAGGTTCTACATTCCTACAAAACCATGGTTTCGGGCGCGTGTAATTTTATAGGGGAAAGAGGGATTATCAAAGTTGTAGATTGCCTGAGTGAGCAGAATGCGTTGACGTTTGTGGCCCCAGCAACATGCGCCATTCATGTATACAAGGTCATGCCCCGCAGTCGTGTTTGTAGGTTAAGCCCAGTGATTCCCTTTCCACCAACTCAGCTATCGAACTTGGGGGCGCCATAGATTTATATCCTAGCAACATCTAGCAACATGATAAGGATGTTTTGGCTATGGCTGGCTCGTGTCTTTTGCGCGCAAGGACATCCACGCCAATCCATGTACAAAATTACCGGCGCGTCCCGGTCGGATCCCTGTATTCCTACACCGACAACGGGGTGACTGTCCGTTGGTTTTGCTATGGGGGGAAAATATGGGAAACGGTGAAACTGCTGAAACAACCCGTTTAACCGAGACACGTGGATTGGAAAGTGGTTCGCGGTTCTGAATGTGGGTTTGTCTGAACAATTCTGAACATAGCGTACCCCCGATGAAAATGGATTCAAATGGATTATCATAATTGTCCTTTTCATAATTGCCATTTGGTGGATTCCCCAGTTTGATACAGACCAAAAAATCCAAAAAATATGTTGTTTGTGAGTTATATATCCCACGAAATATCCACATGTAGTTGGATGATGTTCATGGGATTCCCCATTCAAACAACACTTCTCCAATCGTTTTGCCATAATGTTTCAATTTTCCCCATGAATTTTCACATGCTTTCACATATGCTTGGTCACTTCTGAGGTGCGGGTTGCGAAAGTTGCAACTTAAAATAATTGTGATTTCATTGCTGGTTTCACTGGATTTAATGGTGATTTCAATGGTGATTTCACTGGATTTAATAGTGATTTCATTGGTGATTTCAATGGATTTGATGACATACTGCCTCCTACCTCCTGGAGACCTGGACCTGAACGTGGACCTGGGTTTCCTCGGTGTATGTGGGCTACCAGTGGGCATCCCTTGCTCTTTGGTGGTACAAAAGGTAGGCAGGGCACCCAATCCTTTTGAGTTGGCAGTGTAGCCCGATTGCTGCCCACAATTTGCATCATGTGGTTGCTGTGCTGCTGGTGTTCCAGCTTGGGAGTAACTGCCTATGCATTTCAGTCAGCCAATAGACCATGTGTTGGCCACCTGGTCCATCCGTTAATTCAGTATGAGTCGAGTTCCCTTAGTAGTGTTGACATGGTCAGTAATTGCGTCGGTCAAATCAGGTTCCAAGGTGTCACATGTCTCTAGTAGTGGGCGTAAGCTTCGGACACCTGGACAGCAGCAAGATAAACCGCCTGCTGTGTCACAAGCCATGTGTTGCACCTGGACATGTCCCGTCTGTAATGAAGTTTTGTATGCTGGGTCCGCCGGACACCTCAATGGGCTGCGAAAACATCATGGGTCCAGCCTGCACCCCGATGTTCCGGCAAAGGTTTTGCACCAGAAGTACAAACTGCAAGTTGGTGTGGCCACGGAGGCCATTCCATCCGAGCAGATGGCATGGAAGAGCCCCCTTTGTCCAATGGGCTTGCCGCATTTGGACAGCAGGAGGGCGCGTCACCTTGCAGTTGCCGCTCACAAGCGTCAGCACCACCCCGAGGTGGCCAGGAAAACTTGGCAAGCAAAAATGTGCAAATCTAGGGTGACTGGGACCAAAAACACCTCTGTGTCCCAATGTCAAAAGAAGAAGTTTGATGCTTTTCGGCACAAGAAATTCAAAAGTCACAACATTATTGAGGTTAAAGTCGATGATCTCCCCAAAGCCGCTTCGTTTCGCAATAGGCTGCAGTACTGGTGTACTCACTGTCTGGCAGTTCCGGCAAATCCCCCAACAAAGGTTTGAGTTGTTCGCAGATGCGCAAGCTCCCACGGCAGCAGGCGCGGCTCCGCAGGCAGTGGTTCGCTTTGCAGCACCGTGTTCCCACCAATGGAGAGCCGCTCTGGCCTCAGCTGTCACAGTGGGTTCGTGATCTTGTTGAAGATGGTGATGTTGAGCCAAATCCGGGGAGTTCTTCTTCTGCCAGTTCCAGACGAATGCCAGCAAAGCAGTTGAACATGTGTAACATAAACGTCAATGGTCCGCCTAGCATGTGGGCTGTTCTCCGCAACCTTCCCGAGTCTGATGTGATTCTTTGCCAAGAGACAGCCTTTCCTTCGGTCAAAGCGGCCCAGGCTTTTGAAACGTCTGCCTATCGTCATGGTTTCAGATTTTACTGTCAGCCTGGTCCGGTTGGGCATCGGGGTGTTGGAATCCTTGTCCGTAAAGCCCTTCGCTGTAAACGGATGAAAAAGTGGAGCCATGACGATGCTCAAGCCATTGCAGTCATGGTGGATGGTGCTATACTGGTTAGTATGTATGTGTCTTGTTCCGGACACGCCCCGGAGTTGCAAGGTGGGGTTCTGGAATTTCTTACTCGTGAGTACAAACATGTCCCCTGGTTCTTGTTTGGCGATCATAATGAGCTTCCTGAAACCAACATCTTTTCCCAAATTTTGGTGAATGAGGGTGCATCCATGCTGATTGTGCGTGATGAGAACGGTGAGCCGTTGCCCACGCGGCACGATGGGTCTCGATGTATTGACTATGGGATAACCAACCGTCCTGATGATTTTGACTTGAAAGGGTTTTGGCCTGGTGAGCTGTCTGACCACAAGGTCTTGCAGGGGCTCATCAGCACGGGCCGTACTGAGTTTGAAACAACTTGGAAGCGCACCAAAGTTGTGACCTGTGGGCGTCCTGCTGATGTCCTTGAGGAAACCTGGCAGACGACTCTCTCTCAGCTTTGGCCTCCGCTCTCTGATTCCTTATACCAACCAGTGTTGATTCTCAAGCCCAAGTTGATGAGTTATGGGATCACTTTTGTCAGACCTTGCATGCTGTCATGTGTCAGGCATGCATCCAGGTTAGTCCAAATGCCCGTCCACAACGGTCCCAAAGTAGTGTCCTCAAAAATCGGGTTAATTTGCACCGCACCGAAGTGCCGCTGGGGCCTGCCAGAAACCCTGGCACATCTTTTCAAGAACGCAGACTTCGCAATTTAGCTTATAAACTTGGTGAAATGCATCGGCTTGAAGTTAAAGGTCAGCAGTACTCTCCCAGCTACTTTCGTTCGCGTGAAAAAGTTGAAAATTTTCCTGATTTGCCTGCTGGCACCACTTGTATGAAATCAGACAAAGGTTAGAACTCTGCAGCAGCAACAAACTGCTACCGACATTGCCAACTGGAAGCATAGGTTAAAGAACTCTTCGCGGGAATGTTTCAGATGGTTGACAGGTCACAGTGTTCTCCCTACCCCCCAAGTCTTTAGTCGCAATGCACCGGCCTTAGGTACTTCGGACTCTACTGCTGGAGCTCTCCGAATCCTCGCAGAGCACTGGCGCGTGTGGCCCCAGATCAGCATCTTGCAAGCATTTTGCCCTTTGTGCCAAACTTTCCTGAGCAGCAGTGGGAGCCAATGAGCGGCCCTCATTTGTTGAAAACTGCCAAAAAGTTTCGCGGTAAATGTGCTAGTGTTGGTTCGTGGACAGGGGATGAAATTGCTTCCTTGCCTATCAATATTTTAGAAGATGTTGCACATTTGTTCAACTTCTTTCAACAGGCAGGTTTGATCCCTGCCTTCTGGGCAAAGGCTCGGCAGGTGCATATCTGCCGAAAGAGGGTCCACGTGAAGATGGATGTGTGGATGCGGCCAAGCTGAGGCCGATCACTGTTTTGAGTGCTTGGTATAGGCTGTGGGGTTCTGCGCGTCTCCAGACTCAAAACGTCCAACAATGGTTGGGCCTGTGGTGGCCCGAAGAAGCCATTGGTGGAAAAAAGGGCGGTGATGTAATGCTCGCGCTACAAGCAATTGCCGAACACCTTGATGACTCCTTTATCGGTACTCTTGATTACAGTCTTGCCTTTGACTCACTTGTGCCGGCTACGGTTGTTGCCCTGTTACGACACGCAGGGCTCCCAAGTGGTGTGTGCCAAATGCTTTTGAGCCTGTGGGAAAATCAAGCCAGATACCTAGAATACGAAAGGGTTGTACATCCTGAGGTGCAAGATGTCTCTA
Source organism: Cladocopium goreaui (assembly GCA_947184155.2). NCBI lineage: Eukaryota > Dinophyceae > Suessiales > Symbiodiniaceae > Cladocopium > Cladocopium goreaui. The sequence continues at coordinate 35,338 of CAMXCT020002215.1, read as the reverse complement.
CATCTCTTCCTCAAGGAGATACCTGGAGTGTGGTTGCTATGGGTGATGGCGTTGACTCCTGCCATCCGGGACATCAAGCAAAGGTTTCCTCGTAGTGTGGTTCGCACTTTCATCGACGATCGCACTTTTGTTTCGCCTACGGCCGTGGAAGTGTGTGATGTGCGTGGTGCATGGGATGAGTGGAGCACCAAGCTTGGACTCACTGAGAACCGTGATAAGACTGCCATCTTCCATGCCAAAGCCACCGGGCAACGTGCACTTCGAGCCAAAGGAGTTGTGCCTGACCCCTGTCCCAAGATCCTTGGGGTGGAACTCCAGGGGATTAAACAAAGGGCGAATACTTCTAGGGAGAATAAACGAATCCAAGAATCAAAAAACCTGCCCGCAAAAAGTACATGTTTGCCTCTCAGTTGGTGGGAAAAACAAAAAGTATTGAATGGGGCTGTTCTTGGCAAGGTTACTTGGGGGTGGATGTTCGATCCACTGCCCTCCAGATGCCCAGTTGCAAAAACTTCAGACTGCCCTTATAGTCGTGCACTCCATGAGCACGGAAATGCCAATCCGGATCTCAGGTCCATTCTCAGAGGTCATAGTCTCAATATTCGGTTCCGAATTTTGCAGGCCAATGTCAGAGCTGCTTGGAGATTGGCCAAAAAGTTCGTTCGTCCATGTGCTTGTTCTTTCAAGGGATGGCCCAAAGTAATCACTAAAGGGATGGAATACTTCGGTTGGCCTCTCGTCAGACCTTGGGAGTGGCAACATCCAACCTTAGGAGCGGTTCAGCTGCATCATGTGCCTGCCGACCCGCCTGCTCTTGAAAGAGTTCAACGTGTGCTAAGGGAATCCATGAGAATTTATTATTTTCAGCAGTTTTTGCAGTGGGGCCGTCGTGAAGCTGAAGAGTGCAGTCAAAATGGTGTGACTTACCTTGAGGCACGGTGTACCAAGGCACCTAAAATGTGTAATTCACAGAAAAGGTTCACAGTTCTGGCAGGGGGCACGATCAGTCCCGCTGCGATCTCCATCATGCGTGGTTTGGATGCTCCATCCGTGTGCCCTTGGTGCGGAGAACAGCAAGTGCCCACTCTTGAACATGTTGCTTGGCAGTGTACCGGACTTGATGAGGTCCGCATTCAGCACCATGTGCAAAATATTCGGATTTCTTGCCCGTCTTGGGTGGCCAACCTTGATGGCCCATGATGAGCAGGTTTTAGACTGGCTTTGCTATGTCCGCAAGCGGTTCTTGGATCACAGATTTCGAGCCTCTCCTTGACATTGCGCTCGGCTGACAGGGTAGCACCACGGTGCGGGGTGCGAGCTGCGAACAGGCCGTGCTCCTTCAAGTTTCGTCTTCAATGGATTTGATGGTGATTTTATTTGTGAATTGGTGATTTCATTGGGTCTAATAGTGATTTCATTGGTGACTTCATTGGCTTTTAATGGTGATTTGATTGGATTTAATGGTGATTTCACTGGATGATTTAATGGTGATTTCATTGGTGATGTCATAGGATTGAGTGGTGATTTAACGGGATGTAACGATCAAGAAATGGGGATGATGGGGATTTTATATGGATAAATCACACCGACATGTCGCGACATCACTGGAATGATGGTGAGTGGTGGCTATGCCCAAAATGGCCTTATTTCTGGTTGGCGGTTTGGAACATGAATTTTATGACTTGCCATATATTGGGAATAATCATCCCAACCTGACTTTCATATTTTTCAGAGGGGTTGAAACCACCATCCAGATTTCCATTTCATGATTTTTTGCAATGTGTCCATTTGGTGGTTTCTTAAAATGGGGGTGCCCCCAAATCATCCAGACCATGACTTAGTATTGAAACCTATGGTGACTTGTAAATCTCCCATGACTTAAGAAATCTCCATACCTAGAATGTGCCCCCCCCAGCTATAAGTTGGTTGATAAACACCACTAACTATAGCATCAGCATAAGTATCATAAAGCATAGTTATTGGAGTTACAAGCCCACTTAGATATCAGAAATTCGCCCAAAAGTCATCTGAGGCACCAAAGACTGCAAGAAATTTTCTTGATCGCACTACGAGAAACAAAAAAAACGCAAGGGATCCAGCTACGGACGCCTGCGCGCCTAGCATTTTTTTGAAACACCGCTGAAGAACTCATCTTGAGCTTGAGGTGTGCGTATAGAGCTTGGCACAGCATGGCTCCCAAATCATCCGGGGTGCCTAAATGGTGTTTGTTTCCCAAGAAAAATGATGCGGGGATAAGTGCCTCCGTTTTTTTTTCTCATAGCAACCTCACAGGTTCCCAAATTAGATGATTTATGATGTGTAGGTTTAGCGAATCATCTAACAAAACATATAAAACAATCTCTGGTTGGTGGTTTGTTTTTTTCCATATATTGGGAATGTCATCATCCCAACTGACGAACTCATATTTTTCAGAGGGGTAGGGCTCAACCACCAACCAGATCTAGTCTAAGAATAGTTCGCCTACTTGGCCAGGGGCCGCGGGGAAATCTATTGCCCGCCATGGAACTGATGACACCTAGGATCAACATCTCAGATTATTTGGTGTTCATCACATTGGTGTGTTTGTTCCATGTTTTTTTTTTTTTTTATGTCCAAAAATAAACAACAAACTGGTTTCAAATTTTGATGTTTTCGTTTGTGTTATGATTTTGTGTGGTTGGTTAACATGTTAAACATGTTTTATGTTTTTCAAGGCTGGCTCAACACCAAAGAGTATCCTACTTAAACCTCCCATATGGTCCCGGATGCTGCTGAGTCAAGCAAACCTCCCCAAAGCAGGCGGATGTCATAGTAGTGATGAGAACAATATTAGATTTTGAAATTGCAATGGAAAATATGCATATATAATCATATATATATACACATAATTATACATATATACATTGTTTATGTATTCATTATATATATATATATATTTAATATATATATATATACACATAGAATACATAATTTTATATAAAAATGATTTATCGACTACAGTACTCCTTAGTCTTCCAAAAACATACTGAGAAGGTATTTGAAGGCTCCAGGAAGTTAATTGGTAGTTTATGGATGGGGTTGATACGAGACTAGCTAACAACATATGGGACACTGCCGTATAAATGGAGGTTTATGACTGGGAAAATCCGATATAACTCGGGATTACCCTCTGGTTGTGTAACGTAGATATGGAAAATCCACACTTGTTAATTGTTAGTAATAGATAATCAGCAAATTCATTTGTAAATGGGCCATGCTAAATAGCTAATTATGTTAAATAACCAAAAGGTAAATCATCTAAAAAGTGTTACCTCGTAACCGACCCCAGGCATGTTGATGGAACATGTAGAAATGATCCAGTTATGTCCAGTTGAAATTTGATGCAATGTGCCTTTCTTTCCTGCGAGAAAACCTTGTGAAGGAGCACATGTGATGCTCAGCGTACTCCCACAGCGGTGGCTGCAGATGGAGTCAAGATCGGCAATTTGGAACATGTTGATAGTGCATATATATATATGTATATATATATTGCCAAACTCATTTTTGATAGTGCATATTTTTTTTGTACCATATGTATATATATATATATACACATACTACTTGGCAATTTGTTTGTGCCATTGGAAAATCCCTGAGATGATGCAACTGTTTAGATGACGGATTTCCCAGTCCAAAAAAAATCATCACTACGTCAATCCCGATTGTCCCTCGGAAAGAAATGCTTCAAGCCCCAATTTGGCATGTTCTTCCTGGGCAGCAAATCTTTGGATTTATGGCGTTTATGGGTACCAGTTCGAACTGGTGAACACAAATTGGGGTCATTCCATTTCTATGCGGTGGCTTCCTGACTAGTAAAGGGCCATAACTGTGGATATACCAGAAGAGACAAGCTTAAGAATGTGTCTTTTAGATCCTCACATGATCTACCGACATGGGGCTTGTCTCTAAACGTCTCAACGGTTTGAATACCCAATTCCCAACGGTTTATCATGGTGTTTTCCCTTTGAATGCGGTATGGTCCAATAGACTATCCCCAGACATTCCCATAAATGACTAGTTAAACATGTGGAGGTTTCCTAAAATGGGGGTACCCAAAAATCATCTATTTTAACAGGATTTTCCATTATAAACTATCCAGCTATTGGGGATCCCCCATGGCTATGGAAACCCCCTTTTTCAGTTTTTTTCTACCATCTGGTCATTTAACATAGCCATGGAAAATCACCATGTTTAATAGGTAAACCATCTATAAATGGGCCATGTTCCATGGCTATGTCAAATAACCAGAGGGTATATCCCATTAAATCCATTTAAATCCCATTAAATCCCATTAAATCCCATTAAACCACCATTTTCCTATGGTTTTGCTATGGTTTTCCTATGGTTTCCCATTGTTTACCCATGGAACATCATTGGCTTTACCATGTCAGCTCGGCAATGACTCTGGATCCACAACGTCAAAATCTCGGCTCCCAGCATCGGCGCACCCGCACCCGGGCGTCCCCACTTGGAGATGGAAAAACACACTCTTGAAGTACACTAAGTAGCGGCCCGAAATACCAGTTATAACTGGTTATAACTGGTTATAACTGGTTATAACTGGTTATAACTGGTTATAACTGGTTATAACTAGTTATTTCTATAGTTAATATAAATTGTTATTCCACAAATTGGGTGACTTGCTGACTTATAAGTGGTATTTCGGGCTATAGCTGTTGATAATTGATGATGTTCATAGGCTCTCCCCATGGGTGAATTTTCCACATCTTTCTGTTCGTTTTTATCTCAGGGTAGCTTGCATCGAATCAGTACCGGATTCGGTAAGTAGGATATGATGATATGCACGGTTGCTTTTGTTACCCTCCAGTAATCAAACATAGCAATGGGAAATCCTGGGAAATTTTGATTGGGAATGTCATCGAACGAAAATTGCTGGATGTTTGAGAGCGCACCAGATTTGACACCGCAAAACCCATAGGATCCATGGTGCTGGTATATATGGTAACCTGGATCCCATCAATATACCCCCAATGTTAGCATATATACCAGCACCATGGATCCTATGGGAAATACAACATGCCACAACTACAGTACCTAGAACTGGGGTGTTTATTGATTGCCGACAGTGGTGGGGTCTCTTGGGGTGAAGCACCAGCCCAAAGATTCGATTTGAAAATTGGTTGGAATTGATCCAGGCAGCACCACCTTGGCACCTGATGGAGTCCTGGGGTTTGCGCACGCAGTTTTGCCATTTTCATGTGGAAAATTGAGGTTCTACAGCATCCAAATTTTGAGCACAGGATTTTCAGGCAAAGCCATGTTGTTTCAGTTTCATGATGCAGTATCAATGTCTCATCATTTCCGATTATTTCTGAATCCAAGTCATTTTATTTGATGGAAATTTGCTGACACCCACGGGTCTAAAACGTTGTTATGACCACTCTTAGTATTGAATTCTATGGCGACTTGGGGTTCTCCCATGACTAAAGAAATCACCACGTCATTGTGATATAATTAGGGATATACATGGTTATCAATTGTCAATATGATATGATGTCTCATGATGTTTGTATTGTATATATATATATGCAATATACGTGTACATATATACATATATAATACACATTGGTATTATAGATACATGTATATATATACATACAAATATATATATATAAACTTGATTAGTTATATATATAGTTATTTAACTGATATATTGATATATTGGTGTATGTATATACATGTATATATCTAGATATAATATGAATTGCTTGGATCTCCATGGAGTTTCCCAGAAAAATCAGCTACCGAAGGGGTAGAGTTCGCTTCAACCGCCGCTGACAGTCCCAGGAACGCTGCTTCCGGGCCGAGGCGTGTGGGAGGTGACCCGCCCCTGAGAAAGTTCCGCGTCGTGAAAAGATGTTCCTAGACTTGGCTAGAGGTGAGTAAACCATAGGAAAACCATAGGAAAATGGTGGTTTAATGGGATTTAATGGGATTTAAGGAGTGATCTCACTCATTTACAGTTATGGCCATTTACCACCAGTTATAGCTGGTTATTTCTATGGGATGAGAAACAATCTATAAATGGGGTGACTTGTTAGTACTTATAACTGATAAATGGCCATAACTGTAAGATTCGAACTATAGTAAAAACATATATGATAAAACAGTCTTTGGACCCAATTATACTCAAGACTTTGCTATTTCTGGGAACATTTAAGTAACATCGTTGGAACGTTCAATAGAAAACTCGCGCGGTTTGCTGAAACAGACCGGAAACTCGACGACGGAGAGAAACTTGTCACGTATGGTGTAAAACTGTACCGGTGATGATTTGAAAAGAAGTGTATCAAAACAAAAAAGAAGTTATGCTTACACACCAATTACTTTGACTATATACAGTTTTGATTTATTATGTATCTGAAATAATCAGTAGCCCAGGTACGTCCATTTCGCCACGGTGAGATTTGCAGCATTGGGTTTGAATACATGGTTGGTATCTTGGAAAGTTGGTTGTCCCTATAGGCCACAGAATTGATCCCTTTGTTTGTGTAAAAACTAGAAAATGACTGTAGCCTGTAATATATAGATATAATAATTATAGATACAAGGTAAGGCCCCACAGCTATGTGTGTTGGTTCAAATCATGTTAACTAGAGTTTATATCCACCTAGTTACCCTAGTTAACCAAGTTATAAGTCAAATTAGCCATTTGGGGGGCATCACCTTACAAGATATTGTCATATTAATTGTATATAACATATTATATAAGGTTATCATTGTGATATGGCTAATTAATGCTAATTATAATTGTTATATCAAGTATATCATATGTATGATAGGTTCACCTTATTGTCACATATTGTTATATTTACCCTTTGGTTATTTAACATTGCCATGGAAAATCTGAATTATAAATGGAAGTTTCTAGCTGGGAAAATCATCTATTTCTCTGGGCCACCTATACCATAGCAATCTGTTACATAACTAGAGGGTATTCAATGACCGTTTCAGGAACCTGAATTGGAGGTACCTACCATATATAAGGCCTATTTTTCAGGCCTAAATTTCAGGGAATATCCCCACAAAATATGGTCTTATATGGTACAGCACTCCATTTTAGGATCCTGAAATTCCCAGGTATCGGTATATACGTAGATCATCCAACAGGCCATGAGTGTGTTGTGAGATTGATATCTGCATAATCCAGTCATGGCGTCATGTCCGCAGGAAAACAAAAACACTAAAAAACAGATGCAGGATGGGACCCCCAGTCGATAGCTCGCGTTCAGTTGCCTTATTTCAGTGGCTGAATTCTATGGTTTATGGTAGATATAACGAATCAGTTTTGGGGGTTTATAATTGTTTATAAGCCAACTTATAACTATGGGGCCCCACCACCTGCTATTCTTCACGAAATCCATACTGGACCATTGGTGGAGGCCATGTGTCACATGTGTCATGACGCTCGACATGTAGTGGCTGTTGAGTTTATGTTTTTTCCCCCACATTGAGGAAATGTCTTTAAAAAAACAACCCCTACTGGGTATGTCACTTTCACTAGGTCTTCTTGGGTCCCGTTATGCTCAAGTGAAATTGGGATGATAGATCAACTGGCCCAATGAGGTTGTTGTTCACCCGAGATGTTGCCCCGCCTGGTAAGTCAAGAAACGATGGAACATCAGCATTTTATAGTTGGGTAAATCAATCAACTAGATGGCCATGGCTTCAACAGGGAACTGTTAGTTTACCAGAGGGTATCTCCCATTAAATCCCATTAAACCACCATTTTCCTATGGTTTTCCCATTAAATTCCATTAACCCCCTAATTTGGATCCATAGGGGAGTCACTCCATGGCATATGGTCGTCCTTTTGTTATTGCAGCTGACTGCCCCAACTGGGCAAATGCTGCGATTTCCTCGCCGCCGTTGTTTTCAGTCCATGGGTTGAACGAGCTTCAGACCTCAACTCTCGTTCACAGCAACACGCAGTGATGTCCCCTGGAAATGAACCTGGAGCCAAGACATGGACGATTGTGTTTTCAAAAGGATCGAAAAGGTCTCAGTTGAAAATGAAAAATGCCACTGGCTTGATAACCCCCTTGGCTAAGAACGTGCTAGTAACCTGCTAGTAGCAGATGATCTTTTTTTGGGGGGTATACTGGGAAATTTGGCTAGGGTTTATTTAATGATTTGGTGTTGAATGTGTTGACACTGCTGCATGTTCGAACTTGGACCAAAAAACGCCAACATGAATATGGTGCCCCCGCAGTTATAAATTGATTATAAATTACTTTTGCACATTAACTATAGATAAATATCTAGAATCTAGAAATATATCACCTCTAAACCATAGTGAAATTGACATCAAATTATTGGAAAACGTTGGACATATACGTTGGTCAGGTTCCATGGACGTTTCGACCAGGAGATGCGAACTCTTGGTCCCAAAAAAAGGCTTCTCTGAGTTCACCCACGAGATTCTCTGAGCTCGCCAGGAGGCTTTGTATTAAAATCCAGAAATGGTACAGTTACGGTTGGTGCTGCCCCAGTGAGCGATGAAAATCGCTAAGTTGGTGCGTTTATAACTCCAATTTCACGAACTGGTTTATGGTAGATATATCTATTATATACTTACTATGGTTTTTAACCAACTTATAACTGGGGGGCACAACTTGTATAACATGTTTTAACATGTTATACAATGTAGCCCCCGCAGTTCCAAGTTGCTTGATAAACCCCATGAACACTATATAGAGTTACTATAGTTATTTTGTATCATAAATCTTCATAAATCATAGTTATTGGAGTTGTGTTCACCAAAGTAGCCATGGCTTTGGGGCCCCGCATTGTAACATTTTTCAACCACAAAACTCAACAGTTCACAGAGGTATGCGGATCCCAACCTGTCGCCGCCTGTCGCGGTAAATGCCCCTCCTTCCACCGACAAAGGAAAACAATATTGATATAGTAGCCCCATGTAACCCCCAAACAGATACTGTAGAAAAGTAATTTGTCACTCTTTTAGTTGTTACTTTACGATATTTGTTTTGGGTTGCTGTACGTTTTGGAAAACGTTTGACTGTGTTTTCGGATGTTTTTTGTCGTTTTTTAGATAGTCATGGACAGACGATCTCAGAACACGATGGTGATGGGTGTTTCCGAAGCCGGTTCGCCGGCGCTGTTACGCTGTTACTTAAGAGATAATGTCAACCCCACATTACATGTACAGTACAACACAGCATATATATATACATAATATATATATATTTATATGTATACATACATACATATATATATACATATACACGTACATACATATATATATACATGTACATATACATATATATATATACATATATATATATAGATATAACCCTCTGGTAAATTAACAGTTCGACCCTGAAAATAAGCGATTTTGAGTGGAAACCAGTCTTCCAACCCCTATCTGCCGGTCTATGTTAATTTACTGGAGGGGAAAATATGTTAGTTTGATGTTTTGAATGTACATACTATCATATACAATACAACATGAATAGATACACACCTACATATGAGCGGTAAATACCTGGGTTGTTTGGAATATGAGTGACCCATTTACTCTTTTCATCAAGTTACTGAAATGTCATGATGTTTCTAAATTTACGTTCGATACCGCGTGGCTTTCGATTTTGCCACGTTGCCGTTCTCCACCATTCGGAAAGCACTTTTTTGTTGAACCACATGGATAGGGGTTTCCTAAAATGGGGGTACCCCGGAATCATCAACTTTAGTAGGATGTTCTAATTATAAATCATCCATTTGGTGGTAATTACCCCTATGACGACAAGGACACCCCCATAAGATCAGTTGAAAGAAAGTCAGAGAAGCCTCGGACCTACCGCTGTGCTTCTTTCTTTTGGAGATTTTCAACGGACAGACCACGCTGCAGCCGATCAGAGACTCGCTGAAGACATCCGACAAGATCTGCAACTTGGATGTCTACACGCTGCTGTGTTTTGGCACATGCTGAGAGGCGATCTTACATAAGGTTGCTTATACAGTTATGGCCCTTAACAGTTTTAAGTTCTAAGTGGATAATGATTTCTCTTGCAACTTCTCATAAGGTGACCTTAACTATCCTTAAATGAGGTTTTTCCGCCGATTAAAACCGTTCAGGGCTACGCCAAAAAGCATGGTCGTCGTCTCAATTTCCGGGTGGACGAATCTTGGGATTTGCGGCCATGGACGAGAGGCGTCGGTTGAAGCTAGGGATCCAAAAAACGGGACATGCAAAAGATGTGGATTTACCAAAAGTTTCCCTACAGGATGGGGCCCCCAGTCGAGCTCGCGTTCAGTTGGTTTATTTCAGTGGCTGAATTCTATGGTTTATGGTAAATATACCTATAGATAACTACCAAATATAGTTATCTATATAGTTATATCTACCATAAACCATAGAACTATCATGAACTATCTACTATAGATAACTATAGTTAATGGGGATGATTTCATGGTTTATAAACCAACTAACATCACTGGTTTTTTCCCCATCCTTTCGGAACATGATCTACGTAGATCTGGTCGTAGGATTTCCACATGTCCTATATGCAACCGTTGGCAGGAGGATGTACATCTTCAATAGGTTGCAGAAAGGACATGTGGAAATCCCATGCAACTGTTGTATATGGCAAAATTTCCCATGTCCTGTATATCTTCAAATTTTATGAAATTCATGGGATTTAATAACCCAGATGCTCCATGTATGGCATATTTACCATTATTTACCTACATTTACCCCAAAAATGGCACAAATGTAGGTAAATGTTCCATACATGGAGCATCTGGGTAAGATAGTGATGACCTAGAAATGGTGGTGTTCGACATCTATGTTGGAAAAAAGGGGGTATGATTCATACAATGAATTCTATAAAAAAGATGGTTCAAGATGGAAAAAGCTGTAGCCTTCCTATGTTCAGTGGCGCCCCAACAGCTCTTACTTTAGATAGGGCCCCAGAACCCAACAATCCGAACTGGGGTATACCCGGCCTGGTAATGACTAACGTAGCTATTGAACATGGCCATTTAGTTCATTGATTTACCCAGCTAGAAACTGGTGATTTTCCATAGTTATGTAAACGTTTCCCAGAGGGTAACATGGTATAATCTTGTAGCCTTCCACTCAGACCTTGAGCATTTTCTCAACGTCACGTCCATGCCACGTTTGTCCATGGCCACCATGGCCGCGTCGATCTACGGGGGGACTTGCAGAATTCTTGTTGTCTGGAAATCTTTGTTTTTGCTTCATAGCGACTTCAGGTTTTTTGCATGGTTTATGTTGAAAGATCCATACGACACCTTTCCGATAGACAACTCAATTTGCGAACAGACCAACTGATGAATTGTTTGCTAAATGGCACAAGCATATCAACAGAGCTATTTCGTAACCATCAAGCGACAAGATATAACAATATAATACAATAACATATTTCTTATATGTGTTTTTTGATTTTTCTGAAATATGATTCATTTTAAGCCAAAAATCTATAATGTGTTTTTGTTTGTCAGGTCCAGGTCCCAGATGGCTTTTAGGGCTTTTCTTCAAGCCCTGTTGCTGGATGATTCGTTCGGGGATATCGTACTAGCCAATAAGATATGGGAATTATAGAATATTATAACCCTGGATTATTCTATAATTCCCATAAACATATGGGAAATCCCGTTCTTAACCAACCAGTATTTCAAGTATAATTCTTCCATACTATTTTCTATAAATGCCCGAATTATAGCATATGGGAAGTCCCGTTCTTAACCAACCAGCGCTATCATACTTTGTCGATCTTTGTCGAGTTTCCCGACATAGCAGTTACCATAGAGCCCATGCCTTTCGGGAACGCCACCAGATCAACCACGCTTGAGGCCGTTTAGGCCGTTTAGGCCCGAAGTACCAGTTATAACTGGTTATAAATAATTTATACATCTGGTTATTCTTCCATAAATGGGGTTAAGTTATAACTGACTTAGCTGTAGTAAAAGGTGGTGCCCTCCCTAGTTGAAGTTGGTTTATCAAGCAAACTAACTTTGTTGTGATTTCATCACCATAAACCCAACAGTTAACCTAGTTATTATGTTTACCAACTTTGATAACTACGAGGTAGCACCTTGTATTCTGAACATTTTGGAGGATTTAGAATCTCAGAATCACCATTAATTTATCGTATGAAAGAAGCATTGATAAATGGGGCCTTTCTCAACGGCCTTTCTCACGGGCCTTTCTCACGGGCCTTTCTCGCCGTGTTTATGACGATCCCATGATCCATATCTTCCCAGTGAAGCTTCCATTATTTAAACTATGTGCATCACTAATTAAATAGATACATAAAAATAAATGAATATCGATCTATCTACCTGTCTATCTGTCTGTCTGTCTATCTATCTATCTAATCTATCTAATCTATCTATCTATCTATCTATCTATCTATCTATCTCTTCCAATTTATCAACGATGTATATACATGAGATATCTCTGGAAAAGTCTAGGATCTGCAACTCCTCCCATAGATCCATTTGTTTCGGATTCCAAACAGCCCCTTTCGAAATCCCTTCGAGCCCTACCCACCAGCGGCGGCACTTGCCTAGTGGGCCTGGAAGGGGGTAAAAAAATGATGATTCAAAACATGATTCAATCGATGGACTTACCAAAATTGGTTGTGTTTTATTTTGCATAGATCATTATATATATATGATGATAAATTAGATATGTATATTATATATACACATGTATATATGTATGTGTATATTATATATATAATTGTATATGTATATTATTTGTATATGTATATTATTTGTATATGTATATAATTTATATTGGTATATATATATATATTATAGGTATATTATATATATATGGGTTGTGTTTTTATATTTCACATTTCCTTATATAGTCTGTGGTTCTTCTTTTCTTCAATCTGTATGAGTAATTCCAAGTTTAGGTCGGTTCAACATGATGGTTTCTGAAAAAATGGATGATTCCAAAAACCATAGCTTTCAGTATTAAAACAGTCTAATGAATTGGATGATTTGGTATCACCGTATATGTACATATATGTATATATATATATATATCATGAACCATGAACAGTGCTTTCCAAACCATGATTTTCATCACTGTTCATCATTATTTACCGAACAAACATTAACCATTACTTGTTTACTGATCCATGGTTTGCAAAGTTCGGCAACGTGGCACATGGAATATTTTCCCCATGACCTTTCTGGTCGATCGGCTTTGTGGGAGAAGGTAGCCGGGTAGCCCATGGTGTCAGCCAACAATGTACCATCGAGTTTTATGTCAAAACCCACAGGATGAGGCCCCCAGTCGAGCTCGCGTTCAGTTGGTTTATTTCAGTGGCTGAATTCTATGGTTTATGGTAGATATACCTATAGAAAACTACCAAATATAGTTATCTATATAGTTATATCTACCATAAACCATAGAACTATCTACTATAGATAACTATAGTTAATGGGGATTATAAGGATTTATAAACCAACTAACATCACTGTGGGGCCCCATCCTGCGATGTTTCAAATTTTCATGGGACATCCCAAAAATAAATTGAGGTTGTTTTCCCTGGGAATGGAATGGGAATATTGTAACTGTAACCAACAATCCAGTACCTTAATGGCTACCCGCCGATGTGTCATCAAACGTGGCTGAATCCCCTATAAAAGGAGGTTTCCAAGGGGGAAGTCTGTATATTTTCCATTGCCGTGTTTGATTACCATTTGGTAAAAGTTTTGAACCTCATAAACTACTTCTGAACATTGCAATTTCTACCTCTATTAGCCATTCCGACTTTGATGGGGTAACTTTGAGGCAACTTTCCGGAATTTCACCAGCACTGTTGGTCCAACGAAAACAATCACATCCCCCAATCATGTTACATACCTCCAATATGGTATCCAAAAGGAATAGATCTAGTACTACGCCACTATGCCATTTCGTGTCGGGGTATGTTGTATTTGAGTGAGGGGTTTTTGCTATGCAGAACTATGCAACAATGATATTTTTGCCGTAGAAAATCATCACATAGATCACTATGTCCTACCGTTTTGGTCCTTCCAGTAACAGTCATTTTTTGTGATTATCACTCCTGGAACGAAGGTTATAAATAAATATATATATATCACTTATATAAGCTTATAAAACAGGCATATCTCTTAGCTATATCTGTACATGCCTTAGCATTGGTTACGTACCCCTTTTGGTCCTGGGGCCCATCATAATGTGCCGACCGCTCTGACCGCGTCAGACAAGAGATGGGCATGGGAGAAAAAAACTGTGATGGGATATTGATGGGATTCTCTTTTTGGGATCTAATGGTGATGAATGGTGATTAAAAGTGATCCCAAAAATATCAGAATGGTGACTTAGTGGAATTTAATGGTGATGAATGTGGACTTATTGGTGATGAATGGCCCGGAATACCAGTTATAAGTATGAATAGAAGTCACCCCATAGACATAGAATGTATCTCATCCCATAGAAATCACCAGTTTTTTTTTACTAATAGCCATGGCCTTAACTGTACAGTTTGCTATTGAACATGGCCCAGTCGAAATAGTTCATGACAGATGGTGATTTTCCAGTTCGCTTTGTGAAAGTTTTCCAGAGGGTAATACACAATCAAATATATACATGCATGTTCACCAGCAAATGACAACTGGGGATTAATCAGTTCACCTATTCAAATACCGGAGTTTGACTCGGAATTGGTTTGTTTGGGCCCAACATAGATTGACAATGCGCCTGATGATGCGGGTATACCTCAAGGCGAATGGTTGGTAACTTCATGTGAGCCATTTTCACAACTTATACCTGTGTTGATTGGTTCTGATTCATAAGGAGACTACCTGGTTCATCTTGGGATTATGAAAACCTGGTTGGTGGTTTGGAACATGAATTTTATTTTCCATAATATATGGGATAATCCTTCCCATTGACTTCATATTTTTCAAGATGGTTAAAACCTCCAACCAGTAGGTTTCCACCGTTTTCCAGATAGCCAGAGAAAAAAGACCATGGGGAAGTTCTGGAGGGACCCGTTTTCAACGCAAACACGGAGGGCATCCCAGGCACAGCGTTGGTGTGAAAAGAAAATATCTTTTGTTATCCCACAGTTTTGTGTATATATTGGTTATACTTAATATAAATTGAATATATAAACATGTATATAATATATATATAACAGTAATATTTTGATATATTGTGTATATATTAGTTATAGTCTGTACATCATAAATACAGTATGTATATATATATATATAGTGGTTGTATAGGGGCTAGATAGGGCTCAAGAATATCATTTGCTAACTGGGA
Source organism: Cladocopium goreaui (assembly GCA_947184155.2). NCBI lineage: Eukaryota > Dinophyceae > Suessiales > Symbiodiniaceae > Cladocopium > Cladocopium goreaui. Next base: position 19,977 of record CAMXCT020002215.1, on the reverse strand, counting down.
CGTACATACAAGCATTTTCATGAAAACACATTGATACCAAAATATATGTTTTCAAATTGATAAATCATCTGTCAATGGGCCATGTTTATCCATTTTATGTTCAGGGTATATCGTTACAATGTGCCCCCCCCAGTTGTATTTGTGGGTTTAAAAACCCTATGAATACTAGAGTTCTAAGTATCTTCAACCATAGTTATTGGAGTTATGTTCGCCAACTTTGCTATAGTTAAACCATGGCAAAAATCAGTTATCATCAACCATGGAGTCAATAACTCCGATAACTGTGGTTGAAATATGATAGCCATTGATGGTTAACTATCATTAACTGTTACCCTCTGGCATATTAACAGTTCGACCCTGGCAGTCATCGGGGTTGGAAGACTAGTTTCCACTATAAATGGGTCATTTGCAGGGTCTACGTTAATTTACCAGAGGGTATCATTTCAACTAACATAGCTATGGGAAACTAACATAGCTATGGAAAATCACTATGTTTAATGGGTAAAACCACTAATTATAAAAGGCAATTTTCAATAGCAAACTGTTAGTTTACCAGGCCGGGTAACTGTTATCATTTCAACAAAAATCCCATGGAGTCCTCATAAAAATGAGTCACTTCAGTCCCCACGATGGAACAATTTCCACCACGCGAGGTATTTCCTTGGGTGACGCGACCGTGGGCCGTTTCCCCTGTGGTGAGGCCGGGCGAACTTGTTGGTTGTGATTTGGCAAACACCCTGCCCGGTTTTTACATAACTGGAAGAGCATCGCCAAAAGTGGTCTTATCCCTGGAGGTGGTGACTCAGTCAATAGCGGTCGCGCCCACGTTTACATGTCGGAGCACCGCATAGGCACAGATGGGTACAGGTCAGGGCTTCGTGCCAAGTGCCCGGTCGAGATAAAGATCGCCATGAAGCAGGCCATTCAGGGAGATGTCATTTTCAGCCGGACCGAGATGGACGGCATCCTGACTTCTAAAAAGGTTCCGCCCCAGTACACCATCAGCATTGCCGAGGACAACAAGGTGATTTTGTCCCGCGCCGAGAGCAATCTCGAAAAAATAACGATGGAACATTGGTAACATCCCCATAGGATCCATGGTGCTGGTATATTCATGCTAACATAAAGGGGGTATATTGATGGGATCCATGTTACCATATATAGCATACATGGATCCTATGGGGAACATCAGCATGTGAAAAATGGGTAAAAAAATTAAATCATGAGTGATTTGGCCATGTGAAAAATAGCTATGTTAGTTTGCCAGAAGGGTATTTTCCCAACGGGGAAATCTACTACTTGGAGAATATAGTCCGGGAATATGGTTTATTTTTTGGGGGTTCCTTCAGCAAATCCAAGTTTTATTTCACAGGCTGTTGGTGAGATGGAAAATCCCTAGCGATCCAAAATGACCATGATTCTAACTCGAAATGTTTTAAATTGAAAATTCCAATAATCTTGTCATAGCCATTTTCCCATTGGCTTTATGGAAAATCCCCTATAATCTCAATAAATGGAGATTCCAATGGGAAAATAATCTAACTAAATTGTGATTTTCCATGGCTATGTTAGTTTGCTGGAGGGTATGGCCCTTAACATTTATGGCCCTATAGGCAGTTTTTGAATCCTGGGTGAATTATCGTGACCTCACGTCGTGACCTCAGTGGAATCATGGGAATTGGATTCGGGAAATCATCCCACAGCCCAGCCTTATTTCAGGAGGCGCGTTGATAATTCGCCTCGTTGTTTTGTGTCTTTTCTGTGCTCTTTTCCCCATGTGTTTGTGTGTGTGTTTTGTTCAACTTTATCTTGCGCCTATTTTGGTTTTACTGTATCTGTGAATATGACTTGTTTTGGATCATGTCGGGTGGGGTGGTGTGGGGTGTTAGCGTTCTGGCGCCAACCTGCAGAATCGTGGCAACCTCCAGCCTGGAACTAGGCCTAGGCTGTCGTGATTCACGCGGAAAAACAAATGAGGTGTAGGCGCAACATACCCTCTGGTAAACTATCACCATGTTTAATGGGTAAATCAACTATAAATGGCCATTTTCAATAGCAAACTGTTAGTTTACCAGAGGGTATCCTGTAGGTGCAACGATGAAACGATGAGAAAACCCTACGGCAAAATATGAGCGCGTGATCTTCTTTCAGGTTACTTGTAGTGAATTGTTGTATTTTGCCAAGATGGAATGGGGATAGGGAATTATGGAAATTATGGGTTTATGGGTTCATTGGTTTATGATGGTTTGATGTGTTTATTGTTTTATTGGGTAATATTGGGTAGGAAAGCAACAAACCACACTTGACTCAGGTTGAAATAGGGATTCTGCCACCAATTTCTACGGTTCCATTGGCGGTTTAAGTACCAAAACTATGGATATCATTCATAAATGGTTAACCTGGTTGTTTGATGATTAGTTCGGGGGGTTCACTTCATGTTTTCCATGTTTTGTTCAGGGTATTACCATCCATGAACTGGGAATCTCGTTCTTAGCCACCAAGTACAATGGGATGGTGTTGCAGCTTTTGAAGACCTGTCAGTTGATCCCTGTTGACAAGTGAGACATCCAATACTATATATATATATGTTGGTCAGATAGCAGCTGTGTGTTTTTTTCTTCGCGCGATGCAGCTAGATTCATGAGATTCGGAGGATCATTGATACTGGCGGGACTCCGATAGCAATAACACTTATATTTTACTCATTGATACTGGCGGGACTCCCTTCCATTTTCACGGGGACTGACAGACTTTCGATCTGTGTTAAGTTCAGTTCTTGCTGGATAGAAATTTTAGGACCGAGGTAGCCTGTGGGGTGATCCTCCAAGTCGCTAGCATATTGGGCGGCTGGGGATTCTGTGGTAATTTTAATACAACAGGCTGGGGTTTGTAAGCAAGTTGTGTCGTTATGTGTCAGAGTGTCAACAAAATCATGTTGGTAGAACAATGTCATAAACCATTCCCAAATTCACATATTTTTGATAGATGTGGCATTTTTAGACCATTCCCATGGGTGGTTTATGACATTGTTTTACCCACATTAATACTTGGTTCAAGTAGAAGCACTAGAAGTTTTTCACACTTAGCAGGGCGAAACAAGCCAGCTGTGGTGCTTGCATCTAGCGCGGTTTTGGTGAACCCCAAGATTGAAACTCCAGAAGTGTATTTAGAACATGAATTGCCTATATTGGATGTGATTTGAAGACCCCTCAAAATTGTGAAACCATTGGAGAATGATGGTAACCGTTAGTGGCTTTGCAACATTTACCCCCTGGTAAATTAACATAGACCCTGAAATTCACCAATGTTTAATGGAAACTAGTCTTCCAACCCCTATCTGCCAGGGTCTATGTTAATCTACTGGAGGGTAACTAGAAATTCCTGTTATGATATTTAACTATAGGTTCTGATGGAGGGTAACTAGATATTTAACTAGTAATTCCTATTTTGTTGGGGATGGGCCATTAGTCAGTCAACTGGGTATATCTGGTGATAGCAGATGGATCTGCTGAGCAGAGCCATGACCGACGCCTTTTGGATCCAGTGGGACACCCCACAGTCACGGCCGCAAATACCAATTATAAATGCTATAAGTCATAACTGGTTATTTCTATGGCATGAGAAACATTCCATGTCTATGGGGTTTTGTATGGTTTTGTTTGTACTTATACCCTCTGGTTATTTAACATAGCCATGGAAAATTGCCCATTTATAGATGATTTCCCATTAAAACCTCCATTTATGAGGGATTTTCCATAGCTATGTTAAATAACCAGATGGTAACTGGTATAACTCACGCCTAGTATCTGTGAACAGAGCATGAATTCTGGCCAATTCTTGGCCGTCTCGCGTCCCGGGAGGCAGTTGCGCGTAGGCAACTGCATTCCCCAGCATGAAATCTTGGCTGGTTTATAACTCCAATAACTACAGGATGGGGCCCCCAGTCGATAGCGTGAACCGTTGCCTTAGAAAAGTGGCTGAATTCTATGGTTTATGGTAGATATAACGAACTAGTTAGCTAGGGAACGGCGCTGAGAGGCGCCTGGTGGTTTTTAAGGGGGTTTGCGTGCACTTCCCAATGTGACTGCGCACGCAGCCTTGCACGCCCGCTTTTTCACTTCTCAAACGCTACTTCAACCATGGAACAATTTCAGCGTAACATGAACATGAACGTTAACATCCCACCCCACCCCACCCCATGATCAACGTAACATCATCAGCGCAACATGAACATGAACGTTAACATCCCACCCCACCACCCCATGATCAATGTAACATCAGCGCAACATGAACATGAACATGAACGTTAACATCCCACCCCACCCCACCCCATGATCAACGTAACATCATCAGCGCAACATGAACATGAACGTTAACATCCCACCCCACCCCACCCACCCCATCATCAAACAAAAACAGTAAAACGGAAAAAACAAAAACAAGACAACAAAACATTCAGGCGCCCTGCAGCGCCCATGGCAACTAGTTATATAGGGCTTCATTTCATGGTTTATAAGCCAACAAACATAACTATGGGGCCCCATCCTGTATGATTTATGATACTCATTATAGCTATAGCCTGTTCCGACACATGATCCCTCTGAAAAACAGATGTTTTGGCGATCAACCATTTCTTCATCAGTCAATGATATGAATAATCATCATGAGAACCCATAGTTCATCAATGTGAATTTCATCATTTTCCCATGTAATTGATATACCGTAAAAGAACCAATGACGCCTGCTGCATCTTTTTTCTTGGGTCGACCCAACCCTTGCATCCGTCGCGGCAGGTGAATGTGATCCTCAACGAGTCCGTGCGCGACTGCGACGTCTTCGTGATTCAGTGACCGGGCTTGGCGTTCTGCAGCTGGCGAACTCGCCATGGGAAAATGTCGGATATTTTAAGAGGAAACGGTTAATGATCAATGGCCATGTCAGGGAATATCCCCCCAAAAATATGGTAAATATGGCCAGAAAATGCCAGAAATATGGTAAAGTACCTCCATTTTAGGATCCTGAAATTCCCATTGATATTACTGGTATCTATAGGGGAAGCTGTATGTATGGCGTGGTGTATGCATGTATAAATACCAGTAGTACCGCGCAAGGCGGTGGCGGAAGTTTCAAAATAGGAAACCTATAGGAGAGGTTGGTTGTTGTGAATCAGGGATGGCAGAGCGAAGCCACTGATGGATCGAAAGGTGATTGATGTCTCCTCTCTTTCTCTCTCTTTCTCTGACTATCTACCTACTTACCTATCTATCTTCTATGTATCTATCTAACTATCGATCTATCTATCTATCTCTCTCTCTCTCTCTTTCATCTAATTACCTATCTATCTCTCTCGCTCTCTCTCGCTTTCATTTGTCTATCTGTCTAGCTGTCTAGCTGTCTATCTGTCTATCTATCTATCTATCTATCTGTCTATCTGTCTACCTGTCTATCTGTGGTCCAGCGTCATTGAGTGTAATGTAGTGTGGTGTAATGTAGTGTAGTGTAGTGTAATTTAGTATAGTGGAGTGTAGTGGAAGGTAGTGTAGTGTAGTGTAATGTAGTGTAGTGGAGTGCAGTGTAGTGGAATGTAGTGTAATGTAGTGTAATTTAGTGTAGTGGAGTGTAGTGGAGTGTAGTGGAGTGTAGTGGAGTGTAGTTGTGTAGCTGTGTAGTTGTTTAGTTGTAGTTGTAGTGTAGTGTAGTGTAGAGTAATGTAGGGAAGTGTAGTGGAAGGTAGTGCAGTCTAGTGTAATGTAGTGTAGTGCAGTGTAGTGTAATGTAGTGTAGTGGAGTGTAGTGTAGTGTAATGTAGTGTAGCGTAGTGTAATTTAGTGTAGTGGAGTGTAGTTGTGTAGTTGTGTAGTTGTGTGGTTGTAGTTGTAGTGTAGTGGAAGGTAGTGTAGTGTAGTGTAATGTAGTGCAGTGAAGCGAAGCGAAGGGACATCTGAACCTCCAAAAGTGGCGCGAACATGTGGTGTTTTGTACATTTTGACTTGGAAATGTGCTTCGCGCCACAACGGCGTGCACTTTTTCGACATCTCAACTTTCAAAAGTGGTCCGATAATGGTGTGTTTTGTACATTTTGACTTGGAAATGTGCTTCGCGCCACAACGGCGTGCACTTTTCCAACATCCGAACCTCCAAAAGTGGCGCGAACATGTGGTGTTTTGTACATGTCGACTTGGAAATGTGCTTCGCGCCACAACGGCGTGCACTTTTTCGACATCGCAACTTCCAAAAGTGGTCCGAACCCCTAGTGTTTTTAACATTTTGACTTGGAAATGTGCTTCGCGCCACAACGGCGTGCACTTTTTCGACATCTCAACTTCCAAAAGTGGTCTGAGAATGGTGTGTTTTGTACATTTTCACTTCGAAATGTGCTTCGCGCCACAACGGCGTACACTTTTTCGACATCTCAACTTCCAAAAGTGGTCCGGACTTGGTGTGTTTTGTACATTTTGACTTGGAAATGTGCTTCGCGCCACAACGGTGTGCACTTTTTCGACATCTCAACTTCCAAAAGTGGTCCGACAATGGTGTGTTTTGTACATTTTGACTTGGAAATGTGCTTCGCGCCACAACGGCGTGCAACTTTTCATCTCTCATCTGGCCAGCTGGCTCCGCACCCGCCGCTTTAGCGAGCCTACTTTTCGACTCTCCGGAGCCACAAATCATTGGAAAAAACACAGTGTTTCGCGACTTTCCTACCTTTTCGCGCATCTGCATCTTCTTTCTTCTGACTCTTTCTCTTCTACTCTTTTCTCTTCTAATCTTTCTCTTCTCTCTGCCTCTGCCCTACTCTGCTTTTCGTCTGTCCATATTGTCGGAAGTTTGACTTCTAAACTTCCTTCGATAATAATAATATATATATATAATTATATATATATATATTTATATTTATTTATATGGGTAAATTATAATGACCTCACTGCGACCTCACTGGAAATCATGGTTAGTAAGGGAAATCATCCCCAAATGGCCTTAATTCGGGTTAGTGAAATATTATAATTTGCCCAGTAATATATATATAATATGTGAGATCATCACCATTCATCATCGAACTAAATGGTTACTTTTTTTTTCTGAGATAAACCTCTGAGGTGGTGGTTGGGGATCTCACCGACCGACAGTATACGACCTCATTGGTTGAGGAATCTACTGGGAAGTCGCCCAAGCAAATCCAAGAATATGTGTTGGTGATTGACCACTTAATGACTAAAGTTCCTGATTACAACATATGTATATATATATATATTTAATTATATGTATATATACAATTATATATATATACATATCTATCAAAGAATCAATCCTACTTAGACATACAGGATGGGCCCCCCAGTCAAAATCGGGTTGAGTTGCACAGAAAAGTGGGTGAAATCTATGGTTTTTCTGAGCCAACAAACATCACTATGGGGCCCCATCGTGTAATCGCTGTGCTAGGCCCACCTGCAATGGCGGCGCTGGTCCCCAAGAGCACTTGGTGGTTCCCAAGCGAAATGGCGAGGTTGTGATTTTTTCGGGGTCAGTGTATATATAATTCAGTAAATACTTGGGCTGATTATAGGTTGTACTGATTGTATATTATATTATTATTCAATGCATTTCTTGGTTGTATTTATATAATTATGATTCTATACAATGCTGATATACCCATAATACGAATACACATTATAAACAATTAATGGTTGTATAATCAACATCAGTGAATTCTTGGGCTGATTATAGGGGAGTATATACAATGTGGGGCCCCCGTTTACGAAATTGCTATGTGGGTTTACACACTAACTCCCATTTCACTATGGTTTGTGATACCTATAACCATAGTTAATGGGGTTTATAAACCAACTTATAACTGGGTTTGATTTTAGAAGTATATATATATATTCACTGTTCACCATAGCGGATGTATACTAGTAACTACAGTTGGTTGGCATATATTATATCATCAAAATATTTACAGTACACAGTTAGATTATGATTTTATGTTAATCTATTAATGCATATATTGATATAGTTGGAATGGGGCTATAAACCAACAAACATAACTCTAGGGGATTTCACCTTGAAGCCTACTTTCTTCATTTTATCCGTCGACGGAACAGGGATAGAATTGAGATAAACTGGTATAGTACTGAAATCACCATCACATGTTTACTTTATCCTTCAATTTTGGGAAATGAATCCAGAGATTGTGCTTGTTTGATGATTGTATGGGGTTAGGCTACCCTTTATATTGGAATCCGCATGAACACTAAGCATCGTTCAAAATTTGGTTTGCCCAAGCAAAAAATGGTTATGCAGAAAGCAGTACTACAATTTGCAGCGCCCTCATGACTAAGCTATCCCACTGCGCTCATTGGCGGCGTCATCACTTTTTCACTGCCCCGAGGAGTTGCTGATCATGTTGGATGCCATTCGCCACCTGGTATGACCCACCAGGAGGGAATTTCACGATGCGTTTATTGCGTTAATTTACATGTTCCAACCTTGGCGAAGTAACTAGATTCTTAACTACATTTTCCTTACTATAGATCTATAGATCTATAGTTTAGTTGTGTTCTTTTGAAAATTTTGGTGATTTGGCTGATTCTCCCAGATTTTCAAAACAATACCATGGAACATCCACCATTTCCGACCTGGAAAATGCAGGATCTTGCCACCCGAAAGCTTCGACTGTTTGCTGTTCTATCGATGGGTTTAGAATTTATAGCGGGAACATGTTGTAACATTTATAGCTTTATAGCTTTTTAGCGGTATGGATGGGTTTAGAATTTATAGCTTGATATGTGTTTTTGTCAACTTTCAAACCATTATAACCATTGGAATGTTCAACACTTCTGTTTTTTTTCTGACTTTCAGCCCAATATTGAACCACTGGCGTGTGGTTCCAGGGGTGGGGCATCGCAGGGTCGCAGGGTGCAAGGTGTTGACACCCAAAACGGTGTGTTAGTTGGCTTATCACGCCACCCAACTATACTTAAAACCTAGTTAAATACGGTTGAATTCAACCAACTAAGTTAAACAGTTATATTATATTCAGCAACTACCACTAAGTGGGGCTATATTTATATCCTATAGTTGTATTGAGCAACTAGTTAACCTGGTGATATAGCGCAACTTCGCGTGAGGACCAGCGAAGTATCTAGGGCTCGTTTGATGTTCAATCCAAGTGGTTTATATATATATATATATAGTGTAATATATATAAATATACATTGTAATATATATATATGTATATATGATAACATATATATATATATATTAAATATATATATATATATACATGTTATATATATATATGCTTTATATCATGTTTTTGATCATGGTAGCCAGCCTCATGGCAGCGTTTTTGCGACTGGCTAGGTTTTCATCTGGGAGCGGGGGAAATCCAATAAATCCAATCTCCACAAGGTGGTGCCCCCCAGTGATGTGAACCTTGGTTTATAAACCATAGGAATGGTTGGTGAACATAAACCCCGTAGTAACTATGGTTTATAGGTGATATATCTATAGTTATAGGTGATATATTGACATATTTATAAGTTGGTTTAAAAACCAGTTCGTAACTATGTCAATATATCATGATATATCTACCATAAACCAGTTCGTGAAATTGGAGTTATGTTCACGCCCCAACTTATCGACGCGATGAATTCATCGCTCACTGGGGCACCTGCAGAAAAATCCGTCGCTGGCTGGAAAATCCACCCTTTTGGGAGTGTCATTTGTGTATTGAATTTCTGTAAATGCCAGGATTTCGCCATGGATTACCAGAGGCTAGTGGGTGTGTTTTTTTTGAATGTGCAATACAGGGCAATACAGTTTTGGAATCGACTTGAATAGACTCATCAGACGATTTACAGCTGAGCATTGAGTTTTTGCAGGGTCTTTCTGATTCACCATGATTTAGTGCCAGGGGTAGAATCCTGCTTTGCTTCGCTTGCAGCCCCATTCATTCTGTGCCCATCCAAAGTCCTTGCTACCAGATCTACAACAGTGTTCCCCCATGACTCAAAAACAAATGCTGGGATGAATGATTTCTGGACAAGTCAGCTCTGTCTTGACATTTGTTGCTAGTAATATCTAGTAATTACCCTCTGGTAAACGTTTACATAACTATGGAAAATCACTACTTTTAATGGGTAAATCAACTATTTCTATGGCCATGTTCAACTGTTCAATAGCAAACTGTAAACGTTTACCAGAGGGTAGTAATGATGATTGTGGTTGGTGAATATCCCCATCCTCACTGCTCAAGATCGACACTGTTTTGTCAGGTGAGATCCTAATGTTCAATAGTTAAATGCACATATTCATTGGTTGAATCACTATTTTCCATGGCTTCATAATTCAAGTTTTCTACAAACCACTACAAAGCCATACCTAAATCAGTTCAATCCCCTTTTTTTTGATTGGTTTCCCCGTGCTAATTTAACATAGCTCTTGAAGCCATAGCCCATGGAAATAGATGATCAACATTATGGCCATTACCTATCTATGTTCGATGGTGAACGCTTCCAGTTCGCTATCTTAAAGAACCCGAGGGTATATCCATGAATTAACAACAACCAGCAATATTCCATGATATCCCATGAAATATCATAGAGGATGGGGCCCCATATAAGTTGGCTTATAAACCATGAAATAAAGCCCAATAACTAGTTTGTTATTTCTTATCTACCATAAACCATGTTTTTTTTCAGCCACTTTTCTGTTCGGCGTTTCGGTTCACGCTATCCGCTATCCATCCCGAGGGCCCCATCCTCTGATTTCCCATGAAGTATCATATTCTGGCTGGTGGTTTGAGATAATCTATGGGATATATGATACAATATATAATATATGGGATAATATATGGGATATATATTTTGATAGATAATATATAAATATCCCATGAATGGATTTTTGTTCCATTTCATATATGGGATATATAATCCTTCCCATTGACTTTCACTCCATCATTTTTCAAGATGGGCACATTGCACCACCAACCAGCTTATTATTAACCATATATTAACCATATATTAATCATATATTAATCATATATTAACCAGCTAATAACCATATAATAACAATATATTAACCATATATTAACCATATATTAACCATATAAAAACCATTTAATAACCATATATTAACCATATAATAACCATATATTAACCATATAATAACCATATAATAACCATATATTTACCATATATTAACCATATATTAACCATATAATAACCATATAATAACCATATATTAACCATATAATCACCATATATTAACCATATATTAACCATATAATAACCATTTAATAACCATATATCAACCATATATTAACCATATATTAACCATACCTTAACCATATATCAACCATATATCAACCATATATTAACCATATAATAACCATATATTAACCATATATTAACCATATATTAACCATATATTAACCATATATTAACCCTATATTCACCATATATTAACCATATATTAACCATATAATAACCATATAATAACCATATATTAACCATTTAATAACCATATAATAACCATATATTAACCATATATTAACCATATAATAACCATATAATAACCATATAATAACCATATAATAACCATATATTAACCATATATTAACCATATATTAACCATATATTAACCATATAATAACCATATAATAACCATATAATAACCATATATTAACCATATATTAACCATATATTAACCATATATTAACCATATATTAACCATATATTAACCATATAATAACCATTTAATAACCATATATTAACCATTTAATAACCATATATTATCCATATAATAACCATATATTTACCATATATTAACCATATATTATCCATATAATAACCATATATAATAACCATATATTAACCATATAATCACCATATATTAACCATATATTAACCATATAATAACCATTTAATAACCATATATCAACCATATATTAACCATATATTAACCA
>CAMXCT020002214.1:72500-109907 GCA_947184155.2 Cladocopium goreaui | reverse complement strand
AGCCCCCAGTGACTTTTTCAGGTGTCAAGAGGTTGATTTTTCACTGCCCACTTGGGTGGAGCAATTCAAAAAGAGATGTGATCAAGATTGGATCATGTTGCGTGGAAAGTAAATCATTTATCTGGTGGGTGGTTGAACCACAACCTTGATATGTTCGTTGATGGGGAGCGACATTCCAGGTAGAAAACATTACGACGTTTGCAATCACAATTGTTTGCAGTTTGGTTATTTAACGTAGCGAACTGGAAAATCACCCATTTTCCATAGCTATGTTAAATAGCCAGAGGGTATTGTCTGAATGCATGAAGCATCAGCTGAGAGGAGTGGTCACAAGTATCCTCTGGCAATCAAAATTGGCTTACCGGAAAATCCCTCTTCATTAGCCATGGAGCTTCATGGCTGTGAAAAATATCGAGCTAGCTGGAGGATTTTCAATTAAACCCCGTTTGATGACACCGGAGGTCAAAGAGAGATGAGAAAAAAATACGCTCTGGTAAACATAGCTATGAAAAATGACATGTGTTAAATAGGTAAATGCACTACAGATGGTCATGTCCAATAGCTATGTAACAAATTACCAGAGAGTATATATCCCATCCTATCGTGGATGAAACAATCCCAACAAATCTCCCATATGAAATCACCATTAAAAACCCATGAAACATAGCTAGAGTAACCAAGGATATCATTTTGGAAAGAAAAACTGGTGATTTCATGGGATATCATGTGACAAGTTTACCCAAGCCCCCAGAGAAACGACCTGAAACTTTCACATCGCGCCTCCGGCCCAGCTGCTCTTTTTAAAATGATCCATGCAATGCCTCAGCCGGAGGGCTCTGAGATCCCACATGATCCCACGGGTGGTAGCGTAGCGGAGCGGCTAGAAAAAAGGAGCCTTTTATGTGTTAAACGGAACATTTTTTCTATCACATTGAACTAATATGGATACATATATGGAGGTTTCCCAAAATTTTTGGGGTACCCCATTTCATCATCCATTTTAGATGGGGATTTTCCATTTATAAACCCTCCATTTTGGGGATCCCCCCATGACTATCTATATCACGTCTTTTCCGTGGCTGTAAACTACAGCCCGAAACACTTCCAGCATGGTTTTGACGGATCCACAGGGTATATCATTTCAGTCCCAAAACATGGGCGTCGATGGCAGCTTAAATATCGTAATCATAGTAACATACTCATGTAGATAGTATATTCCTAAAGTAGATAGTATATCATATCATTATATATCATTATATCCCGGTACGTTATTATATCATGGTAAATCATTAAATCATATTATATTATAAGTATTACCCTCTGGTAAACATACAAACAACTGTGGAAAATCACCATTTGTATTGGGTAAATCAACTATTTCTATGGCCATGTTCAATAGCAAACTGTTTGTTTACCAGAGGGTATATCCATTTCCATCCATTTCCATCCATTTCCATCCCATGAACTATGGAAAGATCCAGCATGCTATCAATGGTTAAATCCACTATAAATCACCATTTGTTAGTTTACCACAGGGTAAACACCCCATTAAGTGGATGAAACAATCCCAACAAATCTCCCATATTAAATCACATTTACCAGAGGGTAAATTCCATTAATATCCCATTGAATCACTATAAAAACCCATTAAATCACTATTTGTTTACCAAAGGGTCAGTTACTGATATCCATCGCCATTCCATACCCAGGAACATGGCGGAAGGCCAGTTGGCCAACATCACCTTGGCAGCGGCAATTCGCTGCGGTTCGCCGCAGGAAGATCTGAAATGGTCGACTCAAAGACTTGGGGTGAAGACTTTGAAAAACATGGGATTCCCCTAAATGATACGACTAAACCCCAAATATACATATAAATATATATTTAAATACATATATATATATATGCATTGTATATAGAAATATATATATATATATATCAATATTGTATATATATATATATAAATAAATATATATATATATCCACATGCATTTTTTTGGAGCTGTTTCAGAGTGCTTGTTTTTCCCACCGAGTGGCACGAACGGTGCTGGTTTCGTCAGTCATGAAACCAGACACTCCATTGGTCAAGCCTGCTTGCTGTAGCATGGCCTGGCTCTTGTGCTTCGATTGTCTAACGGGGTTCCTTCTGTTTGACTGTTTGACTGGGATCATCATCGAAATCATCGTTTCTTTATGAGATTCAACCAACCAATGGCTGATGTAAATAGGGATTTGTTTTGACAATGGGATACATGACCACCGATTATTGTCGTCTTGGGCTGTGTCGAAAAATTGTGGATTAACCCCAACATGGCAACTTTACTGGGGAAAATGACTAGTTTTTCAACCACGGGATCAAATTGGGTATCCAAGATTTTCAAACAAACTTATCTGGACGCAAGTAGGTTACCCTCTGGTGAACTAACAGTTTGCTATTGAAAATGGCCATTAATAGTGATTAATAGTGGATTTTCCCAGCTATAAAATGGTGGATCTTTCCATTGCTATGTTAGTTCACCAGAGGTTATGGACTCACTTGGCGTTTGGCAATGTAAAAACTCAGGGGATCCAGTTTCATCATCGCCTGCTGCGACTTTGGCAAACCTTCAGAGCCAAGAAATCCGGGAATGGGGCTGCGTGGGCCTGAGATGAAATTAACACAAATGGTCTAGAGTTCAAATCACCGAGGATGTCATTATAAATATTATATATATATATATTATGATTATAACATAGTATAACTCACATCCACATTCCATTAAATATACATACATAATATATATATATATATTAAATACTAGTTAAACACAACAGGATTCCCAGCTCATGAGTTTCTAATCCCAACTATATCATATGGGTAGTTAGCAACTCACTCCGCCCTTTTCGCCTCCACGCAAACGTTGTTGCAAAGTGCTTTGGGAAGGCCAGCAATGTCAATGACCTGGTCAGAAGACGTTCGCTACGTCTGTTTGTTTCGGGTTTATGGTGATTCTGAATCTACAGTTAGATGGGTTTCCCATATGCAACCCATGGTGCTGGTATATAAAAACCTACATGACTGGGTGATTTTTACGTCAAATGCTGGTAAATATTCCAGCACCATGGGTTGCATATGGGTTTATTTTTCCCCACAACTAAGGGCACCACAAGAGTGGTGGTGGATTGGTGGCAACACATCAGGAAACACTGGACTGGCAAGTAAATCCTTCTCAAGTAAATGGCAGCCGTAGCAGTTATTCGTAACTGTAACATTTGGATTGGTCATTGGATTGGTGAAAGTTGCAGGTCAATGGATTGGTCGAGAATCAATGGTCTTCTTTTCCCAACTTTTCCCAGGGAAAACATCGGGATGGAGGTCCTTGACGGTAACCCCCAGCCGTTTCTGGGATTTGCTGAAAATTCCATTGGGATTTCATACCACTTTTGATCCTCAAATCAAAAAAATATATGATTTTATGCTGTTCATCAAGATTCGGAAACAAACCACAATTATATAGGATCCCCAAAATACAGAAAATATATCCCTATACACTGTATCTGGCTGAATTATAGTAATTCACTAACCTGAAAATAACTAATTTTTTGCGGCCATTCGGGGATGATTCCCCAAATCCTAACCACCATTGCAGTGACGTCATGACTTGCGGTCATCATTAAATTCAGTCAGAAACGTGTCCTTTTTACAATCAAACATATCCCATATGCAACCCATGGTGCTGGTATATTTTACCTACATGACTGGGTGATTTTGGACAAGGGCAAATGTTGGGATTCATATTCCAGCACCATGGGTTACATATGGGATATGGTTTTCTCTGAAAGTCGAATACCCTAAAATTGATGCCATGGTTCTTTTCATCGTGTTCCCCCCCAAAAAAAACATATTGATCCGAAAAAACAGGATGCAGCGGCACGTGCTGCTTGCCACGGGACGGGAAAGGCGATGCTGTAGTTGGGTTGTGGGACAAAATCGCCATTTCCGAGTCCTCCTGACGCCCCGCGGGGACCCAAAAAATGTGAGGGTTGACATAGAATACGCTATTCCATGGTAATATGTGGGACACCTAAAAATAAAACAATATAAAACATACCCTAAATCATCATAAATGGGTGCTATAAACAGTTGCCTATTGTTTATGGCATTTCGTTTTCCACATTATTCGCCATGCAGTGAATATCTGTCGATTACTCGACCTGTTTTTTTGCTGATCAGCAGAAAACCTTCACCGTTTGTGGTGACGGATGGTGACTGATTGATGACTGTTAAAGTCGTTTAATACATCATCTATGTAAAAAATTGCATACATGATATATAAATATATATCCGTATAAACACACGCACATATATATATATATAACCATTAAATACCATATATACATATATAATTACCATTTATTAAGGTACGATAAATATATAAACAATATAGATATATATATATATATACACACACGGCAAATTCCTGGGCTTTGCCCGGTAACACAACCACGACAGGCAACGCATCATCATCATCATCATCATCATCATCATCATCATCGTCGTCAAACCCGTACTGAAGATCTTCAATGGATGTAGAAGTTTAACGGCGGTGGGAGAATTAAACCCGCATTGAAGATCTTCAATAAATGTTAAGTCTAACGGTGGTGGGACTTTAATATTCCCTAATACCTTAGCAACAACATTAGATTGGGAGTGGGGACCCTTTACGCTGCAACGCCTTCGCAGACCCCAGGCGTTGCGCGTATATATATATATATATACATACATACATACACCTAAAACTACCACATACATATACCATTTATTTAAATATAGATAGATAGATAGATAGATATATATATTGCAAAGATGTTCATGATGTCAGGGAAAAGTACGGAAAACCATCATGTTTTGCCATCCAAATAGGGGTGCCATGAATTTGGACTGCAACAAATCCTGAAATATCCTGGAATCGGATATGGTTGTGAGTCAAAACTCTGGCACCCCCAGGTACCCAACAAAATAGCTAGTTAATGGATGTTTATTCCCAAATCAGGGACAGAATTACATGAACATATTTTCTGATTCTGAAATCAATTGGTTAGATATCCAATTAAGTATACCCATAGAATATGCCCATTAATATAGTTGCTGCAAGGTTAATTCACCGGACCCATGTTTAAGCCCAACGTAGGATTTAAAATCGATACTTTCCATTCATCTTAAATATACCTGCAGAATACATATTTATATGTCTATACATCTATATACAAGAATGTATAAGATTTCCAAACATGATTTCAATTTATCTTCAATTCTCATATTGTTGGTTAGTTGCATCTCCATGTAAATCTTTTAAATCTCATTGAATCTCCACTAAATCTCCATGAAAAATCAGCACAGAGAGGGAAAACCCCGCGACCCATGCTGCCATGGCTCCACTCATGGCTTCGTTCTTGGCCATGGCAGGGCTCTGGACTGGGGATTGCATTGGAGTTGTCCTCAGCCACGCTCAGCGCGCACGCTGTTCCGTTAAATGGGTTGAACTGGCGATGCTGAGGCCACCAAGAAGTGGATACATCTGGTTGTACCCTCTGGCAAACTAACATAGCCATGAAAAATGGCCATAGAAAAAGTTGATTTACTCATTAAAAAATGTGACTTTCCCTAGTTAGGATTATACTATGGTAATATAAGGTACTGGGTACTTGGGGGTGTCTGAAAAATGGCCATTTAGTTCGTTACTTTACCTACTAAAAATGGTGATTTTCCCCAGCTATGTTGAATGGATTTGAATGGTTGATACTGGGACATTGATATTAATGTGGGTAAAACAATGTCATAAACCAGGCATGACTGGGAATGGTAAACATACCACCTATAAAAATGGTAGTGACTGGGGGATGGTTTATGAAATTGTTTTACCTACATTAACAGCGCTTTCTTGAAAATCATATGCTGGTTAGAATCTAGGTTGCAACTGCTTGGAATCGAGCAAAGGGTATATAATCTTCCAACCCCCAAGGTGTAAGTGGGTTTGTAAACTCCATTAATATCCATTGACTACTTGAATCTATTTCTACCATAAAGCCTACAGTTCCGTCACTTTTTCTTCAGCAACTCATCCCACCCCCAGGGGCCAACGGAAACCCATCGATCGAGGCCCCACCGAGACGCTGAGGAGAAGATTCCAAATCGGTGTAGCGCTCAGACTCCCAAGCTCCTGGCCGGTTTATTTCATGGAGAATTCCTCTCCAAAAAATCTCGATGATAAGGTAAGTAATTGGTAAAACATGAAAGAACATGATAGAACAACACTTATATATATATATATATATATATGTCTGTTTTTGTTTTCATATAGGTAAATAGTAGCTTACATATGATTGGTAATATACCATATCTATTTATATATAAACAACATATATAAACCACATATATATATATACACACACCATATATATATATGTATACATATTTTTGCACCATACATATATGTATATATATATAAACCATATATATATGTATATACGATATAAATAAATAAAACCAAATAAATATATATATATATATACCAAATATACATACACTATAAAGAAATAAATATGTATATATATATACATACAACAAAAATACCTTATGTATACCATATTTATATATATAACAAATATAAATATATACACCAAATATATATATATATAACATATATATATATATACCATATCTATATATACCATATACTTATATATATATATATATATATATATATATCAACATAATTTATACATATAAATATAATACATATATATACAATATATATATATACAATATATATACAATATATATATAGATATATATACAATATATATATAGATATATACAATATATATATAGAAAAATAATGTATTTATAAAAATATATACCATATATATATAAATACAATATATTTATAGAAATCTGCCATATATATATGTATATATTCTATTTTTTAGACCATATATACCATATAAATATCTCTAAATATCATATACATATATACCAGTAGTACCGCACAAGGCGGTGGCGGAAGTTTCCAAAATAGGAAACCTATAGGAGAGCTTGGTTGTTGTGAATCAGGGATGGCAAAGCGAAGCCACTGATGCACCGAAAGGTGATTGATCTCTCTCACTATTTCTCTTTCTCTGACTATCTACTTACCTTCCTACCTACCTACCTATCTATCTATCTATCGATCTCTCTCTCTCTCTCTCTGTGTCTGTCTGTCTGTCTATCTATCTATCTATCTATCTATCTATGAATCTATCTATCTATCTGTCTATCTATCTATCTATCTATTTATCTTTCTATCTATCTATCTATCTATCTCTCCATCTATCGAATCTATTGTAGTTGTAGTTGTAGTTGTTGTTGTTGTTGTAGCTGTAGTTGTTGTAGTTGTAGTTCTAGTTGTAGTTGTTCTGTAGTTGTAGTTGTATTTGTAGTAGTAGTAGTTGTTGTTGTTGTTGCTGGTGTTGTTGTTGTTGTTGCTGTTGTTGTTGTAGCTGTTGTAGTTGTAGTTCTAGTTGTAGTTGTAGTTGTTGTGTAGTTGTTGTGTAGTTGTTGTAGTTGTAGTTGTAGTTGTAGTTGTAGTTGTAGTAGTAGTAGTAGTTGTTGTTGTTGCTGTTGTCGTCGAAGTTAGGGTAGTTAAGTTAGTGAAGTTACTTAAGTTAGTCAAGTTAGTTAAGTTAATCAGTGTCTACTTTTTCGACATCAGCACGTCAAAAAAGGCTCAAAACCCTCACTTTTTTTACGCTTTTGACTTCCAAATGTGCTTCGCGCCACAACGGCGCGCACTTTTTCGAAACTTTTTCGACATCTGAACCTCCAAAAGTGGTCCGAGACCGTCAGTTTTTAACACTTTTGACTTGAAAATGGGCTTCGCGCCACAAAGGCGTGCACTTTTTCGACATCGCAACCTCCAAAAGTGGTCCGAACCCCTGGTGTTTTGTACATTTTGACTTGGAAATGTGCTTCGCGCCACAACGGCGTGCACTTTTTCGACATCTCAACTTCCAAAAGTGGTCCGGACCTGGTGTGTTTTGTACCTTTTGACTTGGAAATGTGCTTCGCGCCACAACGGCGTGCACTTTTTCAACATCTTAACTTCCAAAAGTGGTCCGGAGCTGAGGTGTTTTGTACATTTTGACTTCGAAATGTGCTTCGCGCCACAACGGCGTGCACTTTTTCGACATCTCAACTTCCAGGTCCGGAGCTGAGGTGTTTTGCACATTTTGACTTGGAAATGTGCTTCGCGCCACAACGGCGTGCAATTTTTCATCTCTCATCTGGCCAGCTGGCTCCGCACCCGCCGCTTTAGCGAGCCTACTTTTCGACTCTCCGGAGCCACAAATCATTGGAAAAACACAGTGTTTCGCGACTTTCCTACCTTTTCGCGCATCTGCATCTTCTTTCTTCTGACTCTTTCTCTTCTACTCTTCTCTCTTTCCTATAAAACAAAACAAAAAAAAAAAAAAAAACACCAAATAGAAGGAAACCAGAACAGACGACCAAATCTAACAAGCTCTCTTCTAATCTTTCTCTTCTCTCTGCCTCTGCCCTGCTCTGCTTTTCATCTGTCCATATTGTCGGAAGTTTGACTTCTAAACTTCCTTCGACCATATATTTTAATTTAGATAGATAGATAGATAGATAGATAGATATATATATATATATATGTATATATATATGTATATATATATATATATTGCAACGATGTTCATGATGTCAGGGAAAAGTACGGAAAACCGTCATGTTTTGCCATCCAAATAGGGGTGCCATGAATTTGGACTGCAACAAATCCTGGAATATCCTGGAATTCCTATTAAGTATACCCATAAACAAAAACAACACATTAATATAGTTGCTGCAAGGTTAATTTACCGGACCCATGTTTAAACTCAACGTTGGATTTTAAATCGATACTTTCCATTCATCTTAAATATACCTGCAGAATACATATTTATATATCTATATACCTATATACAAGATTGTTTAAGATTTCCAAACATGGTTTCAATTTATCTTCAATTCTCATATTGTTGGTTAGTTACATCTCCATGTAAGTTCTTTAAATCCCATTGAATCTCCACTAAATCTCCATGAAAAATCAGCACAGAGAGGGAAAACCCCGCGACCCATGCTGCCATGGCTCCACTCATGGCTTCGTTCTTGGCCATGGCAGGGCTCTGGACTGGGGATTGCATTGGAGATGTCCTCAGCCACGCTCAGCGCGCACGCTGTTCCGTTAAATGGGTTGAACTGGCGATGCTGAGGCCACCAAGAAGTGGATACATCTGGCTGTACCCTCTGGCAAACTAACATAGCCATGAAAAATGGCCATAGAAAAAGTTGATTTACTCATTGAAAAGTGTGACTTTTCCTAGTTAGGATTATACTATGGTAATATAAGGTACTGGGTAGTTACTTGGGGATGTCTGAAAGATGGCCATTTAGTTCGTTACTTTACCTACTAAAAATGGTGATTTTGTCAGCTATGTTGAATGGATTTGAATGGTTGATACTGGGACATTGATATTAATGTGGGTAAAACAATGTCATAAATCAGCCATGACTGGGAATGGTAAGCATACGATCAACTCCCACCATTTGCCCCGCTTCTGGAAGAGTTCGACGGGATCATGATGATCATCATCATCATCATCAACAACAACATCATTGGTATGATCATCGTCTTCTTCTAACAGTGTCCTTGAACCTACCACCTATAAAAATGGTGATGACTGGGGGATGGTTTATGAAATTGTTTTACCTACATTAATCGCGCTTTCTTCAAAATCATATGCTGGCTAGAATATAGGTTGTAACTGCTAAGAATCGAGCAAAAGGTACAATCACCTTAGTAATTGGAGATGATATCATGTGAATATTCAGCAACAATGTCATCACAATATATGGGCTGTACAATAGATGGTGTTTAATGTTGGAGGGATTATGTACAGTAGATTAAAACAAAGTGAAGTAATGGGTCTTGGCTGGGAAATTCCTGGACATGGACATATGTGGACTTGGAATGTTTCACTCACTGACATGTACGAAGCAAGTCTAGGTCTAATGTCAAGGTGGGTTAAAGGGCTGAGGGAATACCCTCTGAGACTCTGGTAAACATACAAACAACTCTGGAAAATCACCATTTATAGCTGGGAAAATCCACTATTTCAATGGCCATGTTCAATAGCTATGTGGCAGTTTACCAGAGGGAATAAGTGTGCAAATGGTTTGGCATGTACCATGCTCAAAAGATATTAGGGCATCCCAGCGTCCCAATTCTAACAATTCTTATCATGGCTACATTGGTACATCATGAAATATCAATGGGAACTTCAGCATCCTACAATTAGGCCATATTTTCTAGGGATATCAATGGAGGTACTGTACAATGTGGCCCCCCCAGTGATGTTTGTTGGTTAACAGATTCGCCCCAGGAATACTAGTTCGTTATTTGCGTACCATGTTTACCAAATTGGAATTATAAACCAACTTAGCTATCAACCGGGGGCCTCACATTGTACCATATTTCAAGCCATATTTTGCTGGGATATTCCCTGAAATTTAGGCCTGAACAATAGGCCAAAAATATATGGTAGGTACCTCCAATCAATTGGTTCGTGAAACTTCCATTGAATATATAACAACCCCTATGAAAATGGGGCCATGACCATCTCCCAATATGCTTGTTCCAGGGCGACGTCATCGCCTAGTGGGAAGATGTGGAAATTCACACGAAAAACATTCGGACCCTCAAACACCGCATGGAAATACATAGTAATCCCGCCCTTGCTGGTGCTGTTGGCTGCCCAGCGCACGACTTTGGTCATCTGCCGGGCGCTTGGTTGGAGCTTCTCTAGTGGCTTCAGAAAGCAACATTAGGCAGTAGCCTGCCTTCAAACTCTCCGCAGCGCCGTTGCTGGTGCTGTTGGCAGCCTTCCGGCTGCCCAGCGCACGACGTCGGCCATCTGCCGGGCGCTTGGTTGGAGCTTCTCTAGTGGCTTCAGAAAGCAACATTAGGCAGTAGCCTGCCTTCAAACCCTCCGCAGCGCCGTTGCTGGTGCTGTTGGCAGCCTTCCGGCTGCCCAGCGCACGACGTCGGTCATTTGTCGGGCGCTTGGTTGGAGCTTCTCTAGTGGCTTCAGAAAGCAACGTTAGGCAGTAGCCTGCCATTCCCTCAATGCTAAACACCCAGAAACGATGGTTTTTTGTTGGTGCATGTAACCATTTGGGGGATATTTAATATGAACGGGGGGTAGGATTATATTGAATCTGGGAGGTGCAGAACATCAACAGTTTTGACCGTAGGTGAGTACCACTCATCTACTCACGACTTATAAGTTTTTACAAAATACAGTTTATACATTTCCGATACACTTGAGTACAGGCTACACTTGGGGTTTCCATTATTATTGCTGCGCAGACTACATACCATGTACAGTATTACCTAGCCAACCACGGCAAGCGTCAATTCAATCTCAACCAGTGGCCCCAAGAGCTACTTTGGAAGTGGTCTTAGATACCCTTCCAAAGATATCGGTCTTAGCTGGGTTAGACCCATAAAGTTGCAAACACTCAACCATTACCATCCATTACCATCGCCCTGCAGTGGAAAGTTTTGACCATGTTTGACCCTAAACATATCTATCTAACATAGCATTTATGCATTTCTTCTAGGGGAAACTATATGATACTATATGTCTTCCAACCCACAAGGTGTAAGTGGGTTTATAAACTCCATTAATTAACATCCATTGACTACTTGGATCTATTTCTACCATAAACCCTATAGTTCCGTCACTTTTTCTTCAGCAACTCATCCCACGGCCAGGGGCCACCGGAAACCCATCGATCGAGGCCCCACCGAGACGCTGAGGAGAAGATTCCAAATCGGTGTAGCGCTCAGACTCCCAAGCTCCTGGCCGGTTTATTTCATGGAGAATGCCTTTCCAAAAAATATAGATGATAAGGTAAATAAATGGTAAATCATGAAAGAACATGATAGAACAACACTTATATACATATAATTGTATTATAATATACACATATACTTTTTGTATAATTATATATATATGTTTTCATATAGGCATATAGTATCATAAAGTATCTTACATATGATCGGTATTTTGATGGCAGCAATGGTTTCCATTGAACATCGCGGTCCATGCGTCGCGCCTGGCTCACTGTCTGTCAGCAAGTCTTCAGACAGCTCAGCCCACGACTGCTTTCGAAAGTCCTACGGAAAGGCGGGCCGTTCGAAGGAAAGGACATGACAATCACTGGAAATTTTGAGACGACTGGGGAGTTGCAAGATGTTGGAAGCTTGATATACGTACATGATATTTACATAATTATAACATATATATGTATATAATATACAATTATACACACACCTCTATACTACAGAATTTACGTATACAGAATTCACAGAGTTGAATTCGTGTAAGAACTAATGTGCTAACCCCAATAATCATCCCAATGTCATCACCATGTTTATGGCAGCCAGGCTTTACACCGCCCCCCCGTCCGAAGGAGTCGAGCAGGAGCTGTTGGTGTTCCTTGGCCCCCGCTTAGGATAGGTCAGTGCAATGGCCAGGTACCTAAATTGGAGCCCTTATTTGAGGCCTTAGCCCTGAAAAAGAGGCAGGTAGCTCCAATTTAGGTTCCTGAAATGGCTAAAAGGGGTGTTGGATTTAGAATTTACAATGGATATATCTTTACTTCTTTTTGTGTATAGAACATGCTCAAAACATGTTACATGTTTTCTGAATGCCCGGGGCCCCTGCCTTCAGCACCGAGGATTAGGTGGCTAGTGGCTA
This sequence comes from Cladocopium goreaui, assembly GCA_947184155.2. Lineage (NCBI taxonomy): Eukaryota > Dinophyceae > Suessiales > Symbiodiniaceae > Cladocopium > Cladocopium goreaui. Next base: position 97,069 of record CAMXCT020002214.1, on the reverse strand, counting down.
CATTGTTTCTGCTTATAGTATGGTATAGAAATGTCAATAGAATACTTGTACCATATAAAGCCATATAAAGCCAGCCATATAAGTGTTCCTCATTTTGGACAAGAATTACAAGTAGGGTTTGGGAATCACACAAACTACCAACCAGTTACGCTTTGGGAATCAGTCATCCCGGTGATGTTTTTCTGTGGATAATTGCAAATGAATTACACAGGTGGGGTGCTCCTGACATGTTATATAGATTACCTGAGGCTTGTAGCATTTGTAAAATCTTCAACTTATCAAAATATATGGTGGCCATGAGTCAAAACCCCGGTGCCCTACCCTAAAACAGATGGTTTATGGACCTGGGTAAATTATAGTATTTCACTAACCTGAATAGTTTGGCTATTTGGGGATAATTCCCCTTACCAACGATGATTCCAGGCTTCGGGAGAACAGGGTTCGGTCGTGATGAAATTTACCCAGATGGATGTATATTCCCCAAATATGGCACTGGTTGGTGGTTTTGACAATCTTGAAAAATATGAAAGTCAATGGGAAGGATTGTCCCATATATTATGGAAAATAAAAAATCTTTGAAACCACCAACCAGTGGCAATACTGTAATAGGTTTAACCACCCATCCCTAATCGATTCGACGCCTTTTGAGATGATCTCTCGATACAACGGAGAGGTGGGCTGTTGCTTTTGCTACTAAAAATCATCTCAGCATGTTTCCAAACATGACACGACATTGCTGATTCAAAACGCGAATTCATATGGACATATAATGAAATATATTGGAAACATGTGTTTGTCATATTAATGTCTCCAAACTCGCCTTTTTTCATGATATCCCATATGCTCCATGGTGCTGGAATATTTACCAACATTTACCCCATAAATGACCCAGTCATGTAGGTAAATATACCAGCACCATGGAGCATATGGGTATTATTTGAGTCATAGGTGGTTCCACACATTTCCAATTGGAGAATTTGTCACCGACAAACTCGCGATCCGAGTCTGCTGATTTTTGACGTGGTAAACCCCATCATTTTTTAACATTCCCCAACTGCGGGTCGGAAGCATCATCTCCAAATGGTAGGTTTATGACATTTAAATACATTCTATGGTATTTCCATGGTATTTCTATGATATTTCTATGGCATTTCTATGGGATTACTATGGGATGGGATCTTTAATGGCTGGTTGGTGGTTGAACCAACCCCTCTGAAAAATGATGGACTTCGTCAGTTGGGATGATGACATTCCCAATATGATGGGAAAAATAATCCATTCATGTTCCAAACCACTAACCAGCATTGATATAAGGCTATGTTCCACCTATAGATCTCCACATTTTCAACCTTCCAATCTCCATCCTATCATCCTATCCCTGGGTTCTCTGGGATCTCTGACTGCTTCTGCACCTTCATCATGTTGGGCTGCGAACGGTGGCGCAAAAACCAAACACGCAGATCCCAGGCTTGATCAATCGCACGCTTTTTGGCGGAGGCGCGGCGAAGTGGAGGGATCCCAAGCGGCTAAAAAACATACCAGAAGATGCGGAAAACCTGTGGTTTTTGTTCGGAAAATGATCCAGAAATTTTCGTGTTTTTTTTCCAAAAATCTGATTGTCAGTTTATCTTAAGGCAAGGGTATCAACTAGATCTAATACGTACGGACTGAACTTAGAATATCCTTTTGGACATTTGAGGACCTCACGACTATATGTTTTCCAATATTGTCCAACCATTTTTTCGAAAATCATGGAGGCATTCTAAGTTTCAGTCAGTCCATATAATCTACGTTCGTAAAAGTACAAACGTTATTTACGTGTAATATAATACACAAATACACATAAATCATTCTTTTATATATATATTTTATACATTTATTAATGATATGATTGTAACTGCTACATGATAGAGCTCTGATACCCGCTGGTAAACGTTTACAGTTTGCAAACTGGAAAATCACCATCTTTGCTATATCAACATATCAACATATATCAACCATTTCGACTGGGCCATGATCTCCATGAAATCACAACGGTTTGGGGCCTATGCCTTTCCCAGCGGTCTCGGGCCAAATGATCTCAGAGACCACCTGGCGAAGGGAAGAGTAAGCTATGGTTTCTATAAAGATCAATATGACATGTGTGTACTTATATATATATATAATGTATTGTGTATATATATTGTATTGTATGTGTATATATATATATATGTATATTTCATGTAAAAATACATATAAATAAACATATATGTATATATATATTTAAAGTGAAGCAAAACACGACATAGTAAACACATATAAAAACGTCAAGTCCCACCAAAAATATAGTGATTGATTGTGTACGCTTCTATCTTGGCTTTTGCTACTATATACACAATACTAGTAAAACAACACAACATACATACATATAATACGTATATATATATATACACATATATATAATATTATATAATCATATTCTAGTAATGACCACAAACAAAATAACAAATAATAATGTATATCGATATGGTACCACCACCGCTGGGTACTCACCACTGATCATGATATACTAAATTACAGTCGGGTTACAAATGTTTGAGCGGAGTGATAAAAAAAAGTAAGAATCATTGGATTGAGAATCAGGAAGAGTGGGTATGTTGAGGGGGCTAACAGATATAATCTATATGTAAATACCAAGTACATATCATCATATCAGTATCAAAATCACTCAATCAGGAAGCAAAAAACTACATACACTGTGGATAGTTTGCAAAATACTCTGGTTAGTATTCAATCCCCATCTAATGGATATGCCTCAGAATTCAATCTCCATCTGTTGAATTGTTGGGCAAAAATGGTATCCCTGTCTGAGCCAAATACATCCAAATATCCAGATGTGTTGCTTTGATGACGTAGTTTATCCCAATCAAGATTCCATGGAAAATCTTGCAGAAATTATTTTTCTTCAGCTGCTTTCATTGTAAGTGCTGGAGGTTTCCCCAAAAAAATGAGGAAATTGCCCATTTTTCATCATCCAATCATCCTATTACCCAAGTCCTTGGAAAACACCCGAAACTCATTGAGGTCCCATGGCCCCATGGTTGGTCTCCCGGATGGGTCATCCCAGATCTGCACCAGTGTAACCAACAAAGAAATAACCAATCAACAGGGACCAGTGGCATTTTCAATCGTTTTTTCCCCACCTGCCAGGTGAGGGTTGTTAGATTTTATCAGAGCTGTTGTCCTCCTCCTCCTCCTCGTCGACTAGCTGTCCTCCTCCTCCTCCTCGTCCTCCTCCTCCTCCCCCTCTAGTTTCTCCTCGACCATGTCTGCATCAACTTCCACCTCCACTTCCGCCTTGCCAACTCTTTGCCAAGCTCTTTGCCAAGCTCTTTGCCAACTCTCTTCGCCAAGCTCTTTGCCAACTTCCCAGCTCAGTGTGCACTGGGACCTCAACCTGGGACCTGCCCAGCTCAGTGTGTACCGCTGGACCTCAACCAGGGACCGTCTCAGCTCAGTGTGCACCGCTGGACCTCAACCTGGGACCTGCCCAGCCCAGTGTGCACCGCTGGACCTCAACCTGGGATTTGCCCAGCGCAGTGTGCACCGCTGGACCTCAACCGGGGACCTCCCCAGCTCAGTGTGCACTGCTGGACCTCAACGGGCAGATAGAATGCCAGAAGATATGCCAGATAGAATGTCAGATGGAATGCCAGAAGATATGCCAGATAAAAATCCATGAGATATGCCAAACAGAATGCCAGAAGATATACCAGATAGAATGCCAGAAGATATGCCAGATAGAATGCGAGAAGGTATGCCAAATAGAAATGCCAGATAAAATATCAGATAGACTGCCACAAGATATGCCAGATAGAATCCCAAAAGATTTGCCAGATAATATGCCAGAAGATATGCCAGATAGAATGCCAGATAGAATGCCAGATAGAATGCCAGAAGACATGCCAGAAGATATACCAGAATATATGCCAGAAGATATGCCAGGTAGAATGCCGGATCGAATGCCAGAAGATATGTCAGATAGAATGCCAGAAGATTTGCCAGTAACAAATCGATAAATGTCATGGTGGGGATCACTCGAAGTAAAGTAATTTCGATAGATACTGGTTGCTTCATAGGGATTCCAATAATGGATACTACCAATAGTTTTATCCGATAAATACTGGTTCATAGGGATTCCAATATTCTGGAGTGTGATACTACCCAAATCAATTTGGCTTAAGCTCATCAACCAACAGTGGCAGTCTTAAACGAAACGCTCCTGCCTGTCAACTCATCCCAGCATTCCCAGTCACTGTCCGGGAAAAAATCAATGGGCCGCTTTGAGGTAGTACTGGTATGTACTGGTTGGTACGCCTACCCCTCTGAAAAATCATGGACTTCAAGTCAGTTGGGATGATGACATTCCCAATATGATGGGAAAGTCATAAAAAAAATGTTCCAAACCACCAACCAGATCTAGTTTTGATTTTTTCACCATCCATGATGTGAAAAAAAAAACAATAATCATCAATCATCATCAATCATCAATAATGATAATTGCACCATGATTGATGATTATTGTTTTTGATGATTTACTACAATGATTGATAATCATCCCCATTCTACAATAATCATCAATCATTCACCATCAACCAGAGTATTTTGTAGTGACTTGCACTCTTCAATGATTGAATGGGGATGACCTATCGATCAACCAATGGGATGATCAATGGGACAGGGAACCGTGGTTAAAACACGCAGCTCTTGGGAAGCCCATTAATAGATGTATCTACCATAAATATAGCTACTACTTGGAAGGATGCTACCTCTATATATATATATATATATGTGATGGCACATATATATATATGCATAGCTACTATGCATATATTCAAAGTTATATATATATATATATCTACCATGTAGATCCATATATCATATATATATATTTATTTAGACCTTGGTTCATGAAGATTTCCCAGCTCCCACCTCCCGAGTGTTCCAATCGCGTTGGAATTTCTGGTGCTGTTCCTGCCCCCCGGGTGATGTGTTTCTCGGAGATGGAGGTCTAAAACTGGGAGATCTTCTCCAAACATATGGCATTTCCATGGGATTTTACGTCGATTCACAGGGGTTGAAGCAACGCTTGTTGGGGGATGCTTTCATGGGAATAGCCTCTGGTGTCATCAAACGTGGTTTCCTGGAAATTCACCCATCTTATAATCACTGGTTGGTGGTGCAATAACCATCTTGAAAAATATGAAAGTCAATGGGAAGGATGATCCCATCTATGAAATGGAAAATAACAAATGTTTGAAACCACCAATCAGATATGGCATTTCGATGGGAAAACATGGTTAAAATTTATTCCAATGATATTCTTCAATGGGAAACTGGGAGAATATTCCCCATATTCCTGAGAGATCTTCCCCAAAAATCTGGAAAAACTCCCAGGTGTTTCATGGTGGAAATTCTAAACCATTGGAGTTGGAAAATCGCTCCGATTTTCTGAACAGCTTTTGCGTCGGAGATAGCGAGGTACCTGTGTTTAGTCGGCTTCAGAATGTCCCACCAAAATATGGAGTTGGAATGAGTTGAACATACCTGGTTCAAAAGGAACATACTGTAACTATGGTCTGCAGTTATTTAATGTATATTATATAAATAACGTAAACTTATGCAAACTTGATCTTGACTGGGTCACAGCCCAATATCTTCCAAGTTAAATTTGTATATACCAATTTACAAACTATGTTACACCAAAAATCTAGAAACCGTCCCAGTACCCACATCTATCATCACTCTTCAAATATGCTGTATGATTTGCCAACACGATCACCCAGTTTTGTAGGTGCAAAAAAACTACAACATGGTGCCCTCCAAGTTCTAACTTGCTGAAAATCACCTTATCATACCGTGAATCTAACTCAGGTGATTTCATCACCACGATTATCACCACATTTTTTTTTCACATACCATCTGGTTATTTAACATAGCCATGGAAAATCCCTTATAAATCTTATAAATGGAGGTTTAATGGGAAAATCATCTATAAATGGGCAATTTTCCATGGCTATGTTAAATAACCAGAGGGTAATCACCACAAATTTCATTTGTTTTCACATCCGTGAAAAAAAAAGCATTTTTTTAGTCCCCAAAAAATAGCCATAGTGGCCATAGTATGCCATAGTGTTTCACTAACCCTTCCACGCTGAGGCACCAGATCAAGAAGCTGATCAAAGTGGATGCCCCACCTTAGAAACAGAAGATGTGTTCAAAAAAAACGGATGACACCAAGAGAAAACAGAAACAAAACATGAAAAACATGGTTTAAGTCTGAGATGTTTAATGTTTAGCCTCTATTTTCTCGGAAGGAAACCTGTTGGAAGTTCTGATATTATGTCGGATCGAAATTTCAGAGAACCTGGGATGAACTTCAGAGTTTCGTAGCGGATCTCCCGTCATGTCGATATGTCATGATATGTCATATTCCTGTGAACCTCATAGATGTAATATTCTAAATTATAGATGATATAGATGCAGTATAAATCAGTATAAATCAGTATCAGGTTTCAACTGGAACATCCATCCATGACCCATATGCTCCATGTATGGAATATTTACCAACATTTACCCCATAAATGACCCAGTCATGTAGGTAAATATACTATACATGGAGCATATGGGTATATGATTATCTATGGTTTATGGATAGTTTGCAATGGAAAACACTATTAAAATGGATGATTTTGGAGAACCCATATCCAGTTGAAACCTTCCTCTGGTCCCATGATCCCAGCTTTCTGATTGACCGATTTTTTTCGGCTCCCGACTTCTCAGGAGGCACGCCCCACTGGTGCAGCTGCGGCCGCGCGGACCTGACGTGACGTCGCAAGACGACGTCGCCGAAACGGTGGTGCCATAAACACGTCAGGTGCTGCCCTGTTCTGAAATGGAAAAAAATGAAGGTTTATAGCTGCGAAATTCCATGAAAATCCACAAGAAATGGAGGTTTCAATGGGAACATCCCCTATAAATGAAGTTTTCGTGGGAAAATCATGGGAAAATCATGGACAATCCCTAACAAACATGGACAAATCATGGAAAAAGCTAGGAAACATTCTATAAATGGAAGCTTTAATGTGAAAATCTTGGAAAATCCCCAAGAAATGTCAGTTTTCATGGGCTTTCAACCGGGAAATCTACGAAAAATCCATGAAGCTTTACGGCTGGAGAAATCCTGGAAGCTGCCCTTTTCTCCACCATTTTTCATCCGGCCTTGACTGCAGATGTCGTGACTCCATGCCTTGGAGACTGCAGTGGGGGTCAAATCTGACTGGTGATTTATAGTGGATTTAACCATGAAAAATGGTGGATCTTTCCATAGTTCATAGGATGGAAATGGATGGAAATGGATATACCCTCTGGTAAACTCACAGTTTGCTATTGAAAATGGCCCAGTCGAAATAGTGGATTTTCCCAGCTATAAAATGGTGATTTTCAACAGCTAAATGTTAGTTTACCAGAGGGTATCCCATATGCAACCCATGGTGCTGGTATATATTTACCTACATGACTGGGTGATTTTGGACAAGGGTAAATGTTGGGATTCATATTCCAGCACCATGGGTTGCAGATGGGGATGTTCAACAAGAAGTTGTACATAGCTGTACAATATTCCCGTGCCCCAGTGTTAGCACCTGTGTTAGCACCTGCTGACCCTCGCCGTCTTTCTCTCGGTGTTCCATTTTCGCATGTGTGGAACTCCCATTATATACACCTCATCAGTATGGACCTGACTCGCGACTGAGAGCGAGTCACTTTGATGGATCTTCCGAGTATCTCAGATGTCATGGTATATTCATGTATATTCCCCCACGATACAAGTCGAGTAGATTCGAGTAGTGCAGTGCAAAAGCAAAAACATCTTGAATCACACAAATCTATCTTGGCAATATCCTTCTTGGTGGCTCATCCCAGTATATAAGTGGGTTAGTTCACCCCAGTTATAAGTGGATTAACCCTACAAAAATCCCATGTAAATCACTGGGGTTACAACCCACAAAAACGAGCCGTGGGTAGTTCGCCACCAAGTTGGGATGTCAAAAACCTAGCTGGGGGAATGCTGACTTTTTCCATCTGGATCAATCAAAACACCCCCCAATCTGTGGTTAACATCCCCCAAATAAATGGTCCCAAAAAAAAAGGACCAATTTTTTGTGCAAATGACCTACGGTTAAACAGTGAGGTTTCAATTTTGTGTGCAACAAAAAGCCAGGGAAAAGGATGAAAACTCTCAGATTTGTTACTGTATATTGTATATTCAAGCAGGTTTCACTTCGATCCAAAGATTTCAAGAATTTCAACCACTGATTTTCCGACACCCACTGAGTTGCCCAAACCCAAAGGCGACCGCGGTGCGGTCATGGGCGTCACCGCCAGGGCGGGTTGAGTATGGAGCCTAAGATAAGAGGCTTGACGAAAAGAAACAGAGAACTAATCATCCTGGTAAATGAAAATAACAGTTGACTAACCTGAAACTAGGTCACGCACTGGTATTTAGCCTATGATACTTTTATGAAATAAGGCTAGTTTAATCTATTTTATGCTGTTTTAAGGGAGACTTACCCTTACGAACCATCATTCTAGGTCGCAGTGAGGTCGTTATAGGATAACCAACCAATATACCCGGTGATTTTTTTCATGGGAATGAATGGGATTTTATGTCGATTAACAGGGGTTGAAGCAATGCTTGTTGGGGGATGTTTTCATGGGAATAGCCTCTGGTGTCATCAAACGTGGCTTCCTGGAAATTCACCCATCTTATAATCACTGGTTGGTGGTACAATAACCATCTTGAAAAATATGAAAGTCAATGGAAAGGATGATCCCATATATGAAATGGAAAATAAAATTATATAAAATTCATGTTTGAAACCACCAAGCAGATCATTTAGTTCGGTGATTTTCCCAGCTATGAACGTCCATGGCCATTTCATCTTTTTGGAGATGTTTTTTAGTGATGTTCCACCGCCATGTTTGACTACCGGAGGGTAATCCTTTTGGGACAGAAGGATTCTATAGGAGTTATGATCATGTAACTTACTTAGCCTCTGGTAAACAGCCACATAACTATGGACAATTGCCATAGAAATAGTGGATTTACCCAGCTATAAAATGGTGATTTCCCATAATTATGTGGCTGTTTACCAGAGGGTAACATTTACCATCATTTACGATCCTTTGCCTATTTGCTTCATCTCGGAGAGTCCGCAAGGAAAACACTGGCTGTACCGTACGTTCCTTTTAATGAAAAAAAGCTTGTACTTTCTAGTACTGTACCCATCCAATTATATACAGTTTTTTTGTTTTGACCAATGTTTTTCATGTTTTTGTCCATGAAACATGAACCACAACATTAACATCTTACCAATCATAGCCAATGACCCATATGCTCCATGGTGCTGGAATATTTACAAACATTTGCCCTTGTCCAACGTCACCCAGATAGGTTTTTATATACCAGCACCATGGGTTGCATGTGGGATTCATTTGGGGATAGAGATGACTTGGGGATAGCCTCTGGTAATTGTTCACAGTTTTCGATTGAAAATGACCCTAGTGAAATAGTTGAGTTATAGTTGAGTTACATATGGTGATTTTCCGCTTCGCAAACTGTAAATGTTTACCAAGTTTACCAGAGGCAGGCTTTCGCAGCCAGGCCACGTGCGCTGCGACAACGTGGGAACCATCTGTCGCACGGGACTCACATTTCGCCCAGGGGAGGTGCTACGGGTGCTGGGCACCAGCAAGGACTGGGACATCGGAAGATGCCTTGGAAGCGGCGACGTTGGCGGCTGCAGCGTCTCCAGTCGTCACCATCTTGATGGAAACATATTAGGTAACTATCAATGGGAGGTTTATGGCAACATGGTAACTATCATGGTAACTATATGGTAACTATCATATGGTAACTATCAATGGGTGTCCCACTTTAACATGATTATCTAAAGTTCTACATTGTGATTGATAAGTCAACAACTGTAGAGGTGTAAACTCAAGAGTATACTGGGAATACTACCGGGAATATACTGGTTTTGACATGTAATTGAGCGGTCTTCAACATTCGCAACGTCGCCCCTTCAAAACTGGCTGGTTGAGAATGGATTTCCCAGTTCATGGATTGTGATAGTCCCCAATATATTGGATATTATTGGATAGTATACACCCTTGAATAACCAACCGACAGGGTTTTTGAACACTGCTCAACTGAGGGTTTAACATGGTTATAAAATGTTATAACATGTTAGAAGTTATCAATGGTGATAAAACATACTTAACCAACAACGGAGGGGGTATCAACTCAAGATTCATGGGAATATCATGGTTTTGAATGGGATTACCTCCCCCCCAAGTGAGGTTCAACCGCTTAAAGCGACAGAGAAATGCTGAGCAAACTTTGGGTCTTCGACTATGCTGGATAGGTCACTTGGTTTCCAACGCAAGTGGGGAGACAACTCTGAATCTGATGCCCACTCTTTTTCAACATGACTACGTATTCAATATTATTCAATCACCAAAAAACCTCAACAAACATAGATCATAGAATATGTATGAATATGTTGAAAACTGATAAAATAGTGGCACACTTGACAGAAGTGCTTCCTTATTTTGGTTATATTTTATATATGGAACCACACTTAATAGTGCCACACTTTTAACAGAACCATGTGGGAACCACCCACTTAAACAGACCACGAAAAACAGCAGATGCTGGAGCAATAGCTCTGAGCCCCCGAACGGAGTCTGGGGATCTTTGGGGCTCAACATCTGCGACGGCCATCCGTGGGCAGATACCAGTTGTGTATGGGAAATGAACAGATGTACCCTAAAAAAAGAAACAAAAAAATAAGCATAGCAATGGACAATGTTCAGAAACATGTTCTGAATGATTTTTTCGATGATTTTTTCCAGCCAATAGTCTTTGGCTTTCTTCCAGGCAGGTTGAATTACGCGACAGTAGACCCAGTTACCAGGTTAACCCAGGTAATGTGGTAAATCTTAAAACCATAAACCCCATAAACCATCCCAATAGAGGTGAAACTGGGTCTACACAACTATGACTGGGATGATGTGGTTAATGGGATGGCTGGTTTTACATGGTTTTACCATGGCTTTTACCACATGATTGCGATACCAACCAGAGGCTTGGACATGATTCACTATCAGTCACTATCAGATGAATATTACCGTCTCAGCAACTACGGCTCAGCAACTCATCTAGCTATACCGTATATTGGATCCTATATTCTCCTATATTGGTTGTTGAATGTACAAAGTGCGGTAAACCCAGTTTGGTTGTGAAATTTCTAGGGGACTCCATGGGACTCCCATCTTCGAAACTACAAGGGAAGATTACTCCCAAACGGCCATTCTTTTGATATGGACAATGATGATAATAACATATGATAACCCATTATATATATATATATGGGAGTATCAATCATTCAAACATTTGGCTATCAATGATGCAACACTTCCCTGTAATACATACTCATCCATAGATCACTTATCACTAAAAAACATAAAATATTTCATTTATAGATATATAATGATATAGAATGATATAGAGATCAATGATCTATAGATTGTTTGTTGATGTTTGTTGTCTATCCTTATCATATCAAGATGAAACACATCAAACAAATCTTCTCTTAGTGCCTCCACAGACCGCGCACTCGTAGCAGCCCTCAGCAGGCTTTGGGGTCGCGCAGGCTGCGTAGGCGCGGCACCTGTGTGAAAAGGTTGGAAGAGCAACACCACCATGGAAAATTTTGAGGAAATGAAGACCTGGAATTTATAAATTGGAACATATGTTTGTTTTTGTGAAAAAATTGGGAATCTAGATATTGGAAAACATTGGAAAAACATTGGACAATTGACATTGATATGGAAATTCAATGATCTTCATGTTAATCTCTCCACTATAGCAGCCACCGCCTTGCACCTTTCTTCAGAAAACCATGGGTTTTCCATATCTATCTTAATCTATATCATGTGGTTAAAACAATGTCATAAACCACCCATGACTGGGACTGGTAAACATAGCACCTATAAAAATGGTGGTTTTAACCACATTACTACGGGGAAATGGATGAATCCATGCTGGTTACCCTCGCTTTCACGGGCATGTCATAAGTTTCATGTCGGGTTTACCTCATCATGCCCATGTTCACATGTTCAATTGGTGCACACCAGAGAGGGCTCAAATTCGAGCCTCTGTCTGTTCACATACGAGCTGAAATGTGCTAAAAAGTTGCTGGATGCTGCTTGCTTCGCGCATGCTTGAGTGAAACCACTGTGATCCAGCATTTTCTGATTTTTTACCCCATGATCCCCATAGATGATTGCTTAAATCCCCAGAATTTCCCATTCTTGAGGATGTTAAATCATGTTAAATACCCATCAATGAGAACCTATTCTTCATTGTGAAAAAAACAATTCGTTTCGATGGTCGAATCGAGTCAAAACATATCAGTTTTCTACCCAGATTTCACACCCTTATGTAGCCATCTGGAGGGATGGTCAACCCCTCATGTTCATTAGTGGATTTTTTGGGGGACTAAGTAATGATGGGACTCCCCCAATACTAAGCAATACTACTCCCACACTACTCCCAATAGAATGGGGGGTAGTCCTATAAAAGCTGTGAACTTTCTAAACCTGATTGTGTCATTGCCTGTTTCTTTAAAGGGATCTAGCAAATCTTGGGTCCTATCATTTGGGGCTCCCTATAAAATCCTATGGAAGGAGTGACAATGACACCATTGATGGATTTGCAACATCCACCAACTAATTCATACCATATACCCTTTGGTTATGCCTAACATAGTGAACTGGAAAATCATCACTTTTAATAGGTACGTCATCTATAAATGGGTCATTTTCCATAGCCATGTAAGTCATCACCAGAGGGTCAACTATGTTGTCAATTCCCTGGAGTTTCCCCCGGATCGATTCTCATAGTGGGAGGGACAAATTGAAATACCCTCTGGTGAACTAACAGTTTGCTATTGAAAATGGCCCAGTCGAAATAGTGGATTTTCCCAGCTATAAAATGGTGGATCTTAAACCATTGCTATGTTAGTTCACCAGAGGGTAGACCCTGGGAAGAACATGTGTTGAAACCCCCAATAAAAATGGCAGGGTCGTGATGTCAGTGGGACGTCAAGTGTTTTTCGTGGTTCAATTCCAATATGTCGACGATTTTTCAAGGTCAAGTCCAACAAGAATTCCAATCATTGCTGCTATATAAACCCTTGATTTTTTCTTGGGTTTAATGGTTTAACCCTAGAAAAACCATGTTTCACCCCTTATTCCTACAGATCTTCCTACCATCTGGTTATGACTAACATAGCGAACTGGAAAATCACCATTTTTAAGTTCGGTACATCATCTATAAATGGGCCATTTCCCATGGCTATGCTAAATAACCAGATGGTATATTTTCTTGCTTGACATCCCCGTTGCTTCCCCGTTGCTTCCCCCGTTGCGGACGGACGGCCTAGGGGCATCACGGCCCGGTGCTTCTGCCGCGGCGGCGTGGCCGGCGGCATCACTTGGATCCGTGCCTGGACAGACCAAAATCTGAAAAGTGTGTTGATCTAGATTGATTTGGAATAGGATTCACGGATATTCTATTCCATTACAGATAGGATTTATATTCTATATAACTATATAAATGGAATAGACCCATATGCAACCCATGTTGCTGGTGTATAAAAACCTACATGACTGGGTCATGTAGAAGGGGTAGTCATGTTGGTGTGCATATTCCAGCACCATGGTTCGCATATGGGTAAGATTTTCTGGATTTTTGCTTAAGACTCGGATTAATAATTTCCATTCTATGATGGAACAACTCGGTGACTTGTATTACCCTCTGGTAAACTAACATGGCTATGGAAAATCACCATTTTCACTGGGTAAATCCACTATAAATCACCATTTTCAATAGCTATGTTAAATTACCAGAGGGTAGGAGTATTGATGGAACATCTTGGAATTGGAATCCGAAATCCGAAATCGGGGTACCACCAACTCAATGGATCAAGGTGATGACCATGACGACTAGTATTGAAACACATGGTGAGGACTAGGGATCCCACTATGGCTAATCTATATGATCATACTATGGTACATACATTACATTACATTAAAATTAACATTTACATGACATTACATTGCATTACATAGTTACATTACATTGCTTAAATCAAATATATATATATATTTACTGCACATGAAAATTATGTTAATCTACCAACATATCAAGTGGAACTGCAGCCACCAGATTCCCTGGTGGCAATTGATATCAATAGCCATTTCAGGTAGCTAACAGAATTTCAGGGGAGGTGTTCCAATATGTTCCAATAATAATGTGGCGAAAACAATACTAAACCATCTCCCAAATCACCATTTTTATAGGTGCTATGTTTACCATTCCCAGTCATGGCTGGTTTATGACATTGTTTTACCCACATTAATGATCAATAACCCATTCATCAACCAGTCAACATAGCTGTGGAAAAACATCGTTTTTAATAGGTAAAACAACGAACTAAATTCAACGGCCATCCCAGGAACCTAAATTGGAGGTACCTACCACATATAAGGCCTATATAAGGCCTAAATTTCAGGGAATATTTCCCCACAAAATATGGCCAAAAATATGGTACTAACGTACCTCCATTTTAGGATCCTGAAATTCCCATTGATAAACCCTCCATTTTATGCTCATTCGAATGGAAGATACCAACTTCAATGATGGATAGCAACAAAAAAAACAATGGGAGATCTTTGTTTTCCAATTCGTGGTAGATAAATGGTCATTTTTCAGATCTCCCCAAGTACCACCGGTCTGACCACCGGTCTCACCACCGGTCTGACTCTGCCAGGTGGCCCTGGGCTGGCGACTTCGGGGTGGCGACATCGGTTCTTTGGGCCTTAGAGATGGACATGTACAGAATGGCCAAGCGCAACAAGCGCAAAGTACAGCAAACACACAAAAGGTTGATATACATATATATATACATACATACATATATATATAATGTAAAAATAGTATAATAATGATAGAATAGTATATATAGATTGTAATAATATATAACCCCCAGTAATTATATGTAATGACTGTAATAATGATAGTATATAATATAGTATATAGATCATTATAGATCTAATAATAACACATTCGAAAATTTAGAGATGTATAGCCAATACTACATGAGAGATTTCTTGGGAACATACTGGGAATATCATTAATACCCTCTGGTAAACATACAAAAAACTATGGAAAGATCCACCATTTTATAGCTGGGTAAATCCACTATAAATGGTCATTTTTTATAGCAAACTGTGAGTCATAACCAGAGGGTACCAACCATATCATTTGGAAGCCCCGAAAAAGATGAATCGAAACAGTGGTGTTTCCCGGTTGGTGAACATACGTTGTGTTGTTTTCCGGATCTCAATCTACCATTAATGGAAACAACGCGCCTGTCCAACGTGTCGCAATCTTTTTGGGGGCTGCTACTTTTCAAAAACTGAGGGCTGGTTGGATGGCATAGGATGTCCACCTTTGATGCAATTTTTAAACGTGAAACATGGAGGTAGCATCAAGCGTGTTTGGATGTCTTTAAATGATCACTACAAGCTCCGAAAGCCACTTGTAAATGCTGGACATTGCTGGACATTGCTGGACCAAACAAGAGCAAACAACAATTAGTGAAAACGGCGAACTATTCTCCGGTATTCAATCATGGCTAGCTGGGAAATCCCCAAACTTTATGGCTGGTTGGTGGTATACCTACTGAAAAATGATGGAGTTCGTCAGTGGGGATGAAGACATTCCCAACTGAATGGAAAGCCATAAAATTAATGTTCCAAACCACCCCAATCAGATGGGAATACAAAAACGCAGGAAAATTCTATAGACGGTGGATTTTCCAGCACATCATGGTGGATTGCCAAAGGGTATTCTCATCAACATCTCAATTTTTTTCTTGGTGAAACTTTGAAACCCCGATTCTAATCACCAGAAAAATATCATAAACACCAATAAACCCATATTTATCACATTTAATCACCATAAAGAGATCATAAAAAAAAAAAAATCAAGATCCCATTTTCAACAACAAATCGCCATGACCATGGCCCAATTGGCCCAAGGCACGTGCAGTAGCCCGCCATGGGCACAGTCGCGCGGCTGCCCACGGGGCGCAACATCTTGGTGGAGGGCACTGTGATGATGACCTGGTGGCTGGATGTGGCTGGGACCTCCAATGGAGAAATCATATGAAAATCATGGGAAAATATAGGAAATCCCAAACACCCCAAATAAAGTGGTTAATAAGTGGGGAACTATGGCGGACATATGGATAAATATGGCACATCATCAATCATCATATGGAGCTGGGCGGAAATAGTGGCACATAATATAGGAAATCCCCAACGCCCCAAATACAAGGGGGGGAACTTGGTTGATAAAGTGGTTAATTAAATGATGTTAAATGACCAATTTCCCTTGATCTCTTGTGGCTACAATTTACATACAAAGGATTGGAGCAATCATGGTGGAAAATTCATGGGGAAAATCATGGGGCAATCCCCAACAGGTCAACCTAACCGGGGGATCGCCCAGAAAAACACAACTTGGAGGACCTGGGAGGCCTGATATAAAAAGGTTATATTATGTTTGAAGAGTTTGGAGGTTAATCGCCCAATTAGACAAGGACAAGGATAATGATGGTGATGGTGATGATGATGATGACGATGATGATGATGATGATGATGGTGGTACCAATAAATTATGTTTGGAAAATATGATAATGGTAAACATAATATAACATAATGATGTTCGCAATGATAACAATGATACATGTTCTCAGGATGTATTCTGATGATCTGTACTGTCTATTCTGCGAGTGCTATGTATGTGCAGGTTTCTCTATATATATAAGTACTTATATATTACAATGCAAACATTACTTTGCGTTGGGGTTTGGTATTCCGCCCTGGTTGTGAATATTGAATTCAATTACTATTTTGCCACCTCGCATCTGATCATATAATATCATATATTCCAAATGCTCAGAAATAGCTTCCCTTGGGTCAGCTAGGTCCTCCCTCTCCCTAATATCTTCATACCGCTCCTTGGGAAACCTGGTGTCATATTAGAGCTATTCATTTGGGCTCTCGAACGAAGATTTTTCGGGGGATTGGATGATCATTAAGATACCCGGCCTGATAAACATACAAAAAACTATGGAAAATCACCATTTTGTAGCTGGGTAAATCCACTATAAATGGCAATTTTCAATAGCTATGTTAGTTTACCAGAGAATATGCCAAAAATCCAAAAGCTCCATATGATGATTGATTATGTGCCACTATTTCCGCCCACATGAAAGTAAATGCACCATGAAAACGTAGGACAAGGGTAAGCTGTTGGAATAGTATTCCTATCCTGGCGTCAAAAAATCCTGATGTGAAGGTTGATAGAGTTTAGTCATAATCCTTCAATCCTTCAACACAAACCTTAACTAAAACCATGAGTCAATGATCAAACCAATGAGTTTCATACTGGACGTGAGTGGCCAAGCGGCCAAGCAGCCAAGCTGATGGATCAGCTGTCAAAAATTCTGGGGACTACGACCCATCCCAACATCGGCTGTTTCCCTGCTGGTACCGAAAGTAGAACATTATCTTAAAGAATGATCTTACATTTTTCCTGGATTTTACGGGCAAATTCAGCGGACTTGAGGCCGGGGGTGGATGACGAAAGCTAGCGGAGTAGGAGAAAGAAGGAAGGGAAGAGGTGAGTTGCGGAGGGACTGTCATCATCGTGTCGCGGCATTGTTCGTCCCAACGAGGATGCAACAATGATATATGATATATGATATATAACAATGATATATATGGGGGAGGGGGCAGGGGGGGGGCCTTTCGCGTGAAAAATCACGTGATGTCCTTGGGGAGCCCCGGAATACTTGCTAAAGCAAGAAGACTCTAGCGAGCTGACGCTAGCTTTCGTGATAATGCCAATAATTGCCAATAAGGATAAAATGTATTGAGAATAGCGATGATGATGATGATGATGATGATGATGATGAGGACGATGACGATGATGATGACGATGATGATGACGATGATGATGACGATGATGATGACGATGATGATGATGATGATGGTGGTGATGGTGGTGGTGGTGGGGGAGGGGGGGGGCCCCCTTTCACGTGAAAAATCACGTGATGTCCTTGAGCAGCCCCCTGAATACTTGCTAAAGCAAGAAGACTCCAGCTAGCTGACGCTAGCTTTCGTGATTATTCATCATTTTGAAAGACATAAAGGACATGTTGGTCAGTATACCGCAGTTTCAGACACACCCAAAGATTATATGGCGATAGCTATATATTAAATATCCCCATTATATCCCCTCATATCCTCATAATTATCTAAAAGGTGATGGCCCCTACATGCCGCTAGGTTGCCTTTCTTTGTAACACATCACTAGGGTTAATGGTACATATATCCATGGTATTCTATAGTCACTGGGGTCTATAAACCAGTAGTTTTTAACTATAGAATACCAATGAATACCATAGACATATCTACCATTAAAACCACAGTGACCTGTTGCTTACCAATGAGGTTTATAGAATACCATAGAATAACAGTCGACTATAGAATACCATAGAATACCAGACGACTATAAACCAAGCCCTGGTAGCATAAGATTCTATAGATATGAACCTGTAGATACATATGTTACTTACCAATGAAATTTATAGTTCTGTAACTAACAGTATATATTTAACTATAGTTAAGTTATAGTTAATTTAACCAATGATATTTACCATTGCTGGCTTACCTGTCGCTTTTCAAGGCGCCAGGATCACACTTGGCTGCCAGACTGGCCCGCTGCCCTGCGTCTTTTCGGCCTCAAAGAAGGGCAGGACCGTTGGTGTCCCAGCTGGCTGAGTTGGTTGAATTGACTAATTACACTAACCATGATTAACCATGGTTAATCATGGTTAACCGTGATTAACTATGGTTAACCATGATTGACCATGGTTAACTATGGCTTATGGGTATTATAACTACAGTTGTCACAAAGTTTGGAAATGTTTGGAAGTCTCTGAATGCTTAGTGACAAAATGAACATGCCACCATTCTAGGGCTCAACCACCGTTCTATTGGATCAGTTGAGCATTTCTGTAGGATACGTTTCTAAGACATCACAACCTATGATCTGCCGATCGTCGCAAAGAATCCGGCTGAATCATCAAATATCCCAAACCTCTGCCTGCCAGTATTGACATCTACAAAACCGCATACACAACGGTGGTGCCCCATAGTTAGGTAAGGGTTACAGCTGGACCTAGGTTTATGCCGATAACTATCGTTAGATGGGGTTATAAACCACGAATGACGACCTTTGCGGCGCCCCGCCGGCCAAAAAAAATCGGGGGCTCACGTTACGACCGACCGTGGGGTCATGATTCATGCATGGATGGGGGATGGTCCATCCCATAATGCAACGGTTGGGGCGGTTGGGGGTGAATGTCACAAAATAAATCCCCAATGTTGATGATAAATTCACTAATCAACCTGAAAATCCAATTGATGATTCGATTACTGGTTGGTGGTTGAACCTACCCCTCTGAAAAATGATGGAGTTCGTCAGTTGGGAATATGACATTCCCAACTGAATGGACAGTCATAAAATTCATGTTCCAAACCACCAACCAGTTATAATTATATATTAACATACCCATCTGCGAACCATGGTGCTGGAATATTCACCAACATTTGCCTTAAAATTCACCCAGTTTTGTAGGTACATATACCATACATGGAGCATATGCAGCATATGGGGAAAACCAAGCCCTTCTACTAGATCGATGACCTTCCCGTTAACAGGAAAATAAACAATGTTTTCACCCTGGCACAGATAGAAATGCTACGACTCAATTGCAGAAAGACACGAAAACGTAGAAGCAAATGGATGTTTCATAAATACGGGTACCCCCCCAATCATCCAAACTTGGACTGTTTCATTATTGACACCATTTCAAAGCCATGGCTTTTAGTATTGGTTTATGGTGCCCTCCATTTCTGGAGAGTGTCATGGAAGCTAGAGGGTAGGGGCTTTCTTTAATTACTTTACTTCGTGTGATCCCCACCATTACATTTATATCTTCTGGCATTCTATCTGAGATATCTTCTGACATTCTATTTGGCATTCTATCTGGCATATCTTTTGGCATATGATCTGGCATATCTTCTGGCATTCTATCTGGCAAATCTTCTGGCATTCTATCTGGCATATCTTCTGGCATTCTATCTGACATATCTTCTGGCATTCAATCTGGCATATCTTCTGGCATATCTTCTGGCATTCTATCTGACATATCTTCTGGCATATATTCTGACATATCTTCTGGCATATCTCTGGCAATCTTCTGGCATATCTATCTGGCATATCTTCTGGCATATTTTCTGGCATTCTATCTGGCAAATCTTCTGGCATTCTATCTGGCATATCTTCTGGCATATTATCTGGCATTATATCTGGTATATATTATTCTGGCATATTCTATTCTGGCATATCTTCTGGCATATCTTCTGACATTCTTTCTGACATTCTTTCTAACTTTCTTCTGCACATTCTTTGTCCCATATCTTCCTACCTGATCCGGCAGGAACACTTGGCGTGGATACTCGCGGTTTGAGGTCCGGCAGGGAACACTGGCGTGGATGGTCGTGGTTGAGTTCCGGCAGGGAACACTTGGCGTGGATACTCGCGGTTGAGGTCCGGCAGGGAACACTGGGCGTGGCTGGTCGTGGTTGAGGTCCGGCAGGGAACACTGGGCGTGGGTGGTCGTGGTTGAGGTCCGGCAGAGAACACTGTGGATCGCGGGTCGCAGTTGGACGAGGACGACGAGGACGACGAGGACGACGAAGACGACAAGGATGACAAGGAGGACGAGGAGGAGGAGGAGGAGGCAGGAGGAGGCGGAGGCGGAGCAGGAGGAGGAGGAGGCAACTGACATAAAATCTAACAACCCTCACCTGGCAGGTGGGGAAAAATCGCAACAGTTGGGGCGGTTGGGGGTGAAATGTCCCTTAAAATCCCTCAATTTTAAGGGTAAACTCATTAATCATCCTGAAAATCCCATTGATGATTCGATTACTGGTTGGTGGTATACCTACCCCTCTGAAAAATATGGAAAGTCATAAAATTCATGTTCCAAACCACCAAGCATGAGGTTATACCAGTTATATATTATCCAGTTATTACAGTGGTGATAATCAGTTATCATGCAGTTACTTAAATCCCCAATTTTGATGGTAAATCAATACCCAAAGCCATCCTCACCGCCCCACGGTGGTGGCTCCTTAATCGGCTCCGCGGGAGGTGCTACCACAGTGGCAGCACCCGGCACGGGGACTGTTTCAGCTGGAGCCTGGCCCGGCTTGATGGTTCATCGTGTTCCCTACTGTAGAAGGATCTAGAAACCTCCGTTTATAGTGGATTTAGTATAGCTATTGAAAATTGTGATTTATAGTGGATTTCCCTACTAAAAATGGGGATGTTCCATAGTTATGTTAGTTTACCAGAGGGTATCATGGGAAAATGGAGATATCATTGTTGAATTATAATGAATTATAGCCGTTGAATACGGAAAATTATGATCCACAAGCCGAGGCCCCGGTTTACGAAGTAAACCAAAGTTGATGCGCATAACTTGCTTCACGTTTTGGCTTGAGTGGGGGAAAAGTAACGAACTAGTCAATAGAGTTAATGATGTTAATTGGCTTATATTTTACTCGTTGGTGGTTTCAACCCCTCTGACAAATATGAAAGTCAATGGGAAGAATTATCCCATGTACTGTGGAAAAAAACATGTTCCAAACCACCAACCAGTGTTAATCGGCTTATAAATCAAAACGAATTTGAAAGCAACTATCAGCAACTTATATCTCGAGGGCCTCACCTTGTACTGAGAGTTGACATGGCGATGGCAAGAGCGGGAAAGGGATTGGAATTGGAAGAACTTCCCGTTTCAGTTTCCAGGGACAAATCTGCCATTTATAAATGAACCTCCCGGCAATTTATAACTGGTTGGTGGTTTCAACCTACCCCTCTGAAAAATGATGGAGTGAGTAACAGTTGGGATCATGACATTCCCAATATACATGGAAACAATAAAATGCTCCAAACTCCAAACCACCAAGCAGATAAGGATTTTTCAATTGCCATCTTGGAAAAAAGCGGTTTCTCCTTGAAAATTCCTGGGAGGATTTCAATGCCAAAATCGCACCCAACATTTTCAGAGCTCGAAAAAGACTCTACTTCGCTTGCAGGAACCCATGTTTTATGTGGTTAACATGTTTTTTTTTACCATTAAACATGGAAGTTCCCAATAAATCAGCCCTTGAACTAATTTTGAGATTAACCGTGATTAACCTTCTATTCTTAGATTGTCTTAGATGGTCAAGTGGAACTTTGTTGAGTGGTTGAGTGGGTTCGTAACTGAGTTCTAGTCCACTCAGGATCGCCAATCAAAAAAAACATTGCCCATCGAAGTGGATATCCATCTTAGAACCAAACTATAATATATATATATATATATGGAATATGAATATCATCCTATAATCTGATACTGAGAGAGGAAAAAACACTTGAATTAGAGTAATTCACCAACATGAAATCAGGAAGTTTGAGTTCCCTTACTCTCTGGTAAACAAACATGTAGCCATAGAAATAGATCATCGACTTAAATTCTTAAATGGGCCATGGCTTCCATAGCTACGTTAGATTACTATCCCATGACATTTCCAACCTCCAGCACTATCTTTGATGGTGAAAAATCACAATATTTTTCTACCCGTGCATCCCACTGTTTCACGACTGGAGTTGGTGCTGAGACACCCAAGCAACATAGAAATCTTCCAACATAGGTTCCCCAGTTGTAGTGGATTCAATGTTTCCATGAACATGTCCCGAAAAAATCCTTGATTTTGCTGGCTTTTCCAAACTGAAGCGTGAAAAAAAATGACTTTATCCCATCTCATTATACTGGTTGAAACCGGTTTTAATTCCCAATAAACCCAGGTAACATGTATGTATGTAATATATTTGTATAATATATATATATAATATGTAGTCTGATTACAGCATTGCAGCACCATCTTTGACGGTTGATAGCTTGGTTTCCCTAGAATCCAGGTAGTATTATCCAAACAAAATGTATATTTCCCATTATTTCCCTACGATAATCACTACAATCCTTGTGGATCAACAAATGAATCATCCCTATAAGGAGGTTTCCTAAAATGGAGGCACCCCCAAATCATCTAAGTCATTCGACCATTTTAGTATTAAAAAAAAAAACTTTGGTGACGAATGGGGATCCTCCATTTTAGGACACCTTCAAAAAAAACCATAGTAATACCATTACCATGGTACTTTTTCCGTCAAAAATGGTAATTTTCCATACTGGTAAACCAACATAACCATTAATGTCTATTTTTCATGGGTAAATCAACTAGTTCTATGGTCATTTTCAATAGATTTTCCAGTAATGTGATGTGATGAACATCCTGGGTATATCCCATTTTCAGTAGATGAAGAAATCCCATGAAACATCTGAAAATCCCATGGAAACCACATGGGATTACTGAGATCCTCCGCTCGGTCGCCCGCTCGGTCGCCTGCGGCAAGGGCGGCACCGGTGTGGCCGGTAGAACCGCCGCCGAAAACGACGGCGCCATGGCGTGGATGGCGGGAGGTGCCACCACCACGGCGCCAGGGATCAGGACCTGGAGCTGGCGATGGACGACATCGAGTGATGGTTATAGATACCCTCTGGTTATGACTAACATAGCCATGGAAAATTCCATCATTCAACCAAGTATGATGCCCAACCGAGACCATCATATTTGTGAGTGATCTATAATTATTGTGGTGCGGGTACCATAGCATAATCCTGGTAAACCATTAATTATTAATACCATTCTAATCACCAATCAACAATGTGAATAAATCATCATAATTCACTAATCTGAAGTAAGGTTATATTGTGCTATATTGGGAGAGTTCCCCGTACCAACCATCATTCCAGGGCTCGGGAGAACAGTGAGGTCGTTATAATTTACCCAGGGTATATCTATAGATATAAATTAAGTATAAACCATAATAACTTATACGTGTATACATTATTATCTACTATATATATATATATCTACTTACTAACCATCATTCCACGGTTTTTTCATTCACCAACAATGGGGGGATGGGTCAAAAATGGTCAAAACCTATGACATGAGCAGATTAGACTTGGAGAATTACCATCCATATTCATCTAGTAATCATCAGCTATTTGGTTGGGTATCTAGGTACCAGTGGTTTAACATGGTTTAACCAATCAACAAACATATCTATAGATAGTTTATAAACCATAGCAACTGATATAGATATAGTTATCCTATATCAATCCACTCCCTAACCATCATTCCAG
>CAMXCT020002214.1:0-67500 GCA_947184155.2 Cladocopium goreaui | reverse complement strand
CATTAGTCAGTTGGGAATATTATTCCCAATATATGGAAAACATGGAAAAATAAAAAATGTTCCAAACCACCAACCAGATGATTGTTTCATGATTGTTTCAGTGAAACATTTCAAGCGAAATGTTTTTTTTCAAGATATATAACCATTAGTTTGAAACAGACTTGATGTCACCATGAGTTTTGTTGGGAATTCAACTAAAAAATTGGATCTCACCATGAAATGCTGGTGATTCAACTGAAACAACATGGATTTCACCATGTTGGTGATTTTTGACCCAAACAAAAAAGTTTCACCATGAAATGTTGAGGAGAAAAACGCTTATTTTAGCCATATCTTTGGGGGATTTAACTGGATAAAACATGATTTTACATGGATTTTACCATGTTTTTCTTGAGAAATCAGTTTACCATTAGAACGAATGAAATGGCTGTCACCTCTGGCAATCAAACATTGAATACTGTTTTTTTCCTATCCAACATGTGGGTTTCAATACGTGCGGAGACTGATTGCTGAAGGTTTAATCCGTCAAGGAATCAAACGGTCTTGGGAAAGCATTTACTGAGGCGGCTTCTGAAGGGCTACTTGGATCTACCAGAGTTTGGATGTGCGTATATGTGTATATATATATACAGTATATGTTTTGCAAACATCAAACAAACACATGACAATAGGGGATCTGAATGTCAATTCTACAAATCCTGTACAAGCAGGTAAAAATTGAGGGATATTCACTGATTGTCCGGTCATTGGGTCATTGCCAAGATTATTAAAGAGTACTTGGACTGTTTCATCGATCCGATACGGCTGGTGGCGCGGCATTGCATTACTAACATTGGAGGATGATAGCTCTCGAAAAGGCTCACGGTGATATGATCCACTCATCCAAATATTAACATCATGAGAACGGATCCCAGATACCAAACCTCTACGATTGGATCCAATTTGGCATTTCACAGTGGATACACTTAAATAAGCATATCTGCTACCGTATGGATTCATACCCATATGCGAACCATGGTGCTGGAATATGCACACCAACATGACTACCCCATAAATGACATAAATGACCTAGTCATGTAGGTAAATATACCAGCACCATGGGTTGCATATGGGTCTATTCCATTTATATAGTCATATAGAATATAAATCCTATCTGTAATGGAATAGAATATCCGTGAAATAACTAAAATGCCATTCCAATCCAAATATCCAATGGGATTAATAGCCCATTACTAGACATTAACCACTAATAACCCATACTAGTCCCATTAATAGCCATTAATCATCACTGGTATCTGCATCCTATCTCATCCCTCGAACAGTTCGAGGCCAAGCTACGCGTGGGCGTGAGCAATGCATCCAACTCAGTCGTAGCGATCAACGTCTGCTGGTCCGTGGAAGTCAACGAGTGCCGCGGCAAGCGCGTGGTGACCTTGGCCGCGACGCCCCAGCGGGGAAAAAAAAGGTACCCTCTGGTAAACATACAAAAAACCATAGAAAATCACCATTTTGAATAGGTAAATCAACTATAAAGTGGCTATTTCAATAGCAAACTGTTAAATTACCAGAGGGTAAGATCCAGGTCCAAGAACGAAACATTGGTCTTGGAAAATGATGTCCTGATTCCAATCTACAGTAAGAATGCCAGTTTTGAGTATCACTTTGAGCTGCAAATTTCACCGTTTTCAACTATCCAAATCACACCGGAGATGAACACCCCCCCACCATTCGTTCCGATTGTATCCCCACGGTACATCATAGCCATGAATTTTCCCGATGTGCATCCTCTTTCTATTGGAGAACTAGAAATGTACCATATAACGCATTAAGTCTCACCTCCCCAAAATCATCATTTCTGGAGGCTATGTATAATCATCTACGTTCATTTTATGTGGAAAGTAGCAGAAAGATGATATAGCGATAATAGTTATCCCCTAAAGTAGCTATAACTTCCATATCCTCCAAAGCACCAAGTTCATTATGTTCATTGGGATTTCCATTGTGGATTTGGATCATTATAATTAATTACTGAAATCACCAGAATTTGGGATAACCATTTTTTCATTTAAATAGACGTTATAGATAAATAATATAGATTATTAGATAATATAGATAACTATTCTATAATGGTGATAATCACTCCAATAGATATTATAGATAGGTTATAGATACCTATTTAGGGGGTTATCATCTCTCATGGTGATATCAGTGATGACTATTATCCATTCAACTTCCGTCCCCATGTTGTTCTCATTAGTTCCATGTCATCCATTGATAAATTGCTTGAACGATTAGTTTCCACTAGAGAAAAAACTGTGATTTTAGGGTCCAGCTCTTAATTTATGTTAATCTACTGGAGGGATAATATCTATATATGAATTAAATGATCTATTCAGTGAGACATATTTATAGTATCTAATGGTAATTTTTGATGTGAACCCCGGATTCATCAACCATGGTTTATTAATTTAGGGGGGTACTCCTCCAATAGTCATCATCTGATACTTTTTTCTGGTACCCTCCCAATTTTGCACGGCCGTTTGGGGTTTATTAATCCAGGCTTGACATTACTAATACCAGATATATAATCTATACCAGATATATAGTATCTAATGGTAATATTCTCATACCATATAGGGGGAAGGGATTTCTTTTAATCTATACCAGATTATCAAAATATCTATACCATGTATAATCATATATAATCTATATCATATAATGCCCATATGGGTATGGATCAATACCTATTAATACCATTTTTAGGGGGATGAACATCCATAAATCCCAGCTATTTTGATGTGAACTACAGGGGTACTATAGGTTTTGACACACTGCCATACTACTAATACCAGATACCCTCTGGTAATTTAACATAGCTATTGAAAATGTACCATTTATAGTTGATTTACCTATTCAAAATGGTGATTTTCTATAGTTTTTTGTATGTTTACCAGAGGGTAATCAAATCACCACCTGTCTCCAGGTCCTCCGCACATGCAGTGCCTCTGGCGCCACCACCGCCGCCCGCGGCAGCATGGTGGCGCTCGGCGGCGTCGCCGCGACGCCCACGGCGGCGGCGACGGCGCTGGGCGCCAGCTTTCGGGCAGTGGCCGCCTGGGAACCAGGGAAACGGTAGATTAGTAGGGGATTAACCTGCAACAAATGATAAATGGGGGATTAACCTGCAGATTAGTAGGGGTGGAGTCTATAGAAATAGTTCTTAAACATAGTAAATTTGCGAAAATGTGGAGAAAATGCTGGGAAAATCCAATATGAGTAGAGCTATAGCCTATAGAAAGAGTGGATATAAACATACTCTAACATACAAAATTTGGATAAAGTGGTGGTTTTTTTTTCCGGAATGGGATGAATCTTGGGAATATATCATGAGAAATGGAGGTTTAACCGAGGATAATCAAGGTGAAAATCACATATTAGTAGAATTTTGAGGATATAATATATATATATATATATGAATAAATAAATATAATATCATCCATCAAGAAATGGGAGGTAGTTTAACCCAAAATAATGGGGATACATAGGGAACATACATTAGTCGAATTTATGGATACCCCCAATGGGAATACAACTCCATCTACTCCCATTTAAGAAACCCCAAGAGGGAAAATTATTGGGAATGAAGGTCCCGGAATGAATGGGGGTCCCTTAAAATTCCATGGAATAAGTCCATACCCATAATATTCCCATTGGACTCTGACATTTCTTGGCAACTGTCCAATATATCTCATTATATCCCATTCAGAGTCCAATAGGTCTCCATGAAGGTAATCTCCCAAATGGCAATGATGATAAGCCATGATGACTGGGAGCATCAGTGGGAGCATCAATGATGCAACAGCTATTTTTTTCTGGGATTGAGTAGAAATATTGTAACTTCAATAGATAGTTTTTTTTTGGAAAAAGTCAACCCAAACATGGTTAAATTCAGCATTCCCATATGCTCCATGGTGCTGGAATATGCACACCAACATTTACCCCATAAATGACCCAGTCATGTAGGTAAATATACCAGCAGCATGGGTTGCATATGGGATTAATAGCCCATTACTAGACAAAAAAACACTAATAACCCATACTAGTCCCATTTTTATCGCCATTAATCATCACTGATTAGTCCCATTGATAGCCCATTAATAGCCATTAACCATCACTATACATGGGTTGCATATGGGATTAATGTTCTGCATCTACTCTCTAGGGAACAAACGTATCCACTTTTTTTGTGGAAAAAAGTTTTTTTGGATACGTTAGCTGCTGTGAACATAGGCTATGATAAATGCCCTATACTTGAGACATGTTAGTTGAAAATCCAGAATGGACATGTTAGTGGAAAAGTTGTCCCGCCCTCAAATGCAAGGGCCCCACTTGCAGGAACTGAGACATGTTAGCTGTTTTTGGGTCAATGGTCCCAAAAAGTTGCAATACATTCCCCAGGAAATCCAGGAAAACGCCGGTACAGAGTGGACATGTTAGTTGATACCTGAAACAGTAGCCCGAGACACGTATCCACTTTTTTGTGGATTTCTTTTTGGATACGTTAGCTGCTGTGAACACAGGCTATGATAAATGCCCTATACTTGAGACATGTTAGTTGAAAATCAAGAATGGACATATTAGTGGAAAAATTGTCCCCCCTCTGGGGGTTCCCCGGAAACTGCCAGAAGACTACCGCCCCGGACGCCCCAGCATCCTTATTCCAGACCCCAATAGGGCTCAAATCAAAGACCGCGTTGATAACAAAACGGTGGAGAAAAAAGGGGTCCCAACTCCTTCCGGAAGAGTGCATCGTAGATGATGCTCGTGGGTGGGCAGGAAGATTTGGGGTGCATTCCAAAAACCAGTTGCATTTACTAAGGGTTGGATGTTTACTAAGGGTTGGATGACTGGCCATGGAAAGCGTCCACCTAACGTGTCCGTGTTGTTCAGAGGATGTGGTTTTGAGATATGTGAGTGGTTATTGGCTGAATCGATCCCCCAAAAATAGCGAACATATCCCAGATCAGGGTCGAAATCCAAGGGCCCCAATTGCAGGCACTGAGACATGTTAGCTGTTTTTGGGTCAATGGTCCCAAAAAAAGTTGCAATGCATTCCCCAGGAAAACGCCGGTACAGAGTGGACATGTTAGTTGATACCTGAAACGGTAGCCCGAGACACGTTTGTTCCCGCGAGTGTATTTCTATAATGCCTTGATATAGCTCAGCTAGCGCAAGGACGGCTGACGGAATCCGGAATCCAGTGGCTTCCCAAAAAAGGAGATGATCCAACAAAACTAGCAGAAAACAGCCATAAAAGCCATGAGCCATTTGTAGATTACTGGTTGGGATTTAATGGGTTTTAATGGAATGGAATGGGATGATAATCCACTTAATATATATATATATTCCTGGTTGGTGGTTGGTACGTCTACCCCTCTGAAAAAATCATGGAGTTCAAGTCACTTGGGATGATGAAATTCCCACCTGAATGGAAAGTCATAAAATTCCATGGTTCCAAAACCACCAACCAGATTACCTATGAAAATATGAAGCATGGGCATTTTCCGCTAGTCGGAAAATGTGCCTTTCACTGTCTCCCATCTTCGATCCCCATCAAAATTGGCTTCGTTGCAAAGTTGCTGTCTCGAAGTCCAAGTATTCACGTTTGGTTTTATGGTAGATATATCTGAGTAAATTAGAAGAATTCACTAAGCTGAAATGTTTTTGTGCATTTTGGGATGATTCCCCTGAAATAAACCATGATGCCAGGGCTCGGGAGAACAATGAGGTCGTCCTCATTTGCCTAGATATATCGTAAATATCGTGGCGGTTATACCAACAAACATAATTATACATAATTAACCTGCACCACATTGCACCAGAATCATCCAGAATCAATGTTTGGGATTTGCTGTAATATCATATTATTGGTTATACATCCAATAATATTGCCATTGTATACCCATAATATTCCCATTGGACTCTGACATTTCTTGGCAACATCCCAGATATGTCCAATATCTCTCATTATATCCACATATGAGGATATAGGGGTACCCCTAAATCATCCATGTTCATAGGATTTTCCATGAAATAAACCATCCAGCGAGCTTGGGGTATCCCCATGATTTATGAAAGCCCCATAGAAAAAGGGCAACCCTGGCAGAAACGGAAACTGACCTCCTGCCAACAAGGCGGCGAACGAGCCATCCTGAGCCAACAGCTGGTTTGTTTTTTTTTCAGCAACAAATGATAAACGGGGGATTAACCTGCAGATTAACCTGCAGATTAGTAGGGGTAGAGTCTATAGAAATAGTTCTTAAACATAGTAAATTTGTGAAAATGTGGAGAAAATGCCGGTAAAATCCAATATGAGTAGAGCTATAGTCTATAGAAAGAGTGGATATAACATACTCTAACATACTAAATTTGGATAAAGTGGTGGTCTAACCAGAATGGGATGAATATCGGGAATATATCATGAGAAATGGAGCTTTAACATGGGTTAACCCAACAACAATGGGGATAAAATGGATACATAACATGAAACTGATGCTTTTGTTAGCCAACAATAAAACAAAAAAAATCAAATGAAGTTTAACTAACAGCGATGGCTAAATATTCAACATGTCATATGTATATAGCTATCATGTATCTGAATATGGGGCAAACCCCAAATTTACAATGTTGGTGTGAAATATATGTGATAAACGACAGGATGTTTGAGGATTGTTTGGAGTACCGTATTTTCAGACAAACCAATCTCATGTTGTATCTCTGGTTGGTTGTTTCAGTTTTGCCTTCAAGAACAGGTAAGTTTAATTTGGCTCAATCATACCAAACAGGAATGGACGATATCAAAAAGTATGCATGGTCACTGGGTTCAGTATACATTGCGTGGGGCTTCAGTATGTGGTTTCTCACTGATGCCTATCAATCTCGTACAGTCGAAAAAATGCAGTCGTCAATAGATTGGTTTAAGGGAACATCTACAGGAAACCATGGATTTCCCAATAAATATCCGGTTTTCCAATGAAGTCGAACATGCAGCATACCCTTCGATGATTTCCCCTCACCTGAGTCTCTCTTTCCCACTCCATCCTTAGAGCCGTTGGCCTCACAAGTCATGTTCTTCTATGGAAAATTCTGGCTGAAACTTCTGGTTGATTCATGTTGATTATATATATAATGTATACATATAAATTATAATATAAATCTATACGCTATGATACGCTATAAATATATTCCCATATATATATATATATATATGTTCATTTATTTATACTGGTATATTATATCTGGCTGAATTGTAATAATTCACCAGCAGCCATCATTCCAGGGACACAGATCTGGTGGATTCAATGGATCAAAACTGCTTGGTGGTTGGTACGCCGTCCCCCTGTGAAAAACCATAGAGTGAGTAACAGTTGGGGTTACGACATTCCCAACTGAATGGAATAAAATTCATCTTCCAAACCACCAAGCAGAAAAATGTAGGTTTTTCTATGGTTTTTCTATGTTTCTTCTTAACCTCAAAAATAGGTCCGGTGTTCTCTAAAACTTCCCATCAATTTACATCTTCCAAACCGGCGATCCCACATTGTGGTCGCGGCATGGCCACTTGCTGGTCAAATCCCACTGTTCTTCGATTTTTGTGCAGTTGTGTGTGATGAAATTCATCAAAATCTTCGTCGAATCCACAACTTACTGAAGATTAAATAGATTCAATCCCAATTTTTGCTGGTGAAGTCCCATGAAATCACCGTTTTTGCTGGTTAAGTCCCATGAAATCACCATTTTTGCTGGTTAAGTCCCATGAAATCCCAATTTCCATTGGATATCCGTAAGTTTCAAAAAACCATCGACCGAACTTCGCCAGCTTCGGAGAAGCCCCGAGAACCCTGACGGCCATGGACAGGTGTTGGGCCTTGGTGCCACTCAGACCGATGACGTCAGGGATATCCCTCGAGAGGGATATCATGGATATACGACATGGGATATCCCGAAGGATATCATGGATATATATATATATAATATTATATAATATTAATCTATATATAATAATCTATAATATTCTATAGTTCATATCCAGAGTTCATAAGGGCTTACTTGGAGGATCATCCCACGGATCGTAAGCGGTGAATTTCCAGCTTAGTGAGGCAGTCCAGCATGGGGGGAGATCCCAAAATCATCCATTTTGATAGGATGTTCCATGAAATAAACCAGCGAGCTTGGGATACCCCCATGACTTAGGAAACCCCTAACTGGCTTATAAATAATATGGCTATTACTATCCACAAATAACCAGTTACGAAGTGGAATGATTCTCCAGGCAGTTTACTAGGTTAATTATGGTCTACCTCCGGTAGTCACCCCAGGCTAGCTGGAACATCTCCAAAACATGGTTTAAGTGCCAAACACAACTATAAATAGTGGATTTGTAATTGCCATGTTTGATTACTGGAGGGTAACTATGGTTTATCAGCATTATAACAATGGTGATTTAACATAAACCCTGAACATGACCTATTTATAGTCGAAACTAGTCTTCCAACCCCTATCTGGCAGGGTCTATGTTAATTTACTGGACGGTATAACAATGGTATACGGTATACAATAGTTAGATGGGTACTAAACCAACAAAACATCACGTTTGGGGGCACCACCTTTCGCGTGGTACCATTGGAGCAGTGTTCCTTTCCCAGCGCCGTCCCACATCAGCCTAGACTTAAAGATCCCAAACATTGCTAGCCGTTTTTTTTACGGGAGGATCAGACTGTGTCTTTTTTAAACCAATCCAATAAAATGGGGATGTGAACCCATAGATATATACACATGGGATATATATATATATATATCCATCTATATCAGAATGTGTATTGATAGATGAAATGACTGCCACAATGTATGTCTTCGTTTTCTGTTCGAAAACAAAAAAACGACACATTTCCTCTTTGTCTCTCCCCCTCTACATCCCTGGAATCCCTAGGCCCACGACACTACCAAGCGCGGTCGAGGGTAACCTGGACTATCCGTTGGAAGATGAAATTTCCCTGTGATTTTCTGTGGTTTGCTGAGCAATGCGCCAAGAATCGAACTGGAAGCCATCACCCATATTACCTTCTGGTAAACTAACAGTTTGCTATTGAAAATGGCCATAGAAATAATTGATTTACCCAGCTATAAAATGGTGATTGTCCATCGTTTTTTGTATGTTTACCATAGGGTAGAGTTCAATGATGTCCCTTTTTTTAGAACTACGGTATATTTTCCGTGTTTGAAGTACCATAAGGGGTCAAGTCCTAACCAAAGTCAACATAGAGATTCCCCAATGCCGGGAAGAACCCTGCGTTCACCCCAAATTCAGGATTACACCTATCCCCATATTAAGATAAAATATGTTCATCTTACTATATCATATTATATAAGATATTCATCTTACTATAGTTCAATTCGAAAATATTGGTAGTTTCAAACATCATCCAATCATCCAATCATCCAACATACAGTTCCGCTCATCAAACAGCGCTAGCGACAACTCCTGTCGGATTCCCACCTGCTGTTGGCGTCTTCACCGTACTCTTCTCGTCCTGTCGCAATCCCAGAAGGCTGACGTTTGATCGGAAAAAAACCATGGATCTGGGTAAATTATAATATTTCACTAACCTGAATTAAGGCCATTTGAGGATGATTTCCCTTATTGACCATGATTTCCAGTGCGGTCGCAGTGAGGTCGTTATAATATGTTATAATTATCCAGACCAATAGCACCAAAATGGTGAGGGTAATTTGTTACATAACGAACTGGAAAGATCCACCATTTTATAGCTGGGTAACTCCACTATTGAAATTAATTGGTCATGTTCCAGTTCGCAAACTGTAACAAATGACCAGAGGGTAACAGGAGTTTCTCCTGCACACTCTGCAAAGAAATATGTTTTAGCTGGTAAATACATAACAGTACCTATATATATATATATACATATATATATATATATATATGTAAAATATATGTAATATTATATAGTTAATATATATATATAGGTACAATGGTTACATATCCCCATTTATGCCAAAAAAAAAGAGAATTATAGTATTCACATATAGTACCCGTCCCTTTAAACCACCATCCTTCAATCGAAGTCCTACACATTATCTCACTATTTCCCCTCATATCCCTGGCACTTGGATTTGCTTCAGGAACCCCCCAAGAAAAACATATGCCCCCCACGAAAAAAATCCAGATTCCCCAGTCGCAGCAGATTTCCCAGTGGAAAAAAATATGCCAAACACCGTCGGAAAAAAAAAAAAAAACTATGCACGTCATCTCAACCAATCATCCCTTTTGGATGCTTGAAAACATTAAGTTCAAAAAATACTTGAAACCACCAACCAGTAAGTCATATATCCCATCATATTCACGTGAAAATCCCACAGTTATCAAACTAAATGAGACAATTTCAGAGCTAAGCTGCTGGATTTATAACTAAGATCTATGCTGGGTATATCAATGATATAACTTAATGTTGGATATATGTAGTGTTTGTAACTATTCTTCATAATTAAAATAGCTGGTGGTTCTTGTTTACAGCATAAACATTAAGAAACGTCATATTCCCATGATATTCCCATGTTTAATGTTTTATCATCTATCAGTTTATCAATGGACAATTTTCCAGTTGGGCATGGGTCAAAACCCCGCACCCCTTCTGTTCACATCAATGTTTAGATATTTTTTATATGTTAATCCCCAAACATGCTAAAACTCGGTAAATCATCATGTTTAAATTGTTTAATAGCTAATTCAATCTAATTCATCATGTTTATCATCATGTTTGAGTAGGCTTCATGATTGTTTTTCAAACATGTTCATTCAAAAATCAGTGGTTCATTTTCCAGTTACCTGTTCACCCACCAGCTTGACGGCGGACCGTGTGGCGAAGCACCAGGGAAGGCGGCGCTTGGGGTTGCACCTGATTTTGGGAAGCGGATCATTTTTTGGGTCCTGGATGTTGCTGGTGAATTTAATAGTGTTTAATGGGATTTTAATGGATTTTTAATGGGATTTCAATGGGATTTAATGGAATGAAATGGGATAATGATTATAATCCACTTAATATATATATATATATTTCTGGTGAATTTACCCTCTGGTAATTTAACTAATAGCTATTGAAAATGGTCCATTTTTATTGGGAAAACTCACTATTTCTATGGCCATGTTCAATAGCTATGTTAAATTACCAGAGGGTAAGCTGCTTGGTGGTTTTAACCAGCTTGAAAAAATATGAAAGTCAATGGGAAGGATTATACCATATATTATGGACAATAAAAAATGTTTGAAACCACCAACCAGTAAGTGATGTTTTCTCCCCGTGCAACCCCCAAAAACAAAAAAAAATGATATGTTGCTGCTGATGTGGATTTCTCATGATTTGTGAAAAGCAAATGTGGAATATGATGGTGATTTCTGGTGATTTAAATTAAATAACTAATTGGTGGTTTCAACCCCTCTGAAAAATATGAAAGTCAGTTGGGATGATTATTCCCAATATATGGAAAACGAAAAAATGTTCCAAACCACAAACCAGTGTATTTCCATCTCTCCAAAGAAACTTGTGAGTAATCTATCTTCGATGCGAATCATCAAAAAAAAACATCGCTCAAACCTAATTTGAGTCTCAACATATCTCAACATTTTTCTATGTCTTAAAAACCAACCATAACAGTTTCTGGGTGGTGGTTGAGCCTACCCCTCTGAAAAATCATGGAGTTCGTCAGTTGGGATGATTTTCCATTCCCAACTGAATGGAAATTCATAAATTTCCATGGTTCCAAACCACCAACCAGATATATTGTTATTCCAATTATTAACCATTATTAACCATAGATTAACCAGGAAAATTCCATGGTTCCAGTCACCACCAACCAGATAGCCATTAATCATCATGAACCATTAATAAGCATTATTAATCATCATTAACCAACATTAACCATATATTAAACATCATTAACCATATATTAACCATTAATAACCCATCATTAATATGGCCAGTTCTTACATGTTCTTAAAGTAGTTCTTTGTCTTCAACACAAAAAATCGTCTCCAAGGCACATCTAACTGGTAGCTCCATAGCTTCGCCTGGGCGAACCATGTTTTTTTTAAAGGGTTTTTACAGGCTCTGTCCCATATGCTCCATGTTGCTGGTAAATTTACCTACATGACTGGGTCATTTATGGGGTAGATGTTGCTAAATATTCCAGCACCATGGAGCATATGGGTGTAGCTATTTGACTTTCCGGATGAAATGGTACAGAGATTCACAGAGTTTCTGACTCTATCGGTTATCTGAGTTATCTGTTCGAAAGTCAATAGAATCTCGAGCCATGGGACATGATTGGAAATGATGGCCAAAGGTATACCAAACATTTGGCAAATGGCATACCAAATACCATCTGGTTATTTAACATAGCCATGGAAAATGGCCCATTTATAGATGGTTTTCCCGTGTTGTTTTCGCTTTTGGGAAAATTGAACGATGCCATTGAACTGGGTGCCGAATGTTGAGCCATACCCAAAAATCTCATGTGTGCAAATAAGCTGGGTGTCACTCGAGGGGATTCAAAAAGTGTCCGCACAGATGCCGGGTTTTCCATTGACACCCGCTGGAAACCACAAGAAGAATGGAGTGAGAGGTCTACCCTCTGGTTATTTCATAGCCATGGAAAATCACCATTTATAATAGGTAAACCATCTATAAATGGGCCATTTTCCATGGCTATGTTAAATAACCAGATGGTATGTGGTATGCCATTTGCCAAATGTTTGGTATACCTTTTGCCATCATTTCCAATCATTTCCCATCATTTACCCTCTGGGAAGGAATGAAGCCTGCGTTGAGTCCTTGGACGCCACATGGGACCTGGGCGAGGATCCGACTGTTCGACGCGAACAGTTTTTAATCACATGGGAACATCGACCTGGAAAAATGGAATATGAAATGGATGAAGCATGGTGGGAAAATGGGAGATGGAACATAATATCATAATATATGAAATCATGGGAAGATTTTAGTGGGAAAATGGATGAACATTGTGGGAAATCATGGGACATCATTAATGAAATCATGGGACATCATGGGAAATGGATGGAAAATCCATGGGAAATCCATATGGGAAATCCATGGGAAGTCTGGGCCAATCAATGAACTGGAGTTTTTCCCAGCGACTACGAGAGGGCGGACATGAAATGGCTATCATAAAATGGACGTGAAAGGGGACCCAGGATCATGATGATCATGAAAGATGGGCATTTCAGCATGTCTGAATCTGGAAATCCCTAAAAAATCGTAAAACGTCAGTCCAAGGGCGTGTCATGGTTGGTGTGTCTTAAAACATGGGCTGCTTGGCCCCACAGATTACATCAAACTGTTGGGAAAATGGAACGGTTGAATCGGTACTACGTCAACCAGCTGGAAAAACTCATTGGAGCTGTCTTTCAATGGCTGGGTACCATTGGAGTAGGAAATTTGTTAAAACGACATGAATGATTTCCCAAACAAGCCATTCATCAACTATAAGTTTTATATGTTTTATGAATCCCAAGGTTGCGTAGCCAAGGGTTTTTCATGGGTTTAATGTTCAACTCCCAGTAGGTCATACGAAAAATCGGCCAAGGGGGGTAGAGCTCCATTGGTTTTGAAAAGACCCGTTGGAGGGCCCGTGCAACTTGGGATTTTCACTTTGGAAATCTTTACGTTGCAACTTAATAAACATGCGTATGTGGACTGAATACCTCCAGTGGGGAATTTACACTTCATATGTGTATGGTGATATTGCATACATTATTAAAGCTACAGTATGATACAGTCAATGAACACAACCATATAGGGTCCTTCTCAAATCGGGGAACATTCAGAAACGATAGTAGTAAGCTCGGGACAAGCGGACTGAAGTGAAACCTCCAAATTTTCCTAGTCAAATGCACGTTTCCTTGGACATACACTCTGGTAATACATCATGGCAATGAAAACAGTATTTTTGTTTTTTCCCACTTAAATGCCCAATTGGGTAGCAAATCGCTTCACAATTAACATGGAAAATAAACCATGAATCTGGGTAAATTCTAATATTTCACTAACCTGAATAGTTCGGCCATGAATGGTGATGATTCCCTTTTTAATCATGATTCCAGGGCTCGGGAGAACAGGGTTCGGTCCTGATGAAATTTACCCAGAAACATATCCAGATCGCGTCCTACAGGGATTTCCCGTGCCAAATACCCTCATATCCCATCCCACCATTACACCAAGCAGGTTGATATCCTGTGAAAATGTTGCGCTATGTCATACTTCCCCGAAATCCATGTAATGTGGTTAAAACAATAATAGACTACCCATGACTGGGAATGGTAAACATACCACCTATAAAAATGGTGATGACTGGGGGATGGTTTATTATTGTTTTAACCACATTAGCATAAGTTAACCATCTTTAACAATCAAGCAACCATCAACCAACCATCATCTATCACTTGTTCTCCAAGGTTTAGTGGTCCCCTTTAAAAAAAATGTTTTTTTTGACGGCTAACCCCCGGATGAAATCGCATAAAACTCTCCTCCGATCCAGGATCTGGTGAGGTCCCCTGCAGGTTGTGTCCTCGGAGAAAATTAGCGAGGCAAAACGTTTCAACGTAATGCGAGGTTCTGTCATCTTTAGTATTATATAAGTTACCCTCCAGTAAATTAACATAGACCCTGCCAGATAGGGGTTGGAAGATTGGTTTCCACTTAAAAATTGTGATTTTCAGGGTCTATGTTTATTAACAAGGGAAAACAATTTTAAGTATTCAGCATCCCATTTTTCAATATGATACTTTTGGGATCGTCATGGGCTACCTCATTTTGAGCCATGTGATTCACTGTGATTCACGTGATCTGTAGCAGAGGAGCCTCAGATTCTAGTCCTTTCCCGCCCTTGGGCGGTTTGTTTCGGTGGGTGAGTTCACCCCAAAAGTGGAGTAGCCCTCCAGTAAACTAGCATTATGGTCTTTTTTTGCATCATTCTAAAATTCTATTATTACCTCTTCAAACTATAAATGGATCATTTATAGCTATATGTTTACAAATGGATCATTTATAGATTATAAAAACCTCTTCAAAGGCGGTGAAAAATGACCAGAGGGCCCCTGAAGTTCCAACCTCCCTGGGTCCCTGAGAAAAAAAAATCGGCTGAGCACTGCCTCGTTACTAATTATAGTACGTCTACCCATCGAACTATAGTGAAATGTACCATCAAAAACCAACAAAACCATCAAAAACCACGGAAAAACCAACAAAACCATCAAAAACCATGGAAAAACAATGGAAAACCATGGAAAAACCATCCAATTGACCTATCATAAAATCTTGTTTTTAGCATACCTTAACGCCAAGCCCCGCGTACGCCAAGTCAGCCAAGTCACCGAGTACGGTAGCAGGCAGCCACTGCGCCGTGGAACGGGACCAGTACAAGACCTACCAATGAAGAGACAGGTGGTGAGAAAGTGATAGAAGTATATCAATGGTATATGGGTATGGATCAATACCTATTAATACCATGTTTAGGGGAATGAACATCCATTTACCAGCTATTTTGATGTGAACTACAGGGGTACAAGGTTTTGACACACTGCCATATCAATGGTATATCAATGGTATATTAAGGGTATAATGGTATATTAAGGGTATATTAGCCATAAGCCATATGCTCCATGTGGGCAAAAACAATGCCATAAACCACCCCATGTTTGATGGTTCATACCACCCATGCTCCATGGTGATTTTGGGGCTGGTTTATTACCCATATGCTCCATGGCGCTGGAATGTGCAAAGCAACATTTGCCCGAACAAAAGCACCAGTCATGTAGGTAAATATACCAGCACCATGGGGCATATGGGTAATGTAGATGGTTTGTCAAATTGTTCTATAGTCTTAAAACATGTTAAAACTTAATCAATGATTACACCCAAAAGTTATCATAACTGGTTGGTGGTTTGAACATCTTGAAACATATTGGCCAATGGGAAGGATTATCCCATATATGAAATGGAAAAAACATGTTTGAAACCACCAACCAGTAAGTGATGATGGCATTCCCAACTCTTCATGGAAATTCATAATCCATTCATGTTCCAAACCACCAATCAGGGCATAAGTTATGACTAATCTTACACCATACACCATTTTTTTCGGTCGTCCCAGGGCCCATTTCATTGGAGACTGGGATCCGTTGAAGTGGCCGAACGCCATTCGAAAAAAGATCCGAACCATAACCTGGTGGACGAACTGACTCAGCATTTATGGATGTGTCTCATGGTTTTTTCATCCAATTTCTGGTTGTTTTCATCCAATTTCTGAAAGCTAGTTGGTTGATGGTGTATATCCCATGAGATCCCAATATCCCACTGAATCGAGTGTGTTTAGTGGTTATATAAATTCAACTAACTTGACAATGGTGTCAATGAACGGCAGGATATTTTCGTCTGGGCTTTTTCCTGGTCATGAGTTACCTTGAGACGGCAATGATTGTGTATACTCCGTTGTAAAA
Organism: Cladocopium goreaui; assembly: GCA_947184155.2. Lineage (NCBI taxonomy): Eukaryota > Dinophyceae > Suessiales > Symbiodiniaceae > Cladocopium > Cladocopium goreaui. The sequence goes on along the minus strand of CAMXCT020002214.1, from coordinate 50,912 downwards.
ATTGCTGCTTGGTGTTTCAAGCCACAAAATGGATAGCAAAAAAATCCAACAATCTGGATTTACTGTAACCAACTTCTGGAGTTGGGAGTTTGGCGATACCCTGCCAAAAAGCAAGATGTTAACTGGTTAGATTCACATCGCCGCCATTCAGAGCAAGAACCCAGGCTCTCCACTGTAGATAATATGGTAAGTCCAAGGATACACCATGGTACCATAACCAATTTTTACCAGAAATAGGCAATTGGAGGTACTGTTACTAAAGCAATAATAAACCAACCACATTCATTATTAATTATTTATACATCTTTACACCACCCATTCACTGTAAATTTGGGCATTTCGTGCACCCGTGCCCGAAAATCAAAAAAAACACAAAGTCACGACACCTCAGCATCGCCGGGATTTGTTCGCCACGCGAGTCCGAGTCACTAAAATCCTTTGGCCACGTTGAAAAGCCAATGAATTAGTGTCACCAACCGCCTTTGCAGGCTGACACCAACCGGATCTGTGAATCTGAATGAGACTTGAAAAAGATACAAAGATACCTAGGGGGTATGTATCCATTTATTGGATACCCCAAAATTCCCAAAATCTTGGGATCTTCCCCGTTTTTAAACGCACAGCATATCAGCATATACAGTACCTTGTGGAAAGAACATGAAAGAACTGCAGATTCACTTCGGCAGTTTCACAAACGTCCTCACGTTTGGGTCAAAACAAAAAACCCATCGGTTGCACGATGTATTTGGGCCTCTGTGGGCCCTTTCGACACTACATGAATTGCTGCTTGGTGGCATTCAACTTTCAGACCCAGTTTGCAAGTTCACCAACAATAATACCCCAACCGTTAAACGCGAATTAATGGGATTCTATATATATATATATATTATAGATCTATATAGTGATTTATAGGTGTTTAACATGGTTTAACCAACAAACATGAGAATGTTAATGGGAATATCCTCTGGTAATCAATCTGGCAATCCACTAGATAATATATATATATGATGTTCCCATTTGTTGTTGTTTTTTTCCTGCCAGCCACTGTTGATTACCAGAGATCAACAAAATCCAAGACTAGGAAAGTCGAAACAAATGAAGCCACCAAGCAGAATCAAAATGACAAAGCTCTGTCCCAAACTCCGAAGAGCACTAGAAACCACCTTCCGCAGAGCATGGTCCAGTTTCTGGCTGGTCTGAACGTAAGCTAGAAGGATCATCCCAAACAAACAGGGTTGAACATAAAAAGATCTTCAAAACCACCAGGTGTGCAGCTGCAAGTGAATTTGACAGCACCTTCAATTCTGGGGGAAATTTGGAAAAAGTGCAGGATGCAGATTTTCAGGTGCCGTCTCAAAATTGGAGATTCCTGAACTCAATTGACCGGGCAGTGAACATATGGCCAGTGAGCTTTGGGCGGGGGTAGACTCCCAATCTGATTAATTAATCAATAAAAAATCCCCATGTGTGTAACAACCTCCCTAAAGTTTCTGGGGAAACGCCATCTTTGTTGATGATACGTTCACTTTGTGTTGCTAAATACCAGGTTGAATATCATTTGTGTTGATGGCACCCTCATCTTTGCTTTTTTCATGTGCTTTCCCATCTATGTCTGGAAAAACCAGCTTTTCGTCGAAATCCCAATTGTTCAGGTCCCCATTCCTACACAGGCTTCAGGCTTCAGAAGCTGAAGCCGTCTGCTGTTGGTCCTGATGGCTGGCTGATTGGTGGTTTCAAGCGCCATGATATAGTTTCTATGTGATATATTGTATTGATCAACACCGCCATGATATAGTTTTTATGTGAATTATATGTTATATTGATTACCAATGATTATATATAACATTAAATATAGTACATATATATATATATACATATATATGGGTAAATTATAATAATTCACTAACCTGAATAGTTCGGCCATTTGGGGATGATTTCCCTTATTGACCATGATTCCAGGGCTCGGGAGAACAGTGAGGTCGTTATAATTTACCCAGATTTGTGTATATATATATTTAACAATCGGGATCATCATGCCAGGTTGAGGTTGGTGCGAACCTTTAGAATCTCTTCGGAACCGCCCTTTTTTTACCACGGAATGACATGGGCAGTTTTGAAATGGGAGCATCGTCCATTAGCAGGTATGGTTCACTGATACAGCAACTGGTTGGGAACCACAGGTTTTAACTTCGGTTACCTATACATTCCCATGGGCCCTATCCCCAACAAAATATTCTCAAAATCTCTTGGAATGGCAACTGCATGGAAAATCGCCAGTTTTGACAGCTACATCAACTATCAGCCAGGTGGCCATCATCGGGTTGAAAAGATGATGAACAAATTGGGTGCAAGGTTCCCCTTGCAGATCTGGGCAAACCATCATATGTATTTATATGTCATTAGCCTAAAACTTGCGGCCATTTAATGGGATAGTTACAGTATCCTTACTAACCATGATAAGCATGATTCCAGTGAGGGAGAACAGTGAGGTCGCGATAATTTACCCAAATAGATTATAAGAAAATATAAGAAATGTACCCTCCGGCAATCAACCTGGCAGTTGAAACTCTTCTATACGTGGAGTTTTAGTTTTAATGGGAACATTATCTGTAAATGGGCGATTTTCCATAGCTATATGTTAGCTTACCAAAGGGTAGATTCCCTGATGTTGGTGTGTTCCAATTTTGGCTGGTATTGATTTGCGCAGCCTTGGATATATTTCTAGAAAACGTTGACTCCTTGAATTACTGTGGATGGAAGACATCCTAAACCAGTTGGCAATGGTTTCTCCCATTATAATGCCATGTTTACAGTGTTTCATAGTTCCCAAATGTTCCCAATAGTTACCAACTGGTGCAGGATGGCTTGTCCATCCATAGTATGAACATCACACCCAAATGGAGGATCAACCAGTTCTTTGGTACGGGATATGCCGTCTTTGGATGTCTTTGGGCTATTCATCATGAGAGATAATCCATCTGGAGTCCGACCGCATAAAAAATTGTGTGTGTCGTCATGTTCCACAGAACCAAACATATCCCAAAATATCCTAAATCTGGGCATTTATCTGATCTTTAGTTTCTATTCATCTTAAAAGTTCCAAAGATATCTCGGATTTTCCCCAGAAAAAAAACAACAAGGATCAACGGAGAATCCATAGTTCTCGGAGGGACATGATCTGCTTGATCTACTTGCATTTTCATGATCACCCTCTGGTAATTTAAGATTGCTATGGAACATTATGGAACATGGTCCACTGACAGATGATATCAGATGATCATATGAGGATTTTACCTACTAAAAAAATGGTGATTTTCCATGGCAAACCGTTGATCTACCGGAAGTGATGATCTGTCCTGGAATTCCGGTGAAACCGATTTCCCAATTGTGTGGTACAACCGATTTCCCGTAAATCATCAACTAGTTTGCCAGAAATGCATAATGTCAGCCATCCCCAACTGGAGTTTCATTTTAAAAAAATCCAACTTACCCCATTATATATATATATACCCTCTGGTAATCTAACAGTTTGCTATTGAACATGGCCCAGTCGAAATAGTTGATTTACCCATTAATCATGGTGTTTTTCCATGTCTATGTGGCTGTTTACCAGAGGGTTTTTCCCCAAATTCCTATCAGCCTATCAACAAAATCTCCTATAAAAATCCCATAAATATCCATCAATTCCAACATAGAACCTCTGGTAATTTGTTACATAGCTATTGAAAATGGTCCATTTTTATTGGGAAAACTCACTATTTCGACTGGGCCATGTGCAATAGCTATGTAACAAATTACCAGGGGGTAGAACCTCTCAATTTGTTGGCATGTTGCCCCGCAACCGTCTCCAGCCACGCCGGGTCCTGGCACGGCTCGATCTTTTTAAGTCGTCACCGGCCGCGGCCGCGGAAAATCACTGGACTTCCTCCACTTTTTGGACGCCTTAGAGCGGGCATAGCTGGGTAAACACCTGGAGGTCCTTAGTAGGATGAAATCATGAAATGCAATCTTAAATATATATATATATATATATATTGTGCATTATATATATATAGCGTATATTATGTATATATATATATATATGTATATATATATATATATGTATATATATATATATATCATATGTATATATATACATATGTATATATATATATATATACATATGTATATTTTTTAGACATGCATTTGTGTTTTTCCCTAATTTGTATATACTGTGTATATATATATATACTCTGTATATGTATATCATCGTGTATATTGATCTTTGTATATGCAATAGTACATACTACAAACTACATATTACCCAGTACATGTTGTATATTACATTCTATGACTACATCCTCATAAATGGGTACAACAACAATCATATATATATATAACCTTTATAACCACCATATAGCATCATATAGCAACATCTAACTGGGAATCATATAACACTTTCTCAGGTAAAGCCGCAACGTCGTCCAGACACTTTTCTTGTTGTTTGGTTGGGATTCCAAGAACATCTTTGGCAATAATCTTCAACATACAAGCCCTTAAATACCAAAAAATCGTCATCAACAGGGGCGTCAATCGCAGCCTCCGCTCCCAGATTTCACCATGGAAAACACCAACATACCCTCTGGTTATTTGCTACAGTTCGCCATGGAAAGATCCACCATGCTATTAAGTTCGGTAAACCATCTATTTCAATGGGCCATGGCTTAACCATGGCTATGTTAGTCATAACCAGAGGGTAGTTGGGATTAATGAAGATTCATCCCTCTTGTGATCTGTGGAAATGATGGATTTTTCCATCCAGCCATTGTCGCCACATGTACTGAAAAAAGGCCAGGCAGTATGGTCATCCTATGATCTTCCGTTGGAAAAGGTTTGTTTTCCGCAAGAGAAACTAAACCCTGTGGTGTGAAAACGGTTATGTTTCTGCCTCAAAACAAACTGCTGGCTGTATCCCTACTATATGATGGGAATCCTTGTGGATATACGCAAATCCTCATGATAAAATCGCGATATGCTTGAGGGCCATCCCTCAATATGGATACATTATCCAGCTACCATGACCATGATGATGACATATAATATGGATATAATATATATATATAATAATAATATATATAATAATAAATAATATAATATAATATAATATAATATAATATATATATATATATAATATAATATATATAATATAATATATAATATATATATATATATGTACTGGTTGGTGGTATACCTACCCCTCTGAAGAATATGAGTTCGCAAGTTGGGATTATTATTCCCAACTGAATGGAACAATAAAAAATGTTCCAAACCACCAACCAGTATATATACAGAGAGATAATGCCACATTGATATGGCACGGGCACGGGAGCCTGATGGCACCTAAGCGATATCTCAACCAGGAGGAAGGCCACATATCTAACTGTCTCATACTCGCTGCAGCTACACTGGTTGATGATTTCAAACCTATTCAAAAAAATATGTTCATCATCTCAACAAATCATCCCTTTTGTATGATTGAATATGTTTATAACTACTCGAACCCACCAGTAAGTCATATATGCCATCAAAAAATCCCATGATACTTCCCATTGCCCAAGTAAAAGAGCCTATGGGGCACCATCTTGTAATCTTGTACCCTCTGGTAAACTAACATAATTATGGAAAATCACCATGTTTCATATGTAAATCAACGAACTTTCCATGGCCATTTTCAATAGCAAACTGTTAGTTTACCAGAGGGATCATATACTATCCATGATTTTCCATAAATTATGATCATCTCCAAATATCTCTAATATGTATATATATATATCAATATTGGGTACAGGATGGGCCCCCTGCAGTTATAAGTTGGTTTATAAACCATTATAACCTCCTGAACTAGTTCGTTATATCTACCATAAACCATAGTTAATTGAGGCACTTTTTTAAGGCAACCGACTGGGGGCCCCATCCTGTATTGTTGGTTATATATCCTCATCATATTCCCATTGTTCACTATTAATCACTATTAATATAACTCCATCACTATCTGGTTGGTGGTATACCTACCCCTCTGAAAAACATGAGTTCGTCAGTTGGGATTATGAAATTCCCAACTGAATGGACACACAAAATTCATCTTCCAAAGCACCAACCAGCTATATTGATTATATATGATTGTATTGTTATTCCCATTATTAACCATAGATTAACCATAGATCAACCAGCTATTCAATGGTAAATCTATGGAAAATCTCAACCACAAGCTGCACCATGAACACAGTGAACACAAGCCCCAGTGGCTGCTGCCAGACTCCTCATCCGACGTCACCTCGTCCTTGGCATACTTCGACTTGGCATCGACCTGAAGAAATCGAGCGAAAAACTCGGCTTGTTTAAGTGGCTGCACAACGAAGGGTCTGAATACCTTGATGCTATTGGGTTTACAAAGCTTTTATATATATATATAATTATATATATACCGTGTTATATCATCTTATATCATGATATATCTTCTTTTTTCATCTTATATCATGATATATCATCTTATGTCATGATATATCATCTTATATCATGATATATCATCTTATATCATCTTATATCAACTTATATCATCTTATATCATCTTATATCAATATTAAGTCACTATTGGGTATTATAAACCAACATAAACCAACAAACATAACTGGAAAACTCGTGGGTTATAACCTTGGAAACTGCGGTCCCAGTTGGTAGACGTGCCTCAGTCACCTGAGGTCATGAAGTACATGGGGGGTTCCACATCTATGACATTCACCGGGAGGGTAGATCATCTATATATACATATATATATATTATGTATATATATATATATTATGTGTATATATATATATTATGCGTGTATATATATATATACATATTAAATCCAAAATCACTTGGATTTCTCTAAACTTCAGGAGACTTCAACTTTTCAATGCGTTTTTTTCCTGCAAATGACCATTACTTGGCGAAACTTCCATAACTCGCTCAGGAAAATTTTGTAAATACCTCCGTTTTCAGAGGCTCAAAGATATTTTCAGGAGGGTATATCAACTTATAAGACTAGATAAAACTAACATAGCTATGGAAAGTAAAACCATTGACCTCCATTTTGATGTTTTTTGTTGGCCCTCGAGATCTGAAGGCTCCGGATCTGCGCCAAGGTACTTCCAGGTTCCTGGGCCCCGCGAAGAGAACGCGCACGGCTTCCTCCATCTGCCCCTCCCGCGCCAGCGCATCGGCTGCATCCAGGGTGCTTCCATTGTAGTAGGGGATGGCATAGAAGGTCCTTAGAACGATGAAGCTTGTGGACAGACTGAACAGACTGAACAGACTATAAGAAGTCCAAGAAACTCTTGTTGATTGATGTTGATTGGGTACAAAAATAGGGGATTCTGATTCTATCCTATAATATACTATATATATATATAATGTGAATGATTAAAAGATATGTCCTATTTTTCTTCCAAAACTGTTGTTTCCTCCAGTTCCTCCCATTAAATTGAGAAATTTCGTAGGATTTTGGGGTCCCTCATCTAGGACCCCCTAATGAGGAACCCCATAAACCATGTTATACCATGAATCAATGATATTTGGTTAAACTATATATAATTCACTTCAGGGAAATATACCATAACAATCCATATCCCTTAACATGTCCCTTGAAAAGGTGCTTGGTAAATATCTCCCATATATCTCCCATATTCTTACTGGCTCAATCCATCATCAGACACAGCCATATTTCTGGCTGAATTTACGTCATAGTTCACTAATCTTAGATACCCTCCAAAAAATGACAAATTCTTTGCTGGTTAGTAGATATTCCCATTAATATCAAAAGACTAAAGGATTAAAGTATCCATGTAAGATTGAGCTAGTCATAGTTCACTAACCTGAAAACAGCTGAACTTGAACCCATTTGATGCCGGGGGAATCATCCCCGAATTCCCCGTTGGGAAAATTCAAGATCATTGACAAACCGCACATCCAGGTAAATGAGTTTCTGGTTGGTGGTTTGAACTCCTCTGAAAAATATTAGTCAGTTGGGATTATTATTCGCAATATATGGAAAAATAAAAAAATGTGCCAAACCACCAACCAGGTTTAAAAGCCCAATAGCTAGTTCATGCTAGTTCGTTATATGCCCCATGAACCATAGTTCACCTTTTCTTCACTGTTCACCACCTTCAGCAAATCCAAAGTTAGAAAATGACACAAAGACTTCAAAGACCCAATAAAATAGATGGATTTTCCCAACAATTGCCAACTATCTGGGTAAATTATCATATTTCACTAGCCTGAATAGTTCGGCCATGAATGGGGATGATTTCCCTATACATTCACCATGATTCCAGGGCTCGGGAGAACAGTGAGGTCGTTATAATTTACCCAGAACTATAAACCTTCATTTTTCCCCCATTTTTTCTGTACCAAAACGTCTTCCACAAAAATTCAAAACCAGGCGTCAAGAGGATGGCCAAAAAAGATGTGATGACGACGACCCAGAAAATGGTGGCAATCAAACCTGAATCGCGGTCGGCACGGATGGAAAAACATGGAAAAGCCACCAAGGTACCAAGATGTTCCGAGGTTTCATAGTTTTCTGGATTCAAAAAAATTGGAGTAATGATGGGTAATGGGATTGAATATGATGGAAAATCGACCACGATAAAGTGGTGACAATGATAGGAATGTGGAAAAATGCTTAAAACAACTGGGAACATCATATATCCTCTGGTAAACTAACATAACTATGGAAAATCACCATCTTTAATAGATAAATCAACTATAAATGGGCCATTTTCAATAGGTATGTTAAATTACCAGAGGGTAAGTTATAATGGTTGCTGGTATACCTACCCTCCGAAAAATATGAGTTCGTCAGTTGGGATTATTTTTCCCATGGAAAAAAAAATATGGTTGGTGGTTTTAACCATCTTGAAAAATATGAGTTCGTCAGTTGGGAAGGATTATCCCATATATATTGTGGAAAATAAAAAAATGTTTGAAACCACCAACCAGGATTTAAGTCATAACTTGGCCCGACTGGAAAAATAATGTGAAGAAATCTGTTGGAATTCTCTACCCGTTCTTGGGTGAGTCCTCATAGCTTTTTGGTGTAACCATGTCACTTCTGCTGATTCAAAAAATAATGGCGTAAAATCAATTGCCTCAAAATCATTTCACAACTTGGTCGAACCCCCATCTTTGTCAGTTCAACCATTGATCGAAGACATTTTTGTTTGAACAATCTGCGAAACTTTCTCGCTCGCATTCCAAGCATATATACCTACTGAACCTTTTACCTACTTTTTTTTGGGGTAAAAAAAATATAGATATCTATTTCTGGTTCCATCTAAAAATAGTTATCTATTTTTAAAAATAGATATCTATTTTTATAATACCCCATTTTTTAACATTATAAGAGGATCTTATGTGGGTATTCATCCAATAGGTATAGATTCCAGGGGCTTCAGGGAAGGTGCGAATCTGATGCATTTTGGACATTAGTGGCCCAAATGTGAGAGCCACATGTGAAGGAGATCAATTGGTAGTTTTTATCCCTGTTCATTTAACACCAGTTTTAGCATATACGTCAACTATAGGCCGGTGATGAATGGGTTACCTGATGAATACAGGTTTATGCAACATTTCCAATTGGTATTCACTTTTTGTGGTATCATAACTTTCCCTTTGCCATACCGCCTGCCCCGTGCTGGGAATTCCATGATGATCTTCTACAAGATCAAACCTGCCAAAGCTGTCCGGGGCCCCATTTTCTCTCAGCTCATTGGTCCGGTGGTTGAAGGATCCATGGCACCTGGGCTGTGGGTGTCATCAACATATGTGCCATGATCAGATGGTCTTTCTGAGTTACAGGATTTAAAAAATTTACAGTTTAGTCATTCTTGGAAAACTTGTGCGTTCACATGGGGATAGATCTCACAACAGCATTTTACAACTCAAGTGGGCTTTGCCTGGTGTTTCCCTTTCTGGGCCATGAAGTGCCTGGGATTGGCAAAGATATGGGAAAATTCTGAGGAGCTACGGGATCGCATTAGAGATGACAAGCGTGTACTTGTCTATGCAGACACGGACAAGTTTTGCAAACCCAATCGTGTCAATGCGGTTTCCAATGCATGTGTGATGCGTCCAGTTCTGGTTCGTCTTGGAAAGACCAGTGGCCATAAGTTACCACACATTGATGACCTGACCCGGGAAACTACAACGCTCTTTGAAAGATGTGGCCTCTCTACTGGGAACAAGGCCCCCTACAAGGCTGGCATGGAGATCAAGAGACTTTCTGGTTTCGTAAAACGCCGCAGCTACAGGGGTGAAGTGACAAAGGAATTGGGTTGAAGTCAAAAAATGGTTCTTATTTGGTTTGGGTGAGGTTGAAGTTGAAACTCTGATATCTTATTTGGTTAGTTTGACCCTGCATTTTTTGTTAAACATCAAACTAATAGGTTGAAATCCACAAAAAACACCTGGCCTTCCTCTGAATGGCCCCTGTCAGGACACTCGCTTTCATGACTTGATTCTGGCCTTTGACCCATCCATGCAGGACAAAGTAGGGTTAGAACTAAGTTACAGCCCCATCCAGAACAATACCTTGTCAATAGTGCTCACCCATGAACAAAATGGGACAAGATGCAAACATTATATAACTGTTATTTGTTATAAGATACCCTGTGGTACTGGTATCATACATTGAATCCACATCTAGTGAACCCGTGTTTCAACATCACCCCTTCAGGAGACAATTGACAAGTACTTGGCTTCATGCCGCCGATCCAAATCAATGAAGGAAGATGATGACCCCCAGGATGATGACTGTGATGATGATGGTGAACATGACCAGGAATTCCAGGAGTTTAAGGACTGGCTGGATGCAAAGGTGCCAGATGCCGCTACTGCTTCCCCCTCTGAGGTGGTGGACAAGTCACCTGAATGTGCCACATGTGGTCTTGTTGATTGCATTTGCACCTCGATCAATATAAGATAACATAATGCGTGACATTTTTTATTTTGCGCCCTTTCTTGCCCATGCATGCCAGTACTGGCCCAGCAAATCCCTGAATCCATCCAATACCTTCCAATCCTGCTCCTGCTTCTTGGCCAAGGCGCCCTTTCAATGGCAGAGAAAGTCAAGGCATTCCGGCTGAAGATCGCCCAGCGCATGGTGGAGCTCAAGAAGCAGCCGCTCGAGATGCTCTTCTTAGCTTTGCTGGGGGCAGCGGTTGATGGGGTATATAATGGGAACAAGGTCTATAACCTGTAGTGTAGGGCCTACAGAATATATGTTTATGGTTCTATTAAAATTTGATAAATTCTAACATGGTTGCAGCTACATTGGTTGATCAAATCCAGGTCACTCTTAACATTGTATGATGAATTTGTGTCCCTTGTTGTGGGATGGTAGTGGCTGCTACTCAGGAATGCTGGCCCTGAGAAGAAGACACAAGCCTTTTCCGAGCCGGTGCCACAAGGCAAAGCGTATTTTGTGATTGTATATATCCTTCTGCCACCACATATTTTATCAAAATATTACTTTATATTTTTTAGCACTAGCAGATTGGATATCCCCAAATGGCCTATGGCATAACATGTATTAAGATGCAAGTTTTCCCGTTTATAGTCCTATGATATGATTTATGTATGATGTTGATTCCCTGGTCTCTGGTCTGTGATCAATTATACTGATATGGTCTGGGTATGGGACTCGTCCTGCAGGTGGTTCGTCGAAAAAAAATCCATTTGCGATGGATGCAGATGAGACTCAGCCTATGGAGCCTATGGAGGTTGAGGATGCTAGTTCTCTCTTCAGCTTGGAGATGCCTGTGGATGATAACGGTGAAGATGAGATTCCACCCACCCAGCCAGAGCCGGATGAGCCAGAGCTGGATGAGCCGCAGCCACACAAGGTTAGGAGGTGGCAAAAATTATGATATATACTATATACTATACAATATATACTAGGACGCACACTGTTTCTTGACACTTGGGACCCAAATTCAACAGCTCATTCTTGTTTGCAACTTGCTTGGGATGATCATTTTCATTTCTGTTTTGGCACCTTCCTCTTGTGGGCCTTTACAACTCACCACTTCTTCCAAAGTGACTTGCAACCTCTGGCATTCCCACTGCTCGCTGGCAGGTGCTGACTCGCCAAGACCAGCTGAAGATGAAAGCTGAGAAAGAGAAGCAGAAGAAGGAAGAGAAGGACAATAAGAAGCTTGCGAAGGAGAATGGGACCAAAGACGATGATCATGAGACAGGAAGGATGAAGGGAAAGGGTAAGTCAAAGGGGAGAGGAAAAGGCAGAGGGAAACAGAAGAAGCCAGTTGATGAGGAGGTGAAGAAGGAAGACGATCAACATGATGAGAGTAATGGTGAAGAAGAGGAGAAACCGGAGAAACCCCGTCGAAGGTTGAGGAAGGCAGCAGTTGACGATCTGGAGCTGGAGCTGCCAGATGCTGATGAAAATCCACCCAAGAAAAAGCGAACCAAGGCAGAGGCAAAGACAAAGGCTGAGCCGAAAGTGAAGCAAGCACCCAAGAGGAAAGCAAAGGCGAAAGCAGCAGCCAAAAGAGACCTTTCTGAGGATGATGCGGAGAACATGGTCACCCCGAAGAAAGCACTCTTTCACTCTGATGATGATTGTGATGAGGAGGAGAGTGTTCACTACCGTGTGGACAAAAAATCTGGCAAAACCTTGCCGCTGAAGAGCATCCTTGAGAAGGAGCAGCCAGAGAACCACCGGCGAGCAAAGCAGTCGAAACCCAGCAAAGATGAGGAGCAGGAGCCCTCGGCAGCCTCGCAGCCAGCCCGCAAGAAACCGAAGATCAACAAGGTGAACCTGTCCCCTTTTACGAAGAAGGAGAAGTCCCGTCGCCAGAAGCATGTGAAAGGAGTCATGGAAAAGGAAGCTACTGAAGACAGGCAGATTCAGGCAATCTGCCTGCAGCACATGAAGAATGTTGACGGCTTTGAATCCAATGACCAGGTCAAGGACTACCTCCAGGTGAAGCTCAAGAATGACAAGTACCAGGAGTTCAAGCTTGATGAGTATTGGAGCCGTCCAGCGGTGGGTGTCAAAGTTCCAAAGTTGGCAGATGGCTCATTGAAGAATGCCCCTCTGGTCGCTTACTTCGGTAAGTATGGGACTTGCCCTGATGGATGGAAGTTCAACATCACTGCTGCATATGTCTCGGCTTCGTTGATGGTTTCTAGCCTGTGTCAACACTTTGGGAAAGGGTAGTTGCATAATAAAACTGTTTGTTGCCAGAGAATCAGGGAATCCCAGAAATATAGATGGCTACAATACTACAATATTCTTTTGATATCTTATGATATATAGGGGAAAAGGGGAAAGTTGTGAACATCTTCCAACTATATAGTATGTTTAAAAAATCATTGGAAGCTGGCTTTGTTTTTATCCAATTCTGTTTTTATGCCTCAGCCTCTACACATGCTCTGCCCTAAAAGCTTCTGCCCATCTGAGGCTTCATGGTTGGAAAATCTCCCCATGGAGGACTTGAAGGAGTACCAAGATCCCACCAGCAAAGTGGAAACCCAGAAGTTTTTCATCAAGTACAATGTGAGCGTCGCGTTGTCAAGATTTACCCCAAAAGAAAAGTAATCGGGTTTTACTGAACTGATACCCACTGGTTTGCAAGTTACATTGATTTGAACAGGTTCCCCAATACTTCCCAATGGATTCAACATTCGTTCCTTTGAAGCGCAACAGAGTTCTGAGAATAGTATCCATGTTTCAAAAAATATCTATCTATCATTGTGCTTCCCAAAACGCCATTGCAGCAAAGTGCAGACCAGATTCAGTGTTTGGATCTGATGTAGCTCAACTTCTGCTGGTCCAATTCGCTGTCTTAGTTTGGGAAGGGGATCACAGGCATAGGTCTAAGTGGTTGGTGCGAAAGACTTTTCATTTAAAAAAAATGTTTGTTTGTTCAACAGTATTGGGTATATATCTGAGACATCAATTTTAGTGTTCACAGATTTGAAGATGTATAGCATTTTTTTACTTCGGTGATATGGTCATGGTAACATATTGATGTTCTACTTTGACTTGCCTGTGTGCTGGCCATTTCATCCGAAAAATCTAGGGGTGCAGTTGGCCAATCCCAAAAGGACACCATGGACCATGGAGGGGTGGGGACAACCTCACGTGAAATCCTCCGAGCTGACTCGATAGATGAAATTGGGGAAAACAAACCGTGTGGCTAAAGGATTTGTACTTGAAATGCAGAGCATGGAATTGAAATTTGTTTTGTTTATATGTGTATATCCCTCCAAGTTCCACTGGATCCCCACATGTCATGCCCACTACTCCCATTCCCTCCAGCTGCTTTGTATCCCAGAAGCGGCCACGGCATTCTGAGGTGGGACATCTGCATGCCTCAACTTCGAGGCAACAAGTGGGCTGTCAAGCTTGGCTTGCTTGATGATGAAGCAAGTGCCCCCGTGCCTGTTTAGGGTGCTGGGTATGGTGCCTGGATGTGAAACATTGTTCAAGAAATTTCTGGTGTAAATATGTTTTGGCTAAGTTGGGGGTTTTAGTTTGTGAGAATTTGTTTTCATATATTTCATAGTTTTATGCGATATCTTTCCCTGCAAAACATGAGATTGCATGTCGCTGAGGTCAAGTTGGTAGGAAAACCATTGCTGTACGTGGAAGTTGTCAAGGTCTGCAATGCAACAGAACATGCAGTGACCACACAAAAAGATCTAATTATATATTTAGAACCAAAGTCAAAAACATTGAAAAACACATACAATTTGGATTTAAAGGACTACTTTCCAACAAAAGCCTTGTACCAACCCTCATCCCTGCGTGTGTCCTGTGGGCATCATGGCATTCTCTGATGATTTTGTGGACAAGCTATGCTGCCGGCTCAAGCAGCTTGGAGCGCCCAAGGTGCAACAACAAACATGTTTTAGTTTTGGACAATGGTGAACAATATATCAATATCAAAAGATATCAAGAGATGTTTCTTCAAGCAGATTTGTGCTCAACTGGAAAGGGGTGGAGTGTTGGAGTATAATTGGTACTTCACAAAGTTTATCCACCCAGCCTGCCAATTTCTCCAGGTGTTATTATTTGCAGTGCTCCTTCTGGTCTGGACGGATGTTTCTTCGATGAGCTTGCAGGACACAGTACCATTGGAAATGATGTGAATCCTTGGAACTGTTTCTGGGGACTACATGTTTTTTGGTTAACCAATTTTGTGGTCCAGGAGAATGAGACAAAACTGGGCTTTGTCGAGATGTTTGCTGGTCAGGCAGAGGCCACACGTATGTTTCGCTATGCAAATATCCCAGCTGCACGTTTAGACCTGGAGTACATGAAGGATAATCATGATGGTGAAAATCCAATGGATTTGCTTACTGACAGTGGCATGGCGATCCTAGGTTCGACTTATCAATGTTGAATATGTGTATGTTTTTGAGGGGATGGTTGGGTTGTAGTGTATAATATTACTCTGGGTGCACCCTTGAAATTCTGTATGGTCTTGAATCTTGACATAATTTAAAGCCCCTTAGTGACTCTACCCCATCCCGATGCCAAGGACAGCTCTAGGAGTGATTCTTCGTGGAGACTATCAACAAGGATGGCTGTCCCATTTTGGGCTGAAATGTAGTTCATGGACAACAATCAACCAAGCGACTTCTTCCCGTTCACCATGTTCTAGCATTGGAAACACTGATTTTAAAAGTGTTAGGGATGCAAATTGCCTTGGGAGCCGGAGCTTTGGATGAATTATGGGGTACAATCATTTTTGAAAACACCTAAGAACTGTCATTGTGTTTCTTTGGTTTGACCTCATCTACCATTTCGACATCCAAGGACCATTTTGTTGATGATGGTGGCAATATGTCTCAACGCATGCATACTTCTAGAACAACCTGCTCAAAGTTTCTTTGAATACTACCCACGGTTCAGAGACCTGGTTCAAATGCTCCAACATCATGGAGGCCGAGGTGCAGTTTCTTGACACAACACCCCACAAGTCCCAAATGTTTTTGCCAAGGTGCCAATCATTGTAAATTGTCCATGATGTAGATCTTCTATGCAGGACTATGGTTACCTTAGGAGGATTGTCGGGATCAGAAATTTTGTGATTTGTAGAAAATCACCATTCTTTGGTTTTGAAGTAGTTAGCCAAAAAAAAATGACTTTTTTTCAAATCACATTTCAAAACAGTATATGCAAATGATTGGACCCAATAGGATGGGAAATTCTATGTTCAATTGACCTTGGGCAATCACATTACATCAGGAAACCTCTATTGTCTTAGAAGGCTTCCCCTTAGGTTTTATATATTATATAATATATATAGATTTGGGAAGGCTTGCAAGCTTCCATGGGGATATCGCCTAGCGGCCCAAGGTACACAAAGTCTGCTGGCACATGTACCACTATGGAGGTCCAACCCCCAAACCCTTGTATGCTTTCTGCAACAGCCACCACGTTGGGAAGCTCAACATGGGCAAGTTGACTGGTTGGACTCAGACTAAAAAAGTGCTCAAGGACCAGGGAAAGGCCAAGGATCTGGTTATCAAGTATAAGGACTCTACTGGCAAACAGCGGTTCAAAGGAAGCACTCATCTGCGTGGTAGTGAGTTGGGGTCTTATTTACTTGAAATCACAGTGGTTGATTGTGCATGCAATCAGCTGTAAGATCTTGAATGCAGTTTGAAGAGCAGCTCTGTAAGAAAGCTTTGAAGAAATTCAAACCTTATTTCACCAAATGAAGATTCATGGCATTTAATGGTTTCACTGTCAATGTATCCCATTTCCATCAACTATGTGGGTTATCCCTTGTAGTGACCATAGAGGCTTGTTTGGCCTTACTTGGCTTAGGTGCTATCCGCCAAAGTTTGGATTGAAGTTGGTGGAATTGTTCCACGACCTGATCGCCGACAAAGCAGGTATGCCTGAGCTGCCGTCCAAGGTACCCACGGCATTGGAGACATTTACTTCCATGGAGTTTGATGATACGTGGCCTGAGGCACAGATGGTGTCGGTGTGCCATTTTCTCAGGGGTGGAGCTCGCTTGTCTATCCCCCGCAGCTTTTGGAACCATTTGCCTCAGAAACTTTAAAGAAGTTTCGAAGGTAGGTTGCTGAATTGTTGCTGTTCGGTCCCCGAAAATGAATTATCTACCTGAATCCTGTGATCATCTTCACTCAAATTAGTTCCAAACACCATTTTGGAGATTTTTACCCATAATTCACGCGTAACCCGTAATCACCGTAATCACCCCGTAACCGAACCGTAATCGAAAGGAAAAATACCCATAATTTACCCATAATTTACCCATAAAAGGCTGAAAATAGATATCTATTTTTTGTGACAGCCCATAACCAGCCCATAATTACCCATAATCAATTTGTAATTACCCCATTATGCGCATTAAAAAATAGATAGGTATTTCAAACCGTAATCGCGTAACCAATCCGTAATGCGTAATTTGGCGTAAAATACCCATAATTTGGCGTAATTTACCCATAAAATTTTATGGGTAATTTTCCCAAATAGATATCTATTTTTAGCCTCGAATTTGAAAGAGTTTTATATGGTTTTTAGTGGCTTAACATGTAATTATCTCGGATTATGGTTATGATATGTGGGACCGAGCTCTTTGCAACAGTTAGTCATTCGAATTCGAACCAATTCGAGAAGACGCACATTTGCAGCTCCACGTCTTCCAACGTTTCAATTCATGGATGAATTTGTCGGGATTGAGGCTCTACTGGGAACAAGGCTCTTGGATATATGCATGTGCTGCATGCATTCCTGGAATCTGCATTAGAGCATTAGAGCATAGATCTTTTTTAGAGGTTTGACCCAACAATACCAAAGAATTTGATAGAAATTTGAGCTATCTTTCAAAAGCATTTTGGCTGAAGGGTGGTATCACTAGAAGTGTTTCACGCCATACTTTATGGCATTGGCCCGGGCTGACACTGCTCGTACTATGCTTTCACGAGAACTCGACAAATGCCCTTGATCGTGGACTTTCTCATGTGTTCAAAGACTTGATGAACCAACCTCTACCCGATTCTTTGGAGAGGTTGCAGGAGTTTTGCATGAAACATCATGAGACAAGCTTTGTTTCAATTCAAAGTATAAAATGGTGGTCTTTCATGAATCATATGGTCTACGGATGGCTACTGTATTTGGGTGCAGTCCCAGTGGTGCAGGAGCTAGATGCCGAGCTAGCAGATTTGGCTGCAATGGAGTCAACTGCCAGGGGCCACAGTTTTTTCTTACTACTTTCCTTGGCTCTTGAGAAGTGGATATACAAATACAGTTCATGTTTGGTACATATCCATATCAGAAACAAAATGAATTCGTTTGTAAGACATGTTTTGAACTTTTGGCTTTGAAAGGCCCAACCCCAACCTGTGGCCAAGCAACTATACAATGATATCGCTGCCGTGTGTGGCTGAGGAGATGTCCTTGGCGGCTTTGGAGGCTGACCATCTACGCTCCCAGGTTCTTAGTCTGCATGTTGCACAGGTTAAAATTGTGGAACATGATAGAAAGTATGTATGGACACTGTGACACTGTTTACTGTGGGGGCTTGTTTGGATACTGCTGGGCACCTTCTTTTGATGTGAGTATGATCAGAAATTTCCAAACAGGGTTGTGACAGCTTCCTTCTTTGGGTTACGGAATGGCATTCAACATATCCAGGGGTGATGTTGGTTGCATCTAGCTGCTATATGCTGATGTCGTCTAAGGCTACGCCTCAACATGGCCAGCACCATTTGGAGGACACCCAGCCAGCCTCTGATTCCCAGATTGAAAAATCGTCGGGAAAGGATTCTGGGAAGAGTCCACCAAACCGTTTGCCTTCTAGTGCCAGTGTTGCAGATGACCAGACTCATGTCACAAGCCCGACATCCCCGGCACCAGCATGTGTGGCATCGTCTTCAGGGTCTAAACCTGATGGTGCTGTTCCTATAATGATATTAGTAAAAGTTTGTTGTGACTCCTCTGGCAAAAATATATGTATGTTGACTTTATTGAAATTAATGCCTTTATTTTATGTTGAACACTTCCCCTCACTTCCCCTAATTTACCATTTCCTACATCTGCTCTGCTGCCCAGGTGACTCTCCGCATCGTTGAGATGCTTCGCAAAGGTGAGCTTGATCCCAACGTTGCTGTCCAGCTCCTTGGGCAGCTCCCGGCTGCTGTGGATTCGGACATGGAGGGAGGGGCCCCCAAAAGGAAGCGTGAAGCTGATGCTGGAGATGAAAAGGGTGATGATGATGACATTTCAGGTGATATGGGACCAGTAGAGGATATCTTGCAGCAGGCCAAGCAAGCCAAGAGAGAAACTTAACTGATGTTTTTCTGAATTGCTTTAGTGGTGTTATTTTCTTTTGACTTTCTCGTTTAACATGCATTCCCTGTTGAACTGTCCACATGAGGAAGAGAACGCGCTGAAAGCCAAGCTTCGGCGCCTTTGCGAGTCCAAAAATGGAAAACTCAACGTACCAGAATGGTTACATGAACAATGGAAAACTGGTGACCACCTCTCTATGGCACGTGAATTGGAAAGCTGCAACTTCAATAAGGCCCATTTTTTTGCCAAGCATCTCTTTCAGTAGTTGCCCCTTGCCACTGCCAGTTCCAGCCAGCTGCACCGCTGATCTCTGCCCGGTAGGATCGCTTCATCAACCTGAAGAAGAAGACGGTGACTAAGACCGATGCACAAGAGTCAGATCTTGCCATGGGATGGTACTCAAAGGATGACATGATAAAGGTCTTGAAGTGGAATACGAGCCTTTTCTCAAAAAAACAACTTCCTGTTGATTGAGTTTGATCTGTACTTGGTGGATGTTGAAAAGCACCTTTTGAAACTTCATGATAAATCTGCAGCTTCATGATATAGTTTATCTCCCATTGCATTGTGGTGTTGAGGAAGAAGATCGCTGGTGCGATCAAGTGCTGTGAGGCAGACCCGCTTCACTTGGTCAGGCCATGCTGCGTGAGAAAGCTTATTTTTTTTTATTTAGGTCATGCCATGAAGGAATGTTCACCATCTAGCTTGACAAACTCCTAGTTGTTTCTGTCGTTTCCCCTGAAGGAAATGCAAGTATGGAGGTGATGGTGAATATCACGTACATGTTCGTGAGACTGACAACATCAAGCAAAATGTAACCAACTCGGAAACCCGAGAGGAGATGTCCCAGGACAGCCTGAGTATCCATCATTGATGCTGCCAAGTCACAATCCCCATTAAATAATATTGATTGACCATGCGCCAGCCAGGACCGTGAACGCCTTGATGTTCGGGTTGACCTGGACCGAGTGGAAGCCAATGAGCAGCGTCTGAAAGCTTCTCAGGGAGCAGCAGTGAAAGCCACCAGTGAGGCACATATGACTTCTACCATTTTGTCTAAGGATTTGGGTAAATAACATTACAGATATCTTTTTAGCCCATTAGTACTCACAAATTTTAATTGCCTGCCAATCCACCCAGGTTGTTCCATGTACCTTGATTTTGAGGCCAACCGGTCCAAAGAGATCTTCACCAAATATGTGGACAGCGTGCTGGCCAAGTGTGCGAAGATCCGGTCTCTGATAGGTGATTTGCAGAAGAACTACCCCACGGATGCAACAGCAAAGAAGTTTCTATTCTCAATTTAATGTTAGCACTATGAACATTATTGCATTGATCCACTCAATGATTAATCTGGTCTGGGTTTTTGCTAGGCACCAATCCAAAGTAATGCTTTATCCATGCTGCCTCCATCAGGGCAATTGCAACGCTGAATGCCGATTTGGTCACCTTGGACAACGAGTACAACCGGCTGTCAACTCATGTTGCAGAGGGTGAGCGAGACAACTACAACAAGGAGTAGCCTACCAGCAGGTTCATTCAAACAATCTATTCAGGAATGTGTTGGTTCCGTGGCCATAGCCACAAAAATGCAGTTGCCAGTTCCAATTGAATTCTTCTTATGATCTTGCAAACCTCTATATCCTAGGTGGTCTGAGAAATCTGAGACGATCATGAAAGCTTCAACTTTCACGCACCTGGGTTGCAAATATTTCATGTGTGTCGAATATACATGATATATATATATATATAAGTAAAACAGAGCTATATATCAAAGAGTCATTTCCAATGGGTCTTAGCTATGTTGGATGCGGGGCCCAGGTGCACCAAGATTGCCCAGAACGAAGCCAAGATTCGGTCAGCTTCTCAATCTCTTTGAGCAAATCTGCTGAAACAGTATCAATATCCATCCATTTTCCTTGACAGAGAACCCCATGGGGTAAAAGTGTGCAAGAGTTCGATTGCCTTTAAACAACTCGTGTCATGTGCCAGGAGTGCAAAGCGCCACTTTCAGAAGAAGGAGGATGACAAGTTGGAGGATTAGAGTGATTGCTTTTCTTGGGGAATGCCAGCTTCCTATGAAGCACATGCCGTGACAAACCACTGGCATAAATTTCGATGTTTGGGATTGTATTACAGCGATGCAATCCAAATTAAATAGTCAATTTGCCTCTGACATGGCACTGAGAACTTCAAGGTGGACAATCATTTACTTGCCTACAAATGATTTCTCAATGTTATGGGGTGTTTGCTCCAATTAGTACATGTCCTAAAACATGTGGTCTCTTGTGACTTGAAGATGTGCCGTGATGGCATTTTGCTTGGATGGTGCGCTACCTGATGATGCTTTGGGAGCCATGGAAAATATCCAGGGTATTTGTGCTTGTGGGGGTCCATACTTGAATTTAAGGGATATTTTGGGGCCTTGAAAATCAACCCAATGGCAAAAATCATGCAGTATCAACATCGGAATCCACAGGTGGCACTTCATCCCCCCAACAATTTTTATTCCTCCTGCCAACTGCGGCAGCCAGGTTGCGTTGGCAAGACTGCAAAGCGATTGGCAGCCAGTGTGGGCGAAGGGGCCATGGGCTCAATCAAGCTGGCAGCATCATTGAATTTGATTGGAATGAATGATAATGAATTACTGTATATAGCTTTGCACACAGTCTGGTATGGCTATATAGCACGTGCATGCCTCTGAGCTACTGAACCTCCAACCGAAAGTTATTGGCTCCTGTGCTGTCTTAACCAACATTGGGTTGGGAATGGTTTTACAAAGCTCTTTTGAAGTTGACTATGGACCCGGCACAACATCATAGCACATAACATGAAATAGCACTTATAAGACTTATACAGTAATTAATATTGGTTTCAATGTTCATAATCAATAAACTTATATATACAGTAATCAAGCAGCTTCTTTGGCTTTATGCCTGAACCGATGCCATGGCCATATCTGATTCCGATGATGAGCTCATTGAGTTATTGAGCTGTCACCGACCAGCTACTTGCCAAAACTTTTGACTTGGAATCCCATTGAAACATGTTTTGAATTTTCTGATAGTTCAGTGTGCCTCTTATCTGAGGCTTCTTTGGGCCCCTATGCTTGGCAGTACAAACCAGCAAAACGCTTGAAGTGTAGCCACCCAGAGGTGTCAGATCCCAACCCAAGCAGTTTGCCACTACAAGGTACTGAACCTATTGGTGGTGAGCCTGAACAACAGCCAGTGTCCGAACCTATGACATTCCGGGATGACTACATGAGGCATAGAGATCTTGTGGGGTTGCCCCGGTCTCAAGATGTCTTTAGGAAAATCGAGTTGGACCCCAACCTTTCGATGAACCTTCCAAGACCCAATGCCAATGCTGGTGCTGTTCTTGACCATGCAATAAAAGTATTTGAAGGCCTTCTAGAGAAGAACAAGCCAATGACATTCAAGGTGGGAATAACACACGATGCATGGATTCGTTGGCATAATAGAACCTTTGGATACAAGCATTCGAAGGACAAGTTTGGGCACCTGGTAGTTGTGTACGCAGCAGCGAACCCTTATGGACCTTCTTTTCTAGAGGCAGCACTGATTGACCGGTTCAGAAGTTTCCTGTTGGCACCTACTGAGTCAATACTTTTGCTCACTTTTGTTCTGATGACTCTAACTGTTTAACTTTGTTAACCCTTGGGGATTACTCCTTTATGATCACAGCACATTGCAGCACTGCACTAAGGTATCCAGGGATGCAAAAATCAACTCCGTGGAGGGGAGACATTGAAAGAGGTGGACTCGGGGCCGTACATGACGTACATTGTCTACATGTCTTGGAAGAGGCCACCCATGACAGTGAGAAGTAGGGTAGAGCCATTAATTTGAAAACGTAATTTAGCTGGCTTCCTATGATGTCGATGTTTCATACATTGGAGTACCAGCTCCTGCACCTTAGCAGTTAGTGCTACTGCCAATATTTGGTAGCCTAATTTGGCAGTCCTGATGCGATGCTCAAAATGTTCAAAGCGGCTTGCTTCATGTGCTCTTGAGGGTTGGTTGTGAGATTGTTTGGATCCGTTCAAAGTTTGCTGAAACCAGTGCATATCAGTGTGGCATAGCGACACCTTTGATTGAGTGGTTCTTCATCATTTTTGGTCGAAATGCTGAGGCTAGCTGTGTTAGCCAGATCCTAACGGCGCAAGCCGTGGCTGCTGATATGGGGAAGGGTCGAGCGGCTGCTTGTGGTGTGGATACATGGGCGTCATGCCATTTACAGAACTCTGAAAGGGATGCGCAAAGAACTTTGAAAAAACAGAAATCCAAGCTAGATATCCCAGTGTCATCTGTTACCAGCAGTGGATGCAAAGTTCCCTGGATTTCACCGGAGTCATGGCTGCGGTTCATTGTCACAAAAGGCCTTTGGCCCATGATGGCGGGTTGTGATGTTCATGACTATGATGGGGCTGCTCGAAATTGGTTACAGTTTTGGAAGACTTACCAACAAATTCACCCAGACTTTGAACTTTTCCACATGGAGAACGTTGATCTGAGTAGAACAGCAGCTTGGCTGATCCATGGAGATGAGGGCCGTACTTTGAAAAGAAATGGTTTGATGGTGACATCAGTCCAGAGTGCTTTAGGTCGTGGCTTTGATGAAAAGCGTGTTCATGGACAGAATGCTGATTCAGCCAAATTACGGGTCAACTTTGCTGGCCATTCTTTTACTACGAGGTATGTTGTGAACACCATGCCCAAGACTGCCTATGAATCTAATCCTGGAATTTTCCATGAAACAATGGGTCATATTTCTGCCTCTTTGAACCGGTGCCTACGTGAGGGCTTTGAGGATGTTTCAAGGGGTGAGAAATTTCATGTGGTTGTCCTGGGAGTGAAGGGGGATGCCCCGTACTTGGCTAAAGTTGGCAACTTCTACAGAACTTACAACACTACGGCGAAAAGAGGTGAGGAGCGTGGACCACCCAAAGGGACATGCCCCTACTGCCTTGCAGGAACTCGAGAGTTTCCAGGAGAAGAGATTGCGACTACAAACCCGAAGTGGCTGCTTACAATGGGTGTGAAACTTCCTTGGGTGCAATGTCCAGCTGTGATAAAAAATTTGGTTCATGACTGTGGGGACCCTGCTGCTTTCTTCAAAAGTGACATTTGGCATGTTGTTCACCTTGGCTTTGGTCGTAGCTGGGTGGCTAGTACGGTGCAATTAGTGCTGCAGCAGCTACCATGCAGTAACTTGGAAGAGAAGTGGGAATACCTTACTGAAGACTATTTGCGTTGGTGTCATGACAACAAGAAACAGGCACACATCAGCAAGATCAGTCCCTACCTCATGAGTTATGGAGATCATGGTGGTGCAATGGGAAATTGGCATAAAGCCGCCCTCACTACAAATTTCCTTCAATGGATTGTGGTTTTGTTGGGAAAAGTTGCTCCTGACCGTGCTGGTTTGTTGCTACAGTGTCGGACCGCGACATATCGTTTAAACAGCATGTTCAGTTTGCTTTACAGGGCTGGTGCATTTTTGACTGAGAACGAAGCTGCTTTTGCCAGTGAACAGGGCTTACAATTCCTGAGGACTTACGCATTTTTGGCTGAATCAATGTACAGGGACAGCAAACAATGGCTCTGGCCATTATACCCTAAGCTTCACGTGTTCCACCACCTCATGCTTGAGATGCACTTTACTGGATCCAAGGTCAAGACCTGTCCCAATCCGATGCTGTTTGCTTGCCAGATTGATGAAGACACAGTTGGAAAAACATCAAGGCTGTCTCGAAAGGTCAACATTAGATTGGTGGCCCAACGAGCTCTGGACAGGTACCTTACTGCTGCGTACACAGCCTTTGCCAAAGCTAAACTTTTAGCATAGAGAGAAAAAAGGTGCCTGAATCACTTGCAGGTGCCCAAACTTGTCCATCTATTGATTTCATTAGTGTTGAAATCAGTTGACATCATGATCAATCGTTTGTGACATGAGTTCAAACGGAATCCATCACCTTCTTAGCCTATAATATCTTATTTGGGATTATGGTCAAATAAAAATAGATATCTATTTTTAAAAATAGATAGGTTTTTTTTTCTACCCAAAAAAAAAAGGTAATGGATTCCGTAGGTATATATATATATTAGTCATGTTTACATCATCCGAAACATGCTACCCTCTGGTTATTTAACATAGCCATGGAAAATGGCCCATAGAAATAGATGGTTTACCTATTAAAACCTCCATTTATTTTGGGGATTTTCCATGGCTATGTATGCTATGTTAGTCATAACCAGAGGGTACCTTCGATGATCAGCACCAATCAGGGATGGCTAAACAACTTGGCTTTGCTGCAGTGAAATCGACCAATCTGATTCTGCTGGTGGAATCTTTAAATCACAAAAAAACACTCCCAGTATTGGTTGAACATTACGCATCATCCCTAGATACCCTGCAATAAAAAACATAGCTACGCTAGGAGGAAACTCCTAAGTCATGCGGCTACAAAATGGATGGTTTTTTTGTTGGAAAATCCCAATCTAATAGCTGGATGATGAACAGGGTTACCACCATGACTTAGGAAACCAAACATCGAAGATCACCACATTCATGGGAACTATACCGCTGCGGTGCGCTATAGAAGAACCCCCATTGAATCGATGGGATGATTTTTTCCTAATCTTCCGGAGTTGCCTGAGGCGATTTTGTTTTTTCTTTTTCCGGTGGCGGAAAATCCACCATTTAGGGAATCTATAGCAAATCCAAGTGATTTTTGATGGGATAATATGGGATAATATTGGACATATACTGATGTTCTTATTGTTTCAAATTCACAAAATAACTGGGCCGATTCGTGTTTCAACCGTACCCAAACATCTCATTGATTACCTATGGTTTCTAAGCATTTGTTCATACCTATAGATGTTTCATGCCATTCACAATGGTGTCTCTGCTCAACTATACCCAAACAGCCTCAAACAGCCATTGTTTATGGCGATAAACGTTTACAGTTTGCTATATTTTGCTATTGAAAATGGCACTGCTTCATATGTTTACCCATTAAAAATGCTGCTTTTCCATGGTTTTTTGTATGTAAAAACCAGCCAATATATATGGTGATCATCTGCTGCTATCATCCCCAATGGATCCACAGTAAATTACCCAACTGCGAAAACTGTACCCAGACACCCAAACATCTAGCACAATATGGGATATACATATATATATTTACATACTGGATATATATGTATATATATATATAAGCATCTTTAATTTAGTTTCAAGATTTCCCAAACCATTGGGCCTTTTTGGTCGCGCCCAGACACCCAAGTTCTTCAGCTCCGAAAATGCATAGGATCCGATGGTCGCGCCCAGTTTGCCAAAGGCCGCGCTGATGCCGGCGCCCGTGCCTGGCTGAACCGAGCTTTCGGCACCTTTTGTGGGTGGATTTTGGAAGAAAACAGGGCTGGGCCTTTCATGTGGAAATCCGTGAACTAACATGGTGATTTCACTAACCTGAATAGTTCGGCCATGAATGGGGATGATTTCCCTTATTAACATTTATTAACTATGATTTCCAGGGCTCGGGAGAACAGTGAGGTCGTTACAATTTACCCAGATATAATATATATATATATATAATTATATATATATGGAATATGAGTGGAATATGAGTGGAATATGAATGGAATATGAATGGTATTTCTGAATGGACTATTACTGGAATATCTTCAAATGGGAAATCATGGGATTTCATGGGATAAAATACCCCAACTCTGGAGGTTTATGGCTGGGAAAATCCAGTACTGGTTGGTGCTTTGAACCTACCCCTCTGAAAAATGATGGAGTTAAAGTCAGTTGGGATTATGACATTCCCAATATGATGGGAAAAATAAAAAATATTCCAAACCACCAATCAGAGTATGATATAAATGGTGGGTGTTCAATTGCCATGTTTGATTACTGGGTCATGTCACCAGCTGTTTAGCGGTAGCGAAAATTCGAAATGACCCTTGGAGCAGCAAATGTTTAGCAAAATGGGAACCCCGCACCCATCAGGATCTTTTCGAAATCAGCAGTTCACAACAGTTCACATGAATTGATAGCGGTATCTATAGTTTCGGCTGGCATTCCCCTCAACTCTTACTTTCAAAAAGGGTTGAAACATGTTGAAACCCAGCATCATTGTACATTGTAGCCCCCTTGAAATCCTTGAACCTTGCATCCAGAATCCATCGGTGTATGGAGTGTTAATCTCGTTTCCCTATCAAATACCCCTCAATATGGGCCCGCGCAACGAATTGGGCCAATTACACGAAACTTTACCCAAAAAAAAAACATGTTTCTGATCGGTATTTGGGGGGATGGGTATATCCCAATCACCCAGAGTATACCCTCTGGTAAACGTTTACAGTTTGCTATTGAAAATGGCCATTTATAGTTGATTTACCCATTAAAAATGGTTGTTTTCCCTAGTTTTTTGTATGTTGACCAGAGGGTACCCATCATATGATCTAAGAATTGTTCTTAAATACGACATATTCAGTGTCTTAATTCTCACAAGATGGTGCTCCCGTGAATCTTAGACGGGTTTCCGACACCAACATAGCTAGGAGTTTCAGATTACTTATCCCATGATATTACTATAATTATATTCCATATCTTAACATTGGTTTATTGTTGGTTGTGTATGCAATTTCTTATTATATACATATCATTACATATCACTATATACATATATGTATATATATATGGGTGTATATATATAATGATTATTATATATATATATACATCAATGATACCCATTACGGACGTAATCTTTGTTTTATGGCAATTCTAACTTTGGGGGCCACCACATCTGTCGTTGCCTCGTACCATGCTGGGGAAGATCTCAGCGCTGATGGCCATGGTGGTGACACCTGCCATATTTCTGCGGTTGAGAAGTGGTAAAAACCTATGTATAAAGCTGATAATTCACATAATTTAAGTTGGTTAAACCACCAGGTTCATGCCATAAATCCAGATAAATCCCCAATCTTGTTGTTAAAAACCCAATTTCTCATGTGTTGATGATATAACCCTCGTATTTTCCCGTTTTTGCTGGTTTCACCCATTGAAAAAATTCAGCAGTTTGAACGAACCCTTCCATCGTCCCGTGAAATATACTGGTTCTTTAAGAACATATTTCCCAGAATGGATAATGATATATAATCCATTTTTTGAATCTATCAACTATCTCCTATCAACATCATCTTTAATATATATTTACTGGTTGGTGGTATGCCTACCCCTCTGAAAAATATGAGGTCGTCAGTTGGGATCATTCTTCCCAACTGAATGGAAAAATAAACTCATGTTCCAAACCACCAACCAGGATAATGATAATCCATTTTTTGGGGGGGTAGTGTCACTCACCCCCTATATCATCAACCCGGGGATCGCTCATGGTGACAGCAATGCGCCTCTTGTGATACCTACTAAAATCAAGGTGCAAAAATTGATGTGAATTACCAAATTTGATACAACTGGATGGTCAAAACCAAAAAATTGGTGATTTGATCTACCATCTGGTTAAAAATAGCTATGGAAAATCCATGAACATCCCCAAAATAAATGGAGGCTTCGTTCGCTGGGAAACTCATCTGTTTCTATGGGCCATCTATTCTATAGCCAACTGTTAAATAACCGGAGGGTAAAGTACCATTAGTCACCATTCATCATGGATTGATCACCATTAAATCACCATTTTCCTATGGTTTTCCCATGGTTTTCCATAGCCAACTATTACCCTCTGGTAATTTAACATAGCTATTGAAAATTGCCATTTATAGTGAGTTTTCCCATTAAACATGGTGATTTTCCACAGTTATGTTAGTTTACCAGAGGGTAAATCACCGGAGGGTACCCATTTTGGGGATCCAAAGTCGTCGGATCACCTGGCAAACTCTGGAATGACCTGAGCCATAAACTTCGACGAGACCATTGCAATGCTAAAGCCGTCATGAAAATGCTGATGCACACCATACCAAACTGTTACCAATTATACCAGTGATCCCCACATTGACTTCTATGTTCAACATTGTACTGATTTCAAGTCACAAATTCTGTGTCCCAAAAAATCAACACGTACAACTAGTAAATTTCGTGAAGTCCTGTTTATTTGCCCAATATGCGTTTATGGTCCAATTCTGCTAGCGGGGGGGGTCAATATGCGTTTAAGGTGTATCAAAAAAAAAATCGTGCGCCATGAACGCATATTGGGGAATCTAACCACTTATGTCAGGAAAACCCATTTACCAACATTTACCATGAATGCAGGGAACCATCGAAAAAAAATAGTACATGTTGCGAGGTCCATTTTTTGTGTAATATGCGTGTTTAATGTATTTTGGGTGGCAGGGACCTTAATTTCCCTTTTCAGTGTGAAATAAGATTTTGGCGGATTTCTGCCAGCTATACCAATCAACCATGTGATTTACTGGGTTTGAGGGAAAATACCATCGGATTGTGTGAGGATATCATCCGAATTTTCTCAGGATATCCACATATATCAAGAGAAAGTTCTTGCGGCAGTCAGAATATCCTGAAAGTACATCAAGACAGTTTCCAAGATTTTTTGGATGTACATGATAAAACTGTTTAAAGGAAAATGAACAACATGGCAACATGTTCAAAGGATAAAATGGGGCATTTTGGGGGATGTCACTTTTGGAAACTGATGGAAATTTCGTTTTTGCGGATACCATCACAGTTTCCGAAGGATAAAACAATCTCTGAGGATCAGAATTTTCTGAGAAATAATTCTCTGACGGTATCATCATAAAGCATCTAGGATGTTCTAGGATTCTAGGATATCAGCAGAACCTCTGGGGGATACATTCAGAAATTTTTGAGGGTCATCAGATTTATCTGAGGATATCATGAACCATTTCCGAGAATATCAGAATTTACAGATGATCATCAGAACGTTTGAAGGTATCATGAGGAGTTTATCAGAATATCATTTTCGCGACATGCATCAGGTAATTTTGAGCACGGAAAAAGAGGCAAACACAACAAGTAAAACAGCGCGTGCTGTATGTATACAAAATAACAGCATGTTTTGTGTTTGTTTTTCCTTTGAGAATCAGATTTGCCAAGGTTCATCATTCTGACAATCTCTGGATATATCTGGCGATTGAATATCAAATACATTTGATGATTATCATCATGTTTTGGTCTATTTTAAAATAAATATAGCTTTGGTCTATTTTAAACAAAACAAGTAAAACACTGCGCGTTGTCTGTGTACACAATAGGGCCGTGCTTCGTGCTTGACTTTGCTCTTGGAGAATTTTTTTTGCAAGGATCGTCGTGCTGACGAGCACCGGATATATCCAATGATTATCGGAATTGTCATTAACCGAATTTTCTGGTGATTGTCAAAAAAATCTAGAGAATCCTCAGAATTTTCTGAGGATCGTCATCCTCAGAATTTTCTGAGGACCCTCAGAATTTTCTGAGGATCGTCATCCCCAGAACTTTCTGAGGATCCTCATCTTCAGAATTTTCTGAAGACCCCCTATGCTGAAAATTTTCTGAGGATCGTCATCCTCGGAATTTTCTGAGGATACTCATCCTCAGAATTTTCTGAGGATCGTCATCCTCAGAATTAATTCTGAGGATCGTCATCCTCAGAATTTTCTGAGGATCGTCATCCTCAGAATTTTCCGAGGATCCTCAGAATTTTCTGAAGATGGTCATCCTCAGAATTTTCTGAGGATCCTCAGAATTTTCTGAGGATCGTCATCCTCAGAATTTTCTGAGGATCCTCAGAATTTTCTGAGGATCGTCATCCTCAGAATTTTCCGAGGATCCGCAAAATTTTCTGAGGATCGTCATCCTCAGAATTTTCTGAAGATGGTCATCCTCAGAATTTTCTGAGGACCCTCAGAATTTTCGCTCAATGAGCGTTTTTTTTCATGAAAATGTGCCAAAAAAACGCTTATTTTCAAACAAAAAAACGCTTATCGAGTGAAAATTCTGAGGATCCTCAGAAAATTCTGAGGATGACAATCCTCAGAAAATTCTGAGGATGAGGATCCTCAGAAAATTCTGACGATGACGATCCTCAGAAAATTCTGAGGATCCTCAGAAAATTCTGAGGATGACGATCCTCAGAAAATTCTGAGGATGACGATCCTCAGAGAATTCTGAGGATCCTCAGAAAATTCTGAGGATGACGATTCTCAGAAAATTCTAAGGATCCTCAAAAAATTCTGAGGATGACGATGACGATCCTCAGAAAATTCTGAAGATAGCGATCCTCAGAAATTTCTGAGGATACTCAGAAAATTCTGAGGATTTACAGAAAATTCTGAGGATGACGATTCTCAGAAAATTCTGAGGATCTTCACAAAATTCTGAGGATGGCGATCCTCAGAATTGATGACAATCCTCAAAAAATTCTGCGGATCCTCAGAAAATTCTGAGGATCCTCAGAAAATTCTGAGGATCCTCAGAAAATTCTGAGGATGAGGACCCTCAGAAAATTTTCGGCATAAGGATCTTCAGAAAATTCTGAGGATGACGATCCTCAGAAAATTCTGAGGATGACGATCCTCAGAAAATTCTGAGGCTCCTCAGAAAATTCTGAGGATGACGATCCTCAGAAAATTCTGAGGATCCTCAAAAAGTCTGAGGATGAGGATCCTCAAAAAAAGCTGATGATTCCACGGGAAAATCTGAAGGCTCCCCCGAAAATTTTGAGGGTTATTCAGTAAATTTGGAGGAGTCTCCAGAATTGTGTGTTTGATAACCATCAAAATGTTCTGATTCTCTGATATATATATATATATAGCAAATTATGCTAATCAAGGATCAGTTTTTGTTGCAACACATCAGCTACAAAGTCCGAGGATGTCTTGTAGCCGATATTTTCAGCGCAAATTGCGACTGTTTTCTGCGGATATCACCAGCGTCTCATTATAACCTTTCTAAGGATATCATCGGAATTATCATCAGAAGTTTGTGAGGATTATCCTACCTGTCTGAGGATATTATCATCAGAATGGACTCATAAAAAATTCAGCAGAAATTTATCACGTTACCAGCCATAAACTCTGGGGATATCATCAGGATTTTCTGATACCAGCCCAGAGGATCAGCATATAGTTTCTCAGGATGTCACATGATATCATATCACCAAAGGTTTCGGAGGATAACATCAGAATTTTACTATAGGGACCGTTTTTTTTTCAAAATTTGAGGGCGGCAACGCTTCAAACCGTTTGGCTTTGAAAGATTGGGGCGGATGTCCTCAGACTTGTTTGTTCGTTATTGGTGCCCGCATGCCAACATGAATATGTTGTTTCTTCATGAAGCGTTTGTTCGTTTGACTTTCCGGGATAATGATAATAACATTTAGTTGTGAGAATGCTGCTCAGGATCATCCAGCGGATAAGATGCTCAGGGTCATCCAGCCGAGAAGCATGCTATATTGAGATTCCATTGCAACAAAAATAAAACTTAAATGACTATATCAACGCAGATTGGCATATAGGAAAGTGAATATTGTTGTGGTTCCGTCACTTCCAAACAGGCGATATGCAAATTTACAGTCTAATTGGTCAAAAAGGAAAACAGCAAATGTTGTTTTTCACTCTCCAAGCACTCAAAACGCATATAGCGCAATCATTATCAGAAAATTGAATAAACCTTAAGCTCAGGAATGGCAAGATCTGACAATGTTTGCGGGTTGAATGTCCGGGCAAGGTCCTGCACATACCACCGGGAAAACCACCTGCTCAATATGCGTTATCAACTTAGAATCATCGAAAATTAAGCGCAAAAACCTTCCATTTTGAGCTTTCATGTAGTCAAAACGCTTATTGAGGGTCCACCCTCAGAATATTCGCTAAAATTAGGGTTCACGAAATTCCTTACGTACAACCGTACACATATGTTTTCTCGCCGGGAACAAAGCATGTAGTGCAGGATGTGTCGGTCAAAACACTTCTATTAACCGAACCGGGTGACTGATTTTGGATCACCGCAGCGCACATAGAATTTGCTGAAGGTGCCACAGAAATTTGTGATCAGTGCGGCAAATTGTGTATCCCGCCTCCCAAATCATTGCCCAAGCGAATTCTGCCCACTCTGATGCGATTGGATCTGATTGGATGTCACCCAAATTAGGTACCTCTGGACCAAAATTGCTACAAACCTAGGGATGAGTCCTTAAATTGTTCAAGACCTAGGGGACCACAGGTCATTTCTAGTCGATTTTTGTTTCACCATCCAACTATTGGGGTTACCCAATGACTTCACCCCAGCAGACGCCCCGGCAGAAGCTTCGCATAGCAAGGTCGACAAGCGGCAGCTGCACAATGTAGAGCCCAATGAACAAGATGGAAATCTCCTGGCAGATTTAAGAGTCCTTGAGGCCTAACCCAATTTTCACCGTCCTCAATTTTACCGGAAATGGTGTGGGTATTAAGCATCGATATAGAATTGGGTGTTTAAAATACTTGAAGAACCTTAAATCTTTTTGAGATTTGTCATAGCATAAAAATGTCAGTGGTGAGTAAATGCCTCATTTCGAATGATTTCGACACGCCAGTTCAACAATGTGTATTGGAGATATTTCATACTCTGGTTGGGTGACCCGCTTAGGCTTAAAACAAAACAAATCTCAGTACGCCTGAGGTACTTCACCGCGCGGCTTCCTAACTCGATGATGATCTTTCTTGTCTGACTGCTGCCCTATTCACCAGGAATGATATAATTACATCAGAGGAAAATGGTCCTATGCGATTCTAAATGAGGAAAAAGGTACGACTACAATTGATTTTGTTGGAACATCCTCAACTGATCCATATACCTATAACATCCTATAACTACATGATCTTTATGGTTGATCTCCTAACTACATTACCTTTCTCACATTTTGTCACCATACAACCATAGCTACTGCACTAACCCAATTTCGCCGACCCGTTGCGGGGGCACCAGGTCACCCCAGGTCACCCCAGGTCGGCACCGATCTCGCCTTCAGGGGTCCATAGCCCAAGGCCAAGCCGAGGTTGCACAAGGCACAGCCCAGAAAGCCCACGACCTGCACCTTCCGGCTGGAGATCTTCGTCAGCAACCACGGTGCCACGATCAACGAGGGAATCACCAGCATCCGAGTGCCTTAAGAAACGGCGGCCAGGATGGCTTCGCTAAAAAACACATCACCGTTGTTTCCAGCAGTTCAAAGGGGTTCAGAACAACAGAAACACAATGGAAAACCGTGGTCAAACATGCCAAACTCAGGTTGGAGGCCAAACTCAAAGGGTTTCTGTCTTTCTGTTTGGTTGAAGTCATTTTGGAAGCTTCTACCAATCACCAGTCCAACGATATCGGAGTGATGTCTTGGAAAAATTCATAGGACCGTGAGGTGTAAAGGCGCCCAAGAAAGCCCCTCACATCAGACCTCTGGTCTTGGTGATTCAATATCAAAAAAAATGGTGATTCAACCACCCAAAATGCTGCAAAAAATGGGATTCTATTGTGATTTAACAACCAACAAATGTTGATTTCATGGGTGTTCTTAGTTCTTACAGCCAAAAAATTAGATTTCATGTATTTCAAGAGAAAATCATGAAACCAAACGGGTGTGTCAACAAATCTGCGAGATTTTACTGCTCTAACAGCCATTTCATGGGAACATTTTAGGTCTCAGATTCCCCAGTCGTTGTGGATTTCTGGGAAAATGCCAAAAACCATCAACGCAGCAAAGCAAGCTGCGGTAGTGATCATTGGAGTTTTAGGGAATATCTCCAGGAACGCCCTGAAAATGTCATTGTAAAAACCATGGTTTCGTGTAGATTTTCCCAGCAACCAATCCATTGATCCATGGTTTCCACCAAATTATTCAGATATAAAAACCATCTTCCAGCCACGCCCAACCAAGCGGCAAAAGACTGCTAACACGCTCTGGCTATAGTCCCCATCATGATCTCAGTTTCAAAACATGGGGGGTTATCATGCTGGGATGATGGAGAAATTTGGAAATACCCTCTGGTCATGTGACAGTTCGCCATGGAAAATGGCCCATTGAAATAGATGGTTTACCGAACTTAAAAATGGTGGATCCTTCCATGGCAAACTGTTAGTCATAACCAGATGGTAGGTTTTTCGCTGTTTTTCAAGGGCCCTCCGAGTGGGTTTCATCTTGGTGTCAGGATGCTTCGACCAACCCATCCATATGCCTAACGCCGGGATGCTCTCGGTTCCATATGCCTTGACCCTTTTTTGGGTTGTCTCAAACTATGGCACCCCAAAATCAATGGTTTTTTGTATGTTTACCAGAGGGTAAACCTCCACTAAATCAATGGTTTGTAGAAATTGTGATTTTCCCAATGAACCTGGTCACAAACTAAAGGAAAATCAACCATTTGAGAGCGATTTCAAAATGTTGGGGCAACCCATATGCACCAATATCGGCAACATCAAGAAAGTACGCGAATGACTATTCATGTTTCACATATAGATATTATATATATACAGGCATATGCATATATACATGTATACATGTATACATGTATACATGTATACATGTATACATGTATACACATACATACATTACATTACATTACATTACATTACATCACATTACATTACATTACATACATACATACATACATATTTTTTTTTATACATATTATATATATACACATACATACATACATTACATACATACATTACATACATACATACATACATGCATGCATGCATGCATGCATGCATACATACATACATACATTCATTCATTCATACATACATACATACATACATACATACATTACATACATTACATACATACATGCATGCATGCATGCGTGCATGCATGCATACATACATACTTATTTATACATATTATATATGTATATATAGGCTTGTCCTGGCTTCTGGAACTGCGGCAGCAGTTACGCACACGCGGGGTGGGGGGTGGGGTGGGGTGGGGTGGGATGTTAACGTTCATGTGAACTTGCGGCAGCAGTTGATGCTACGCACACGCGGGGTGGGGTGGGGTGGGATGTTAACGTTCATGTGAACTTGCGGCAGCAGTTGATGCTACGCACACGCGGGGTGGGGTGGGGGGTGGGGGGGGATGTTAACGTTCATGTGAACTTGCGGCAGGATGTTAACGTTCATGTGAACGGGACAAGTTTTACCAACCTAATTCAGGTTTGCGCGGTTCCAGAAGCGGGGACGAGGATGATGATGATGATGATGATGATGCTGATGATTATGATGATGATGATGATGATTATATATTATGATGATGATGTGATGCTGATGATGATGATGATGATGATGAAAATGACCCAAATGAAACTTGTAAATTCCGGGACGAAATTTCGTCCCAGAATTGACAAGTTTTCCCAACCTAATTCAGGTGGTCCGCAGTTCCAGAAGCGGGCACGAGGCTATATATACATACATATATATATACATACATACATTACATTACATTACATTACATTACATTACATTACATTACATTACATTACATACATTACATACATACATTACATACATACATTACATACATTACATACATTACATTACATTACATTACATTACATTACATTAC
The DNA here is from genome assembly GCA_947184155.2 of Cladocopium goreaui. Lineage (NCBI taxonomy): Eukaryota > Dinophyceae > Suessiales > Symbiodiniaceae > Cladocopium > Cladocopium goreaui. The sequence goes on along the minus strand of CAMXCT020002214.1, from coordinate 13,926 downwards.
ATTACATTACATTACATTACATTACATTACATACATACATTTATATATATATATATATATATATATTATATGTCTGTATATATATATATTATGCATATATGTATATGTAAATGTATATGTATTTGTAAAAGTATTTGTATATATATATGTAGATATATGAACATATGCATATATATATATATATATATATACATACATATGTTTATATGTGTATGCCTTTGTAAATGTATTAATATATATATATATATGTATGTATATATGTATGTATGTATGTATGCATGCATGCATGCATGTATGTATGTACGTATGTATGTACATATATATGATGTATGCAGATGTGTATATATGTATGTAAATATATATATATATATACATATACGTATATGTAGCATGTATATCTAACATGTATATATATATACACAACAATGTGTATATATAACTAAATAAATATACATGTGTTATATCTAATATGTGATGGTAAAATCTTGCCATGATCTCATGATCCCGCCTGACTCAGCCAAGTTTTCACCAAGTTTCTGGCATCGAAAATGGCTGCATCATTTTGCTTCAGGCCGTACTCCACGACGTCGTAGAGGAACCAGGCCCCAGCAGTGCCGAACAAAGGCCTGAAGGGCTGAGTTGATTTGGAGCCATGCTGACTTGGGGATCCCGAATTGTGGGAAATCCCCATTTGTAGCTACCTTGATTATAGGCTTCATTTTTTCGAGGCGGTTGTAAACAGAAGGTGCAGGTATTCATGTCAAAACACATGTGCAACAAGCCAGCCTGGTTACAACACAACACTTTCTGTGCTGATTCTGTGCTGATCACCATCAAGAAATATGAATAAACTAGCCCTCCTATTAATACACATTCGTATATAATTGAGGTTTACATGTTAACCTAAGATTAGGGTTTACATGTATAAATTACTAACCCAAAATTGGGCTTTACTATGAAGGTTTACTATTGTTATATAATTACTATATATTTAATTGGGATTCGCAATTATTGACATCTTAATTACCTAATTTGAACCTCTTAAGATTTTTTTTCACTGGGCTTTATTACCATTAAGATACTACCTATGAAGATTTTCAAACGCACTTAAATCAAGATTAAGACTAGGAATCATGAATCACTATTAAGATCTTCTGAACTTGTTTGCATAGTAGGGTTTATTACCAGCCATTCAGGTATGCATTAAACACCCATTAAGATGTTCATTAACTAAGTGAATAAAATCAGCCATCATTACCCATTATGAAGCTATTCATCATTATTTTCATGGCTAATCTTGAAATTCATCATCGATTAATCACATTAGCCTCTGGTAAATTAACATGGACGCTGAGAATCACCAATTTTTAATGGAAACTAATCTTCAAACCCCTATCTGGCAAGGTCTATGTTAATTTACTTGGAGGGTAATACCTTCATTATAAATCATATAGAGTAATAGTCCATTAAAACCCATTAAAATTCATTAAAATCACTGGAAGGTAGCTATTCCCATCATGACCGTAATGAAGATCCTTCATCCTCTAAGCTCGGCTCGGCTCCGTTCGCCTCCAGTAGGGTCGCAGCAAGCTTCGCGTGGACTCTTTGCTCGCCTTCGAATCTTCACGACTCGCCTTGAACCTCGAGCGGCTCGGCGTGGCGGACGCCTGGGGGTCAGAACACCGCTTTTGCAGGTGTGATACTATATGTATGAAATATATATATATGTATCATATAATTTGATAAATAGGTATATATAATTATGTACAATTATATATATATATATGTGTATAATATATTTATATATAATTGTTTTTTTTTAATATATTTATATAATATAATATAATATATGTATTAAGTAACTCCCAACAAAATAGAAAAATAAAACAGCTTTATTTTAGTTAGAATGCATTTGTTTAAATATGTTTTCGGGGATGACTGCATACAAAACCACCCGAAATCTCATAACCTTCTGGGCAGCTTTGTGCCAGGTCGTGCTGCGCCCCAGTGATGTTTTTCCGTTTATAACAAGCCTCCTGGAAACTAGTTCGATAATACGATATAATATATAAGTATAGATATATCATACAATAAATATTACTATATAAGTATAGGATAGTATAGGTATATAAGTATATAATACAATATAATAATATAATATATCTAGCATAAATCCAACATGATCTACCATAAACTGCTTACCAAGTGCACTGTTTGGATCTTGTGAGCGGTTTACCAACTTAGATAAGTATGGGCCATCACCTTGAATCGAGAACTTGTTGTTTGGACATGTTTGGACTGTCAAGTCACAAGAAACACAGTGCGCGGATGGGGTAATGACTTGCTCATGTTCAGAAGGGGCACGCTTACTTACATGTAATTGCAAAAAAAAAACACATGGGGAAACTGCTTTGGTAAACAACTTTGGTGCAAAATCTGCCAGAAAATATTCCCGAAATGTGCCAAATAATGTAAATCTCATCTGCAACATCCCAGAAAACCAGGATTGCTCCACTCAAATCTTTCCAACCCTCGGGGGAATCACGAAAATCATGGGTTGCAGCAAGCCTGACAATCCTATATGGATGTTTCCTAAAATGGAGGTACCCCAAATAGCTGGATGGTTTAATGTGGTATCCTGATTGGTGTGGTGGGTCGCTTTTGTGGTTTTTTTTTGAAATTATCCGGCCTTGGCTCCTCCCACCCCGAATCCCTCTGCACGAGGTGCTTTTGACTATCCTTGGTCGCCACAATGCGAAGCCCCAAACCCAGCAGCGACAGCACGGAGCCTGACGTGGGGCCACATGAGAAGCATTTAACATGGGGATAGAATGGGATAAAATGAGAGATGATAATGGTATATAATGGGTAATATAATAGTAGGATATAACAGGAAATCAAAGGATATAATGGAATATAATGTGATAAGATGGTATGTATATATGTAATAATTAATATATATATATATTCCTGAAATGGGGATACCCCTAAATCATCCAATTTAATAGTTTTTTCAATTATAAACCAACCAGCTATTTGGGTACACCCATGTATGGAAATCCCCCTATAATGGGATATGAAGGAATATAATGGGATATGATGGGATAGATACATATATGGGTGTTTCCTAAGATGGGGGATCCCCAAGTCACCATGGGTTTCAATATTAAATCATGGTCATCCATGACTTGGGTGATTTTTGGGTGCCATCATTTTAATAACCCCCCCATATCACGTCTTTCCATGGGAATGCGTAAACATGCGATAGATTTTCATTGGATTCGGATGTTCCATTATAAATCAACCAGCTATTGGGGTACCCCCATGCATGGAAACCTCCATCATGTCGATTCTCCCAGCTATGTGTGTTGGTTTACTCCAATTAAATATGGATGTATCTATATACTAGTATCAAAAATCCATGAGTAATTTAGTCATAAACCAATTAACATCATAAAAACTATTAGTGTATGATACTGGTAGATATCATAAACCCATTGATGGTAGTTAAAAACCAACAAACAGAACTGGGAGCAGATCTCTGTAAGTATAAACCAACATATCCTCTATGAATAGGGACTCCCATAAATGGTTTATAACTCCCAATTCGGGTATCCCCATTTATGTATTTTATGTATCATAAACATTCATAAACTGGTTGGTGGTTTTAACAATCTTGAAAAATATTAGTCAATGGGAAGGAGTATCCCATATATATGGAAAGTGAATAAAAATTCATGTTCCAACCCACCAACCAGTTATGTATTTTATGCATCATAAACCTCTGGTAAACTAACATAACTATGGAAAATCACAATTTTCAATGGGTAAATCCACTATAAATGGTCCTTTTCAATAGCTATGTTACAGTACCAGAGAACATTCATAAACCCATTCATAGGGCCCCAAAAAGGTCAGCAGGACGTCTCCCTCCCGGCGCCTACGGCGAAGATGCCACGCCAGAGCATCTCATCGGGCACACCCGCGACGTCCATGATGTAGGTCACCAAGGGGCACAAGGCCTGCCGTACTGAACAAACAAGGGGGAGTTAACCAACAAAAATGGTGATTGAATGGGACTTGACCAGCAAAATTATTTTTTTAATTGGATTTAAAAGGCAAAAATTGTTATTTCATGGGATTTGAACAACAAACTTGGTGATTGAATGGGATTTAACATGGCAATATAATGGAATATTCGTGGGATACTAATGGCATATGAATGGATTGGTTGATACCTTTCGGTGGCATCAAACATGGCTGGCTGGAAAATCACACTATCAATAGGGGCCTTCAATGGTGAAACTCAGTAGAATTCTGGGAAATACCCTCTGGTAAACTAACAGTTTGCTATGGAAAATGGCCAGAAATAGATGGTTTACCTCTTTAAAATGGTGGATCTTTCCAGTTCGCTATGTAACAGTCATTACCAGAGGCTAATCATCTGCTGCAATGTCACAGTTTGCTTTGGAAAATGCTGTCATCCACGGCCCATTGAGTTCGAACTGTTGGTTTACCAAAGGGCAGTTGAACATGATCATCCCACTGACCTATGGTTGAAACAATAAGGTTTATGTGCAAACATGAATCAAATGAAATCAGTACCCATATGCTCCATGTTGCTGGTATATTTACCTATATGACTGGGCCATTTATAGGGTAAATGTTCGTAAGTATTCCAGCACCATGGAGCATATGGGGTGTAGAATCACTAAACAAGAGAAACCAACGAACCCGAATGCAGTCACGTAAAACATGTTTGTGAATCAAGTTATTTCAACCGTCTTGTACATGTGCCCTGTTACCCTGCCAGTGTAGACTGTGGAGTGTGGAATGGGGAATGTAATGCGTAGGGATGTGTAGGGTATGACCTTGGGATTGTGGAGTGTGGAGTGTAAAGTGTGGAATGTGGAGTGTACAGTGTAAAGTTCACAGTCTAAAGTGTAGAGTGTAGTGTGTGGAGTGTAGAGTGTGGAGTGCCAAGTGTCAAGTGTGGAGTGTGAAGTGTAGAGTATGGAGTGTAGAGTTTGGAATGTGGAGTGCAGAGTGTGGAGCGTACAGTGTAGAGTATGGAGTGCAAAGTGTGGAGTGTAGAGTGTGGAGTGTCAAGTTTCAAGTGTGAAGTGTAAAGTGTAGAGTGTAAAAGTAAAGTGTAAAGTGCAAAGTGCAAAGTCTAAAGTGTAGAGTGTGAAAGTGTAGAGAGAAGCAGAAAAACAGAGAAACAAAAAAAACTGGAAGCCAAAATTGCTTTACTTCGAGTTATCCCCACCATGACATTTATACCTTCTGGCATTCTATCTGGCATATCTTCTGGCATATCTTCTGGCATATGTTCTGGCATATCTTCTGGCATTCTATCTGGCAAATCTTCTGGCATTCTATCTGGCATATCTTCTGGCATTCTATCTGACATATCTTCTGGCATTCTATCTGGCATATCTTTTGGCATTCTATCTGGCATATCTTCTGACATTCTATCTGGCATTCTATCTGGCACATTCTATCTGGCACATTCTATCTGGCATATCTTCTGGCAAACTTCTGGCACTTTATCTGGCATACCTTCTGGCATTGTCTATCTGACATTTTATCTGGCATTCTATCTGGCATACCTTCTGGCATTCTATCTGACATATCTTCTGGCTTTCTATCTGGCATATCTTTTGGCATTCTATCTGGCATATCTTCTGACATTCTATCTGGCATATCTTTTGGCATTCTATCTGGCATATCTTCTGACATTCTATCTGGCATATCTTCTGGCATTCTATCTGGCCGTTGAGGTCCAGCAGTGCACACTGAGCTGGGAAGGTCCCAGGTTGAGGTCCAGCGGTGCACACTGAGCTCTGAAGGTCCCCGGTTGAGGTCCAGCCGTGCACACTGAGCTCGGAAGGTCCCAGGTTGAGGTCCAGCAGTGCACACTGAGCTCAGAAGGTCCCAGGTTGAGGCCCAGCGGTGCACACTGAGCTGGGAAGTTGGCAAAGAGCTTGGCCAAGAGTTGGCAAGGCGGAAGTTGAGGTGGAAGTTGATGCAGACATGGTCGAGGAGAAACAGGCGGAGGAGAAGGAGGAGGAGGACGAGGAGGAGGAAGAGGAGGAGGAGGATAGCTAGCCGAGGAGGAGGAGGAGGAGGAGAAGAACTCTGATAAAATCTAACAACCCTCACCTGGCAGGTGGGGAAAAACAGTAGCGCAATAATTACTTTACTTCGTGTGATCCCCACCATGACATTTATACATTTTCTTACTGGCAAATCTTCTGGCATTCTATCTGACATATCTTCTGACATTCTATTTGGCATTCTATCTGGCATATCTTCTGTCATATCTTCTGGCATTCTATCTGGCAAATCTTCTGGCATTCTATCTGGCATATCTTCTGGCAATCTATCTGACATATCTTCTGGCATTCTATCTGGCATCTTCTCATATATTCTGACATATCTTCTGGCATTCATCTGACATATCTTCTGGCATATATTCTGAAATATCTTCTGGCATATCTTCTGGCATATCTTCTGGCATATCTTCTGACATATCTATCTGGCATATCTTCTGGCATATTTTCTGGCATTCTATCTGGCAAATCTTCTGGCATTCTATCTGGCATTCTATCTGGCATATCTTCTGGCATATTATCTGGCATTCTATCTGGCATTATCTTCTGGCATATCTTCTGGCATATCTTCTGACATGTTCTTCTGGAATTCTATCTGGCATTCTATCTGGCATTCTATTTGGCATTCTATCTGGCATATTTCTGGAATATCTTCTGACATTATTTCTGACATTCTTTCTAACTTTCTTCTGCACATTCTTTGTCCCATATCTTCCTACATGAGGTCCGGCAGGGAACACTTGGCATGGATACTCGCGGTTGAGGTCCGGCAGGGAACACTGGGCGTGGATGGTCGTGGTTGAGGTCCGGCAGGGACCACTGGGCGGGGATGGCCGTGGTTGAGGTCCGGCAGGGAACACTGGGCGTGGATGGTCGTGGTTGAGGTCCGGCAGCGAACACTGTGGATCGCGAGTCGCAGTTGAGCAGGAGGACGAGGAGGACAACGAGAGGAGGAGGACAACGAGAGGAGGAGGACGACGAGAGGAGGAGGAGAGGAGGAGGAGCAGGCAACTTAGATAAAATCTAACAACCCTCACCTGGCAGGTGGGGAAAAAGAGAGAAGCAAAAGAGCAGAAAAGCAAAAAAGCAGAGGCAAAAACAGCAGAGAAGCGTAGAAGCAAACAAAAGCAGAAAAGCAGAGAAGCAAAAAAAAACAGAGAAGCAGAAAAACAGCACAGTAGAGAGGAGAGGGGAATCAAAAAAAACCGTAAATTACAAAATAAGCCCTAAATAAATGGGTCCCCTTAAACAATTGGGAAAACTTACCATTTGTATAGATCGCTTTCGGAAAACCATGGGTTCCACATCTATGTTAGTTTACCCTAGGAAAATCTTCCTGTAACTGGGATGATGTCCCGCGGCACCTGCCCACCACCGGAGCCGAAAAGGTACAGCAGCGCCACGTTTTTCGCGCCATCGTTGGTGCTCTCGGAACTTTCGGCGCTGTGGGAGGAGGCTAAAGGGTACCTTGGAGACGATCCGAGACTGGTCAATAGCAACCTTTTGATGCGATAAAACATGGCAAAAGAAACTGCAAAACCATGGTGATTCAATGGGATTTAATCAACCAAAATTGTGATTCAGTGGGATTTAACAAGATATGGGATTTAAGTCTTTTTAATTAACCATTAACCATTAATTTTGATTTCATTGGATTTAACCAATGTAAATGGTGTTTTAACAAGACTTAACTAGCAAAGCCATGGTGATTTCATATGTTGATTTCATGGGATTCACAGAAACCACTAGAAATGATGATTTAATGGGGATGAAAAACCCTCCAATAGACTAAAATAGCTATGGAAAAGGGCCCGTTGATGCTTTGCTATTCAAAATTGTGATTTTCTAACTGTTAAATAACCAGAGGGTATGAATTTTGGGCATCCTACCAACCCCCTTTCGCATGGTATTTGAACGCCAACCAAAAAATGCTGAGCATTTTTATGCTGATGAACTCAGCTTTGCCCCAAAAAACAGCAAAAGTTCCAGGATTCCAGGGGCATCCGTGAGGCATTGTGACCCAGAGATCAAAACTCAGACCCAGCACTCATGGGCTGCTGTGTGCCAGGAATTGGTAGGTCTGCCCCTAGTTTTTGATCCAACAAATGTTTAAATACGAGCATGTGTCATCATTATATATATATACATAATGTGCATTTATATATATATTATATACTATATATCAATGCCACTTGAAGATCTCAGGAATAGCATGTATATATATATGTGTGTGTGTGTGTGTCCAGGTTATGCCGTTTTTAAAAAACCTTATCTTAGACCCACAAGATGTTCGGCTTCCCCCCGAAGTCATATCAAGGTTCTCACCGCCCATGCCGATACCGGTGATGATGCGGGCAACGATCAAGGCATTCTCGCACCACGCAAACATACCTGGGATATCCTGGGACCTATGAAAATGGCCCTTTAATAAGTATATATTATATATATTTATATATGGAATTACGAGGTAGAAGTACTGAAATATGCCCATGTATGGATATCTGTGGAATGTATACTTTGTGTAACCACATATTTATTGGCCATAACTGTGGGTTTGAAAATGGGGTTCCTCCCATGTCTCTATCACTGACGATCCAATGGGAAACAACTTCACTACCCGATGAAACAGCTTGGTAAGCCAGCAAGATGATTCCCATCATTTTTCCGATAGCGTTTTCCCAGTTCAATAGCAACTTTGGAGTCAACCACCCATTTTTTCATATTTGTTCCCACCCTGCTAGGCACCCAATCGGCGACTCCGGGGCAGCGATCCAGATTACATCAAAGCCCGTCAAAACTTTGAAATTCACCGCTCACAACGGTCCGTTCCGAAAGAATATAATATAGCACAAATATTCATAATGTATATTACAATACCTAGCTGACTTGTAATGATTCAACAACCTCAAGTAAGGTCATCTGAGGAAATTCCCCTGACAGATCCTGATTGATGGTGACGCTATGGTGACATCTGAAATTCGCACAGAGCTGTGTATGTACCTGTTGCGTTGTATGGCAGGGCATTGCATTGCACTGTTTACGTTTGTATGTCAGGCAATGCAATACAATGCAATGCAATGCACATATCGATGTATGCATGTATGCATGTATGCATGTTTGTGTGTGCGGGGATGTCTTTCTACAAATGTAAATGTATGTAAATGTACGTATATTTGCATATGTACAGATTGATATGTATATTTTTATATGATTGTATATGTGTATTTGTGTGCGTATCTGTATATGTATGTGCCTGTATGCATTTGCATGCATGCATGTATATATATATATATATACAGTGCAAGCGCTGTATAAGAATTCCTTGTATAAGAAAATGAGGGGCTGGATTTGTTTTCCGCATATATGTTTTGTGGAATACATAGCAAATGGAAGTTAAGAAATTGAGGGACCCTGGAATTTTAAGGGCTAAGAAATTTAGATGTATGTGAAGGAGCCCCTTTGCGCCCCTGCTCAATTTTCAACTGTCCAGCTCGAGCGCATCGAGAGGCAACTTCACAAGCCCTTGGCCACAAAGCACCATGGCATCTGCGTCCACTGATTGCAAAAAGCCGCTGTACTGCAAATCAGTAAACGCAAGAGGCAAATTCATGTTGGTTCGAACTTTCTTGACCGCCCAAGGATGCGCGGCTTCCAATTCAGGAAAAAGAGGCTTTGCCTTCTTTCCTTTAGCTTTTGCCTTAGTTTTGGCATTGGCTTTAGGAGCTGCTTTTGCAGACAATTTGGCTGCAGGAGCTGCTTTTGCAGCCGATATGGCACAGCTTTGGGCACAGCACTGGAAACACTTGAAGAAGAAGAGGAATTGGAGTCGGAATCGCTCGAGTCCTCACTCGAGTCTGACCCCTGGTCATCCACGGCAGACATTTTGGGTAAATTCCGCATTCCGGTGTGCAGGGCACTGGCCGTCTCTTTCCAATGTGGACCTAGTTTTGTCCCAACTGGGTAAGGTTTGTATGGCTGCTCTAAGCCTTGCACCACCATGGCACTGTCTGCTCTTGTGTCTTGCCCCCCTTTTGCCTTTCATTTCAATTTGCAATCTGTCACCGGCAAAATGCCGCATGAAACTATCAAATTGTCAACTTTGCATGTCTGACATGTCTTTTCTCTGAAGCCAAATATGCTGGGAAGCTCGGATGTGTCATATTGAATACTACATTAAGAAATTGCTAAGAAATTAAGGGTCCCTCGACCGAATAATTGTACATACATATATAATTATATATATATACTGACATACATGGGGCCTTTCCGATAAGAAATTGAGGGACCCTGGCCATCGGCAACCAACATTCTTATATAACGCTCGCGCTGTATATCATTATATATCTCTGTGTGTGTGCATGATCTGCAGTCAAAACACTCAGAAGAGCACCGCAAAGCGTGATGAGGGAACACAGAATCAATCCAGCACGTCTTCCGATGATGTCAGACAAAGGGCCTCATGCAGGGGTTCTAGTTCTCTAGTTTGACTCAGACCCACATAAGGCAGATAAAAAATCCATAAGATTCCAGAAGCTGTTTTTAACATTTTTTCGATGATTTCTCCAGTACTTCTTCATCCGTCCCGGGTCGAAGTGCCAAAAAATGGTCCGCTCACAGTTTCCCCATCCTATGATGTGTTGGTGAACTTGGCTATAAAACATAAATCGAAAATCGAACGAAACCGAAAAGTTAATTCCATACATTATATGCATATATATATATTGCAAGACATTGTAATACTATTTCTATACAAAATTAGGGTCAACAAGTGCTAAATCCAGGCCCGGCTTTACGCGTACACCCGCTGGCCAATCGACAATGCTCACAACAGTAGGATCTGTGAATTGCCAGAAGTAGAAAAATGCGTAACACAAAACGGTAGCTGGTTGGTGGTATACCTACCCCTCTGAAAAATGTGAGTTCGTCAGTTGGGATGATGACATTCCCAAGATATGGGAAAAAATACAACATGTTCCAAACCACCAACCAGGTAAGTAGGATACTTGTTACTTGATAGCAATTGGTCACCATCCACCCAATTAACATCGACCCTCAACTTGAGTTGCGGGTTGGAAGACTACCTTCCAACCTGCAAATAGAAAAACATCAGGGCAGTTCCACTTCAGGATACATAAGTATATAACTAGTTCTATTTTCCCCACATCCCAACTTATAAGGGGCCCCTTGTCATCCCATGGTCTCTTTTTAGCGCCATGGTGAACATCAATCACCCCTTTCATCCATGGTTTTCCCTCCCTTTCAACAGCCAACCGCCAAAGAACCCATGACGATCATGCCCAAAATCGCTCCGCCATACATGGCCGCTTTCACGAAATCCTTCTGAGCGTCCGTGGCGTGGAAGTCATGGGCATAGTGTTCCACAAAGTTCGTGGCGCCCAGCATGTACTTGTCCTGGCGCGGCGGTTGAACATACATTTGGCTGGGGCACCAACATGATAGTTTATGGTGAACAGTGAAAACAAGTATTTCACTAGCGTTTATGGTAGATAATTCAACTTATAAGTAGAGGGGCAAGCTAAGTTGATTTACAACTCTGTCCAACTATCATTATTTTATCAAAATTAAACCCATCATCATCATCATCGCGAGTAAACTAAGTTAGCCAACCTATCAAACCTATCAACCTTGCACACCCATCATCATCATCCAGTTGGTTTCCCAGGATTTCTTGGCTCCGCATGATATCTCCCTTAGATCCCACGTTCTATGCCCCAGCTCCCCACCGCCGAGCATCCGTCAGCAGGCCAATGCCCGTGGCGATGGCGGCCACCACATGATGCACCATGGCGAGTCGTCGAGTCGTCGAGGCGCGGCCGAAGATTCGACGTTTTTTTAAACGCGGGTGTCTCAACACGGTGACGTTCATGAAGGTCAAAGTTGAGTTGCAAAACTTGGATAATTGGATGATATTGGATGATATTGGATTTTCAAAAAGTCTTGAAATCTGGAAATTGGAATTAAGTATTGGATGAAAACTTGGATGTTCATCTAGGTTTCAGGTGTTCAAGTTCCGGAAAAAAGGATCCAGAAATGCAAGGCACTTAGTCCTGATAACTTCATGGCAGCAGCAAGTCCTTTGGAAGGCAGCCCTTCTCTTCTTGTCAACGAACCAAAATTTGATAAGCACATCTTTGATATCTATGTGCCATGGTCATCAATGCATGTTTTAACAGTATGAGGTATGGTCATCCATCACATTGTGGGAATCCTTGCCTTTTTGGCAATACCCTCTGGTAAGCTAACATAGCTATTGAAAATGGCCATAGAAATAGGTGATTTACCTATTATTGTTCGTACGTTTACCAAAGGGTACAAATCTCTACAAATGGTGGTATCACCATCCTGCAATTCACGGGTATCTAATCCAACTAGGTCCCAACCATGGTGGCCATTCAGACTTAGGAAACTTTTGATCAACCAAGTACCCTCCGCTTCTTTAACTGGATATATGAGAATCCCCCCATTCTTGGGTGATTTTCCCATAGTTTCCTATATGTTCCTATATTTTCTTAGATTTTCCTATATGTTCTTAGATTTTCCTATATTTTCCAATATGTTCTTAGATTTTCCTATATTTTCCTATATGTTCCTGTATGTTCGAAGATGTTTTGTGAAAAAAACCCAGCTGGGATTCATTGGAATCATATATTTATATAATCTAGAATTATGTATATATATATATATATATATCATTTATTTATGATAGATAATACCATAATATATATATATATATAATACCACGATATTTATTTATGATAGATGTATTAAGCCATAAATTATATATATATGGGTAAACTATAATATTTCACTAACCTGGATTAAGGCCCATTTGGGGATGATTCCCCTTATTAACCATGATTCCAGTGAGGTCGCAGTGAGGTCGTTATAATTTACCCAGATTATATGTATTTATATATATATATATATTGAGGTCTGCCCCCGCCCACTAACAGTTCAAAACTGCCCCCCTTTCATAAACCACATACCAAAAAAGCACAATCATATTGGTGGTAACTCAGGCCATTTTAGGGGATCCTTAGGGTCTGCTTGGGAGAAGATGTGATCTAGGTGGGCCGTACAAGTAACAAAGGGTGGAGTAGTGAATGCAACAACATCACTACCTTTCAGGTGGCATTGTTTGTGGTTAAACCATTTAAATCATTTTAACGAACATCCTTTTGTATTGCGCCATATTGTTGGAGCCATCAGGACATGTTTGCTGAACTTGTCATCAACTAGCCAAAAAAATCAAAGTATCGATGTTGCTGTTGATATCCTTTGATGGTTGGAACGTTGGAATGGTTCTGGGAAGTCTGACAGCTGACATGATTTTGTTTATCTGAATATTTGTGTGTCAAATAGCAATGGCAATAATATGGTATGATGATGCAAGGTGTTGCATCGATATGATGATACGATACTATGACTCATGACATTCTTTACAATATTGAATGCAGCATACCTGAGATACCGAGATACTGCAATCAAACGGTCCAACCATTGTAAGTTATAAGTGAAAAGCGTTACAAAGGCGTGCCTCCAACAATAGTTGTTGAGGTTCTTAATAAACATCATATGATAATTACATTTTTTTTCACATTCCCGCTCCTGGCATGGGCTCACTCTTGAGAGTTTTTTTTGGAAAGGAGGTTGGAAAAAAGGAAATGGTATGAGACATTTGCCGGGCCGCTGGTCCGAAGGCTGTCGAGGCCAGGTGGCCTGAGATTCATTTTTTCCAGAGAAATTGTGCTTTTTTCGTGCTTTTTTCGTGCTTTTTTTGTGCTTTTTT
>CAMXCT020002213.1:0-109922 GCA_947184155.2 Cladocopium goreaui | reverse complement strand
TGCAGTACCTGTTATATTTGGATTCTCAGTTGCAAAAGCTCCTGCTCTTCCATGCTTTACCCACTTTTCAAATTCTTCATCAGCAAATTATGGACCAGCGCTGCCATCACACAGACCGACATGTTCATACATGTTCCCATAATTTCATATACTCACCTGTTTTCGAAAGTGTACGGAACTGGAAACACGTTCCGCCGTACACTTTCCTTTGTTTTGGTTTGTGTTGCTTGCTGCGGCTTTCCTGCATGCAATGCAGGGGGGGCGCGTTCAAAACTGGTGGTAGATAGGCCAGATAGGCCACTTTAGTATTTGGTAGAAACTAAGTTGAACGGGACCACACCCGCGCAAGCTTTCGCAAGCTTCATTTAGGGCTTGTGTTCGCGCAAGCTTCGCGCAAGCTTAAAAACATCTCAAAGCTGTCTAGTTTGAACCGTTTGAAAACCCAGTCCAAACTCTGCTGCGCATCGCGTAAGCAAAAGCAGGCGAAATCTCAGCAAAGCTCGTTCGCGCAAGCTCGGGCGAGCTCATTGCAAAATTGACCGCGCACAGGCTCCCGTTGTGGTCGCACAAGGATGGCGCAAGGGTTTTGCGCAAGCCGGCATAATGATGAATAATGCCCGTTCGGCTTTCATTGGAGGTTTTGGACACCGCTCCATATTCTTTTTGCCTAAACACTTCCAAACTTCCGCACGTGAACACAACTCAATAAATTTTATGTGCCTTCCAGATTTCTCCACAACAATTTGAGAGTGGCTTGGTCACGATGCACTCCACATCGCTCCACCACTTTTTCAGGTGGTACTCGTAATGATTCACAAATTGAGTCTTTTGGTTTTCCCACTGAGTAGAGGCTCCCGAATCTACAATCCGCAGAAAATGTAGAAAGAAGAATAAGCGTGACGAATCTAGTCTGTGTTCTGCTCTCTTCCTCGTTCCAGATCTCTGGAAGCTGTACCAATAATTGCCAATAGATTTTCACCAGAAAGTGAAAGGCACAAACAATACACATGCGGCTGTCCGTACATGGTTCTATTTTTCCAATTTAGGGCAAGCGGTGGCAATAGTACTTTTCCCTAACATTTCGCAGAAAGTGGAAGACCGCTTCTTTGTATAAATGCCGTCTCAATCCTTGCATATCCTTGCATTCTGGGCTTGTAAACCTACAAATCCTCGTTGCCATGAGAACTGTGAGCTGACCATGCTACAGACTATGATTAGTGTTTTTACCTAATTGTCACTTTTTACTTTGAGGTCCCGAAATTGATTGAAATGGCAATAGCAGAAATTTTGAAAGCTGAATGCTGCTCAAAATTGCTGAGCTGTTTGCTTGTTGCAGAATGTTGCAGCACAATTTGCCTTCAGAGCCTTTACTCCAGGCATCCTTCGTGGTACTGAGGAGCAGCTACGGGAAGCTTGCACCACAGTCGAATAACATCCCATTGGCCGCCATTGGTTCTGATATAAAAATGTGGTATGATGTGAACTGCACCACACGAGACCCTGTCGAGAGATGTGTTTCTTGCGCAAAGATGAATCAATTTGCCAGAATGTTGTTCGCTGGTTCGGCACGGTCATACACAAAGTGGTGCAAGTCGTATTTGAGAGCTAGGCGTTGCTTTCAGGATCCTACGAGAGAGAATGCACATGCCATGGAGATCTCCCGTTTTTGCACGTTTGGACCTTTTTTGCAGGATGTGTTGCTAGCAGCTCCAGCGTTGCAGTTTCTGGATCAGATGGGACAGACAACGCCGAAGGTCTTGGCTGATCAGTTGTGCAAGGCCTTTGGGAGGAACGGTTTGCTGGTCACAGAGGCACTGATTGAATCTGATTCATACATATTCATACTATATATGTCTTTTTCCTCCTCTGGGGGGCCAAATTATGAGTTTAGTTCCCACAGGGCACAGATGCAAAAAGAAAGCAGACAAGCCAGCATGGTTTATGGACATCTCACATGTCTTGCTGTTCTGCTCATCAAGAGACCACCTTGCTTTTGTCGGAATGCAGCATTCAGCAAGGGTGTCGGGATGCAAGAAAGGATTCAGCAAGGGTGCAACTAGGCTGGATGTCACGTATCATGCGCGCCTAGACATTGTGTTTGGACATCTTAGTTGAAACAGCAATGAATATATAAACATGAATAAACAAGAACCTAGGTCTTCATTCGTAGCACTTTTTTCATCTTTTTTCGTTTTTTTTTCTGGGAGACTAGGTTGTTGACTTCTTTTTGAGATATCGATCAGAAAAAGTAGTTCTTGACCAAAGCGCCTACTTTTGCAGTTTACCTCTGATTTCTCTGATTTTATTTCACATTGCGTTGCCATATTACACATTCAACATCATCCAATCCTACTGTATTTCAGTTAAATGTTCTAATGTGGGCCATTGATAAAACATGATAAAACTAAATGGTGCAATGACAAGTGGCCCCAAATCGACAGGGTCAACCACCACCTACCCTCTATCCACCATAGGCGAATAGAATCGACACGCTAAACTCTGATCAGCCATGTTACCAGTAGTTGGTCAATCGGCTTTGAAGTGCCCCTGACAGACTCTTTGGCTCACCATTTCTTAGATTGTGTTCATTTTCGTGTGCGTTGTGCACGTTTTATGCGAAAGTTTGCGCCTACAAAGACCTTCAAAACTCCTTCAAAAAGCTGCAAAACGACTACAAAAACCATCAAACGGCTACAAATCCCGGAATCTAGGTCACTTTGACAATATTCCAAAAGAATCGGAAATTTTGAGCGTTCCGCCTTTTTTTGCATAGTTCTCACATGTCCTCACAGAAATTTTATAAGTCTTTGGAAGAAGCATGGTCATGATGGCAAGTTTGAACACTGTGCGTGTATGCACATCACCATGCGGATTGGGGTGCACGACTTATTTTGCGGAAGACCATTTGAAACTCCAGGCTTTTCCGTGACCAAATTCTATAATCAATGCAGGGGGTCGGGGAGTGACAGAAAATTCAAGGTTGCAGTGGAGGGAATAAAGTTCACGACTGGTTTTTGGAGATATCGACCAAAACGTCTACTTTTTGAATTAGCGTCCAGAAAAAGTAGAACACTAGGGGTCGGCCAGAATTGTTTGATCTTTTGAAGACCTGGGAATACTTATTTGTGCTGGCTGATTTGATCCTATGCAGACTCGTGCTTGTGATACAGTGCTGGCCTGCCATGCATTTTATATCATTTTATGCCTTAGCATCATTGACAATATGTTATAACATTTTATACTGCATTCTCATATCGATGATATTTGATGATGCAAGGTGGGACTTGAAGGAATTTACAAGTTGGCGGATTGTTGGTACTCTTCTTGACAGCTTCAGGCCAGGGAGTGTAGGGAAGTTTTGGCTGGGTATGGCTGGGTGATGAGATAGTCAGATAAATCAGATAATGTCAGATAGGCAAATGCTCCACAGCTTCTTCTCCGCTGTCTATGCCGCTGGTCCGACTGCTTCGAGATCGTCTCCAGCAACTCGGTGTGCAGAGAGAGATCTGGTGATGTCTGGTGTGCAGGCCACCCTGAAACGGGAGCGGAAGAAAGACTTGCACCACTTGCACCGCTTACAACAAGTGGCAGTGGAAGACATTAGAAGACAATATACACCAAACGACCGAAAAAGCGTCTTGCAGAGCACATGCTTTAGGGCCCAAGGTGCTCAACTATTGTCCAACTGTTGCGCGTTCCTGTTCAGAAAATATGACAGCTCGGCACACTTCATACGATTGTGCAAACGTCCATTGCGAATTGTAATTGTTTAGATTTCATTTCACTAGAGTAGTCGTGTCTCTCTCAGTCATTCTCAGATGCATCGTGCGTCGCTTTGATTCGCTTCCTACCCAAGGTTTGCTCAGCCTCTTCACTTTTGCTTCCTGGCTGTGTTGCTGTGGCTGGAGCACGGCCTGGCTATTGAACTGCCATTGAGTAATATTAAATTGAGTTTTTACTCTGGGGGAAAGTAATGATGAGGGAAGCAATAGGGTTTGAGACAACGCCATACTATGCCAGTAGGGTTTCTAGTGAGTTCATGCGAGTTCTGTTTTTTTTTGTGAGATTAGCGCCAAGGCATTGAGCATCTCATGTCATCGGACCGTGGTGACAGCGCGACATTCTGGACCTGGGATTTTCAGCGGCTTGAAATTGCCGCAGGCGCGATGAAACGGTACCCTTGAAGTTGGGAGCCGGAGCCATATCAATTCACTGACAGCAAGAATTATTAGGATTGGTGATCAAAGATGCATTCGTGCCCATCATTGCTCATCACTCCGCTGGACCACTAGACCGCTAGACTTGGATCAGCTTGGTTCCCTTCTGGAAATGGTTTGATTCTTGCGTCGCTGGAAAATCCGGAAAAAATGTGTACTGAGAAGATCTAAGAAGCATTTTTTGATTGCATTCTTGCAGAACGTGAGAAGATCTTTTAAGATCTCATCAACCAGCAGGTTTCGCAGTCTTTGCCTCTTCATTGTTTGTCGAAATCCGTCAGGTGCTGGAGCATATTGCAAAAAGAGAGATAGAAGGGCTGGACACTCAAGCGATCATGGCTTGGAGCATCGCAAGGAAGAAGGCCTCAAGCCTGGCACGCCGCTTGGCACGCCACTTGAATCTTCGAAGCCAGACACTTTCAGAGACTTTCAGAGACACAGGAGGACACAGGAGGACACAGGCACATGTTCACATTCGTGTTGGGATGAACCATGACAAAACAATCTTGCACTGGCCAAGGTGAATGGAAAGGCATCGGGGACCTTTTGACCAACACCTGACAGCTTTGAATGGACATGCTGGAGTTGCAGTGGATTAGCCATTGGCAAACCAGCCACGAGCAGTGTTGAGTTGATTTGGCTTGTTTGGCACTGGCCAAAATGGTCGCTTCAAAGATCCTGAAATGAAGCGACGAACTACTTGGAGCATGAGCTGCTGGAAGAAGTTCTTTGCACCGCTACGGCTGCAGCTCCACCCACGCACGGCTGACTCCTGTTTCAAGGACAACCAATGGTGACTTATTATGACTTATTGAATCTTATTGAAAAACTTATTGACATTTGTAGAAAAAATGTAGGCATTGACATTGGGCCTTTAATAATTACTGATGACCCCATGAAAATCCTCTGAGGAGGTGGACAACAGGCGGGACGTAGTAACGTGCCTAGAGAAATGTCTTGAGCCGATGGAAAGCACTGAGCCTACGTCAACTTGTGGCAACGCCTATGGCAGAGGACACTACGGAGACTTTTTAGAAGCCAAAGCCAAATTAAGAGAGGAGGATGGACGACGGAATCAGACCAAGTGCATCCCAGTTACCCAGTTTTTGTTATCTTCATGTGGATCACAGCTTCAGATGTCCAAAGTGATATCTTACAATTTCTTACAGAGCGAGAGAGGTGAAAAGAGCGAGGCTGACGATTCGTTAGCCTTCAAACCGCACCTGAGTCTTACTTTCACTTTCTGATTTGTTTTTGCAGGTTTCTTGTCCAGTATTGCAAGGTCACGTACCACTTGGTTGCCAATTTGGAGAAGCCAGCGTTCAAGGCATACTGCATTTGGAAAGCCTATGGAGAGGCCCGCCCGAGTCGAACCACCAATGAGTGGAGACTCAGCGGATAAACGGATATAGATATAACGGCAAGGGTCAGCTGATACCAGCAACCGCAGTTTTTCATTTGTATTTGTATGGCAGTTTGTGTAACATTGCAGTAGTCGGTGCTCGCTTGCCCGGTTAAATGAGTGCTGACAACCGTGACAAAAAGATGGTTCTGATATGGCAGTCGATCTAAAGGTCCTTGTGAGATCTTGTAAGGAGTTTTAATTGCGAAAGCCGTGCGTGTTATGTTGGAAACCCTCGCGAATGTTTTTATTTGAGTTCGCGAATGATTTTTTTATGCGCGAAAGTTTCGCGAAAGTTGGATATTATGAATCATGCGAGCCAAATGCCATGGTCTTGAAGCACATCCTTGCACCTGCCGCTGGTACTCCTAACGTTGCTTTCTGAAGTCTCAAGAAGCAAGCTCCAAATGCAGCAGCCAAGCTTCCAAAAGTGAGGCTTTGCGAGAGCCAAACACCAAGGCCCCCGGTGTTTGCGAAACCTCTGATGCGCCCCCTGCTGATGGCTGGGGTTTGCGGATAGGGGTATTTTCGCGAAAGTTCTGCGAAAGAGTGGGCGAAAGCCAAAGTGCATTTTGAAGGGGGTGGCCCGGTAAGCCTTGAAAAAAATTGCCTAATCAGCAGCAACCTGTCCTGAGCAGGGGATTCCGTGACGCTAGCTGCATGTTTTACAAGATATTACAAGGCTATGAAGAAGTTATCCGTGGTAATTTTGTGTGATTTGGCAGGTGATGAATAAGTCTTCATAAGAGCAGTTGTTGCTCAACATGGGTTCCGCGAAAGATAAATATGGGGTTCGCGAAAGATTCACGAAAGAATTGTTTATTCGCGAAGAATGGCCGTTCCCGGATAAAGGAATTTTGATCAACCATCATATGTTCTGATAAGTTGATCCTTCCACTCAGAGATTTAGAGGACTTAGAGACAAAGATAACATCGTTATAAGGCGACTTTGTCGCCTGAGTCGTGAACTGAGGGGTAGACCGGAGACCCAAGATGCAGGTTCTACGTGGTGTGGAGCCAGAAAGGGCAACAAAGTTCAGACGTGTGTTCCGGGCTCGGAAGGGATAAGGCATCGTAGACACCATGATGTTTGCTGTGTCAATTTTATGTTGTCCTGATCAAACTTCATCTGAGGCAATCTTAGGACTTCTTAGACCATTTTAGGCGATCTTAGGCCATTTTACGCCTACTCTTCCGAAGGACGCCCAATATAGAAACAGCAAACCAAAACAAATCTTGCTTCAGTGTCAAGCAAGGTTTGGGCGGAGGTTACTTGTTGGTTTGCCTAAATCCCAGCTACCGCGTTGTCGATGCGTCATGTGAAGGTGGTACAATGGTACAAGTTGGATCAAATTTTGAATTGCCTGCCCAGTGCCATCCAGCGCCATCATCCATCGAAAGCCTGAATAAGAGACAGCCTTAGCCATCCTGAACCTAGGTTGAAAGACATTCCAGCGCAGCCACCGCAAATCAAAGCATCTCCGTCACAGGCGCACATACTGTGCCTACACAACCGGATCTCATTTGACAATGGTTTCTGCATCGTTTTTTCATGTTTTTCAGGGAAATTGACCCAACTTCGCAGCCCGACAGCAGTCTTCGCAACACAAAGTATCTGTACATATTATCTGTGTACATATATATTATATAGATAGATAGATAGAATAGAATAGAATAGAATAGAATAGATTAGATTAGATTAGATAGATAGATAGATAGATAATTAGATAGATAGATAGATAGATAGATAGATAATTAGATAGATAGATAGATTAGATAGATAGATAGATAGATAGATAGATAGATAGATAGATAGAATAGAATAGAATAGATTAGATTAGATTAGATAGATAGATAGATAGATAATTAGATAGATAGATAGATAGATAGATAGATAATTAGATTAGATTAGATTAGATTAGACTAGATTAGATTAGATTAGATAGATAATTAGATAGATAGATAGATAGATCACTTGATGTTATGTTATTTCTTTTCTTTCAGGCTGCAGGCTGGAGCAATCTCGCAAGACCTCTTCCGGACCCTAGAAATCCTGCGCAACTTCATTGGAACCTTGAAATCCTGCTGGAACCATGCCTCGAGTAGCCCCAGTTCCAAACATTGAAACTCTACATGTACAGTTTCTGTTGGAAACAAGAAGCTGAAACCTGTTGGAACCTTCCCTGGAAACCTGACTGGGAAACTTTGCTTGTAGAACGTGCCTCGGAACCTTGCTTAAGAACCCACTGGGAATCTTGCTTGTGAAGCTTATCTCGCTTGGAAACCTCGTTGGTAATCTTGCTTGAAAACTTTATTTGGGAACCTTGCTTGGAAAATCTTGGAAAGTTGAGTGGGGAACCCGCCGTTTCACCCCACAGCATTCCGCTGCTAGGGGAAAAGTGTAAACTCACACAAGTTGAACCACTGTGTCAGGCTGCGCTCATCATCAGTCAGTTGCGGGCCTGGCAAAAACATGAAAACAGACCAGAGATAGCCAGAGACAAAGTGGAGACAGGAGCAGAAAGTCAACAAATGCCTTGATTTGACTTGTGATTTACGGACGTGCCAAAACCTGATGCACGTGGGTAAATTCTAGGAAAATCACAACCTCGGACGTCAGTCTTCGTGAGTGGGCAACCTGCCCGTTCGCCCTTGGCTTCTCTTTATTTCCAGACTGCAGAATTTAGTATTGCATGAATGGGCATTGCTGTACCAGGTTTCAAAGTTTTAATGATCCTTCAGGCGGCATTTGATGCCTTCATTGCAGCTGGTTTGTGTACAAAGGCAACATTACAAGTTGACGATGCTCCATTCTCAGATATTCTCAGTTCTGGTGTGCTCTTCAATCCTTGCGCTTTGATTGTTGGCCAGATTGGAAATTGCAGAGGTTCTGGTAGACATTTGGGCGACTGGAGGAAGTATCGAACTCGTGCTGCCAGTATTGGTTGAAGGCCATCCTCAGCGCTGTGTATAAGATGTTCAAAGACATGCAAGATGTTCAAAGACATTCAAGAGCACCACTGTCATTGACTGTGTTGTCACATTTACCGCGAGCGAAAAGATGCGAGCCATGCTCTCCCATGAATCAACCGGTGCCACAGGAGACCCACTTGTCGATGCCCAACTTTTATTGTCGGAGGCTATCAACCGAAACGAAGCAAATAGGGAGGAATGGGGCCTGTAGCCAGAGGCCAGAGTTGAATGACGCATTGTAAGACATGATAGACATGAATCCCGGCAGAGTGATGTCATGGACTTTGATGGTTGTATGCTACTGGTGAAGTTTGTATCCTAAGATGTTTCTTGCGGTTTTCTGAGGTGACAGCAACTATGGCAGTGGCTGTTGATGGTTATTGATGGCTGTTGATGGTCGTAGATTTGCGCTATGCGATTCATTTTGGTATGAAGCTTTGGGGGAAGCAGGAAACAACGACGCCAGTTTTGCCTGATCCAATCCAAGCTGCACTGGTTTCGTGGTTGGAGGAGGAGAGCGCATGTGAACCCGTCAGAGCATTCGATGTGCTTTTTGCATCCCAGATTTGGCATTTTGATTTGAGCAGATGTTGAGCGATTTTTTGCATATCTGATTTGCCTATCTGTCCGTCTGTCTGTCTGTCTATCTGTCTATCTATCTACCTATCTATCTACCTATCTGTCTACCCACCTACCTATCTGTCTGTCTGTCCCTACCTACCTATCCATCCATCCATCCATCCATCTATCTATCTATCTATCCATCTATCCATCTATCCATCTGTCCATCTGTCCATCTATCCGTTTATCCATCTATGCATCTTTCCATCTATCCATCTATCCATCTATCCATCTATCCATCTATCTATCCATCTATCCATCTATCCATCTGTCCATCTGTCCATCTATCCGTTTATCCATCTATGCATCTTTCCATCTATCCATCTATCCATCTATCTATCTATCTATCCATCTATCCATCTATCCATCTATCCATCTGTCCATCTGTACATCTATCCGTTTATCCATCTATGCATCTTTCCATCTATCCATCTATCCATCTATCCATCTATCCACCTATCCATCTGTCATCTATCTATCTATCTATCGATCTATCTATCTATCTATCTATCTATCTATGTATCTATTATCTATCAATCAATCAATCTATCAATCTATCTATCTATCAATCTATCTATCAATCATTCTATCATTCTATCTATCTATGCATGTATCCAGTTTCATCTAATCTAGTCCATTTTAATCTTATCTCAATCTTAATATTGATCGAATCTGGTCGAGTCTATTCTCATCCCTAATATGTGTATGCATTATATATATACACACACATCTTGATATTATGACTATAATTCTTGCTAGATGTGAATATTGTCCAATCACTGTTATGTATCTGGTGTAGTATATATTTCATATACAAACCATCATTATTTTATGTGATATTTGATATTGTTCTTTTTATATACACATCATATACATATGGCTTTTTGTTTTCATGCGTTCCGAAACACAATTCGAAGCTATGGGCACCGCTTGACACTATGTGGGGCTTGAGGCAGGACCTGGATATGTGTCTTTGCAAACATACTACGTCAGATGCTAAGAAAATCTAACGGAAAAAATGAAATGTTCAGACTACCACGTAGGAGATGTAGGAGTCGTACGAGCATGTGCAATGCTATAAGTCCAGATCATATCCGCATCTCATTTGTCATATTCCACATTCTGCGGGCATGCTCTTTGACAGACAATTTTCCTAGAATCTCTCTTACAGTACTGTTTAGTTTGCTCAAAACGTAGGTGGAATAGCTCTTTCATTTGGCATATAGTCATGCCTTTGCAACTTGTAAGGATCTAGTATCATCTAGTACTCATTGACTCCATGTGGTTCTGTGTATGTAATGCCACACTCAGGTCAACTCACGCTGGCGCGGCCGGACAGAGTACTCCAACATGGTGTCAGCCTTGCAGCCTCTTGCAGCCTGACATCTCAAGAACTGTCGTTGTTCATCTTTTTTGTTCACGAGCGGGTCCGGAGACTTATGAGAGCGCAAGCATGGGAGTGCCAGGTATGTTCCAAAGCAACGACTATTTCAACTTACTTTGCACAGGCAGACCTGAGACGGCACTTGCATGGGAAGACGTGTGACGTGTGGTGCATTTACTTTGTGTATCATGGGACTTGTATTATGAATTTGAGTCACCCAATCACCAGTGTTGAGACTTGAGTATCTAAATGTCTAAACGTTTTGATGTGCATGCCATGTTGTTTTTTGTTTCCTTCTTCTCCTCGGAAGGTAGCAGAAAATTGATTCATTTGAAGCTGGGCGAGAATAACGACATGTGGGACACGTTTTCCTCTTTATTAAAGAAGTTTGCTACCAAGTCTGAATTCAACATGCTGGGATACGCAGCCTGTGAACGCACAGAGTATGTTTCAATTTTTTCATAATTTCACAACACCCATACAGATGTCCAATCTTTTAAAGCGTAGAGCTGGACTGTCATGTGGTTGGAGCACAATATAGCACAATATTGCCATGCGCGCTGCGCTGCGGCAAATTAAAGCCGATTCTGAAGGTGAGCATGCATATTCCAAGCAAACAAGTCGCACACTTTGCGGGTGCAATGCTTTTCATTGCCAGAAAGATTATGAAAGATTGACTGTGCAATTTGAAATAGTGACAAGCACGATAATTCCATATATTTGGCAGAGCATGGAATCATGGAAGAGCGCTTTGTGAAGCTGTGTATAATTCCCTTGCATGATTGCTGCAGAAAGCTCTGTCGAAAAGATTGCAAGACATGCATGCAATGAGGTAAGGCCATGTGGCTGATGGGACAGATAGAAGACGCACTTGGCGTGAGGATGGGTTCAAAGAAAAACTCTAGTGGATGCCAAAGACGCTCCGGAAAAAGGAAGGGTGTGAAAGGCTTGTTCAAGCAGTTATTTCAAGGTTGCATCACTTGATTGTGCTGTCATGTGCTGTCCAGCAGAGAAAGGAAGGTGCAATTGTCAAGGAGCGTAGGAGAGCACTGCACCGGATTGATCCCGCAGCATTTTGCAGACTCGAGTAATCAAGCAATGTCCAAAGATGGCAATGGCTTAGAGGGATTCGAAGGCCATGGGACGACGCAGCCGATTGATCAGTGCAATGTGTGTCAAGCCCACAGACGAGCAAACTCACGATACCCACGATGACGGACCGTTCATCGACTTCATGCTGCGAGATGTGGCACGCCGCGGCCTGTTGAACGCTCAGCAGATGTTGGCTCAATTTGCAAACGAACCTTTACCATTTATCCGCCGTGTGCTGGGAGCAGATTATGCTGCTCAGGCAGTTGCTGATCAAGCACTGACCCGAGAGCAACTCAGCTGGAAAATGTTGCAGGTGCTGCCAGTCAGTTCAACACAGTCTAATGGTCTGCGTGCTATGCAAGAGGTTGTGAAGTCTTTCCGAACATCCAAGTTTCTACACTCCAAAGTGTCTATGTACTTGCTCCATCGTCATTTTACGGAGGCCTTTGATCGGAAGGAGTTGCGAAAGCAAACAGAAAGCACTTTTAGTCGACACATGCGGCTGAAAGATTTTTGGCCGCAGTTCCATGTGTCCTCTCGCCTGAGCAACACTGGAATTGGAGCAAGAGCACTGACTGCTCCAGATTCCCTACCAGACGTGGTCTCCAAGCGTGACAAAAGAGGGAGGGGCAGTAAGGAATTGAAGGATTTGAGCGCTTTGAATGCTTTAAACGCTGAAAAAAACAGCAAAAGCAAAAAATCTGTACCAAAGACGCCCAAGACCATGACCACGTTGGAATGGAAAACCAGGGCAGCTCGGAGCCACTGCTCTGCTGGTTCATGGGATTGGTTGCCAAGACTGGATGCTGCATATGCTCAATCTAGTGAAGCTGGAAGATTCGATGCTCGCAGCTCATATAGTCAATACAGTCAGTACAGTCGGGAAGCTGAGACGGCTGAGATGAGTGAGGTCAGTAGAGATGCTTGTGGACTTGGTGACTTCGTGAAGGGCAAAGCCCAGCATTTTCCCAAGCTCGTGACTCAGACAAAATCGCACGGGGCTTTGCCTAGTATCCAAAATGGCAGAGATGGCAAGAACCTTTTGCAGAAGAGCAAATTTCAGCGACCTTGGGAAGCAGGGCAGCTCGGAGGCAAGTGGTTTGCATCCACGAAGAAGTACTTGAATGCATGCAACCGTGAAGGTCTCCTGCCCTCGACCGATCCATTTGTCACAGGACACTCTGACTGTATCAAGGCAAAATCGCAGGGTCTTGCTGATCGAGACGTTTTTGCTATTTGTGAAATGCTTAGCATGGGGTCACCTGTGCGAGAATTGGATTTGGAAGGCAATCCTGCAATCTCAGAACGAGCATTCCTATATCTTTTCCAGTTTTTCATTCGTGGCAATGTAGCACCCCCTGTGGGAAACCCTTTGTCAAGTCCTTTCTCCTTGGAACAGACACCCGCACCAAGCGCTTCGCGAGATCTTGAAAAGCTAAACTTGGCAGGTTGCATCAGCATCGTGCAGGATGAGCCTTTTGCCGGATTGCTTCAGCTTTTGAATTCTCCGAGCTTGGACAGTCTGCAATTTTTGAATTTGTCCGCGCTACCACTTGGTGTAAAGTGGCAAGTGCCTTTGTGCAAAGCAATCCACATCCATCCTTCAATCAGAACACTCTCTTTGGCTGACACAGGGCTGGGAACTAGGTCTTCAGGGGATGAAGATGACAACACAATGGCTTGCGTTGTGGAGCTTTTGAGCAGCAAGAACATTGTGCACTTGGACCTTAGTTGGAACTGCTTTGGGTCTGTTGGCTTCGACTTCTTGGGGCAGAAACTCATCGAATTGGGCATTTTGGAAAAACTCGATTTGGCGCACTGCTCCACATTGTCAAAGAAATCTCCATGGACATCCTCGATGGTGCATTTGCTGGAACATTTGAGGGACAACAAATCTCTGCGAAAATTGAATATTTCTGGAAATTATTTGGACTTCCGCGCTGCTCTTGTACTGGAGGACTCTCTTGAATGTAACTCAATGCTGCGGGAACTGGATGTATCTAACAACAGCCTTGGAAACCCAGGAATGCGCAGCTTGCTCCGGCTGCTTTCAAGAAGCACCTCAGGATTGCAGTACTTCAATTTCGAGAACTGCAGTAAGGGCGCAGTCGTGAATTCTCGATCAGAGATGCAGGTGTTTCGGGCCTCCCGGCCACACGGGAGATATGAGCTGGACCTCTCTCGGCCATATGATCGAACACTTGTGCGAATGCTCTACAAGACAGCTGACCGGCTCAACGTGCCGCTAGACCAGACTTTTCGCGACATCACTGGAATCAACTGGAGTCATCCGCAAAAGAGCTCGAGTGGCTATCAAATCCCTCAGACTGGAAAGATGTTTTTGACCTTCGCAATGGACAAAGTTTTGGAAGAGAGGACTTTGCAGCGATTCAAGGACCCAGACTTCTTGTCCCTGCTGCAATGCCACTATGAACTCTTGAGGATCAAACCTGATCGCTCCAAAATGGTGGCCTTGTTGGCACAGTGGAAACGCATGGACGGTCTGGCAGAAGAGCAAGCCATCATGATCGATGCGCTTTCCAAGGACTTCAGTTTGGACTACACCCAGATCTTTGTGCTCTGCCAGAGCCGTGCTACGAGTTGGAATGTCATTGCCAGTCTCCAGTCTTCATTGCCTCCTGGAAATCAATTGGAGACGTACATGTGCCGTCGTCTCATCCCTAGTTCCTGCGACTATGTCAGGATGCTTCAAAAATCAGCGTCTCTGTTCTCATTCAACGCTAACAATCCAACGGGGCACTACAGATTGGATTTGTCCAACCCCATTGATTACTCAGTAGCAGAAAAACTAGCTATTCTTGACAATTGGGAAACTGCACTTCGATCACGCGATGGCAAGCCAGATGTCTCGCAGCTGGGCAATTTCTCCCATTGTCGTAATGTCCAATATTCAAATTGTCCTTTGCCTCGAAGCTTCACCGAATGGATCCCTGTCGAGTTTGATGTCTTGGAGCTGGACTATAGCAGCTCAAAGAGACCCTCCAATGAGACCTCAGCACCACAGGCAGTGCCACTAGCTGACACTGTCTTCGAGCAGCTGCTAAGAGCTATGCTACAGTTTGTGGTCTCCTCATCACAAGCAAAGCTTCAGGCTTTGCAACAGTTGTCAGACAAGTTCTTTTTGAATTGTTCACAGCTCCGGCAACTGGTAGACTTGTTCAAGGAGTCAGGCACACGGCAATGTGTGTTTGTGTGCTTTTTCAACCGGCTTGTGGACATTCAAAATGAGAAGCTTGTGAGGGCCAGGTTGGCCAGGGAAGAGCAAGCATCCTTGATGGCACGATTGGGATATGTTTCAGCTTTTCCGTATATCCAACCAGAGCAGATGCACATACATTTGCACCTGAAGAACTATGATGAGCGGCTCCTGATGAGTTTGCTCTTGAAGTTGTCTATCAAAGAAAACCTCTCAAACATTCGGGATCCCCATCTGACAAACTCTGATGGCAGCACTGACGCGTTTGTGTTGGGTGTTCCAAAAACGTGGGAGCAGATGTCCAATGTCCCGAAACAAGGGGTGTTTGAAGCCGACTACATGTGCAAAGCAGATGATCGCAATGTCAAGGCCAGAAAAGACTTTGCAGAGCAATTTGGTGGTTGGAATACGCATGCAGAAGAGATTTCTTTTGTAGGCTTCTTGCGCAAAGTTCCACCAGATGTAGTGTCCCTGGTATCCTGGCTGCTTGTGATGACTGGATCTTTGTCAGCTGCTTTTCCATTTGTTTGCCCTGGTGATCAAATGTCCAGTCGAGAGTTTGAAGATGGCTGCCAGCGCAATGGCTTCACGAAGTTCAAAGGTGAAGAAGAAAAGCATCGCTTCCAATCAGTCTTTCGTTACATGGATTCCCGCACTGAGGGCAAGATCACCGTCAAAGATTGGACGAACCTGAAGGAGGTGGAAGAGGAGCTATAGCACAGAAATACCCTGTCCAACATTGTGTAAACATGTCTAAGCCATTCGCCCAGTCAAAGGGTATTGTTTGAATATTGTTGTTTGTTTTCTAAGGGTTTAGAAGGGATGAATTAGTCAGAGCTGTGCACAAGAGACACCGTTGAAGAGTCCTGGCTTTTCACAGTTTCAGCTGTTTGCCTGACATGGTGGCAAGTTTGAACAAACCCAAAAGCATGCATGTTTGGTCAAGTAATGTCAAGTGTATGTATGCGTGTATATATATGTGTGTGTGTACAGTATGTTTTTTGGGCCAAGCCCAAGGATTGCCGAAGAGAATACAGTAACATTTGCATGTTTAGCTTGTCGATGTGTCCCATCCTAAGGAAAGCAAACTGTGTCACTCATTTTGCACTTAGTAGCTACTTGACTAGACTAAACTGTGGACAGCAGCAGCCCAATCACTGCCGATGAAGTCGGCTCGATCTTCCACCAAACAAGATCTTTCAATGTTCTTAAATGTTTGAAAGCTATGGATACAGCAGATATTGGGAACGATAATTCACTGTCCCAACCATCCGCTGTCAATGCTTGACGACAAGTGGAACCCTTGAACTGAAACTGAACTCAGATACTTTCATTTAGTGTATTTTTATGATTGTTTATGTACGATTATGTACGTATGTATTTGGAACGTATGTTTTGTCAGATGTTGTAAGCCTCGCGGCTTGAAGATCTCCCCCTGAGGAGATTTGTTTGTCTGTGAAGGAGGTCTTGTCATTTTCTTGCCGGATGTTTGGCGATCCATCAAATGCTTGGACTGTACTCAGCGATGGCCGCGAAACTCTCTCGCTTGCAGAATGGGAAGAGGCATGGGATAGCGTGGGATATTATGGAAACGTGACTGAGGTCTTCCGCTTTTTACAGGATGATACTGCAAGTTGGAGTGCAGACGAGTTTGCTCAGATGCAAAAGCCACTTGGTTTCAACGCTAGCATTCCGCACGACATGTTGAATTTTAGAGTATCCTAGCAGGTTGTCTTGTAGCTAGAGATGGTTCTTGCTGCAAGAATAATGTACAGTACGTAATCATATCTTGTCAAGCACTTCAAATTAGAAGGTCTCTGGAAATATCAAATGTTGGCTTTGCTCTCTCCGACATGGAATTTGTTGGATGTTGCTCGCCTTTACGGCAAGTTGGCTTCCATTCAAGGCTCCAAGGCTTTCGAGACTCCATGTCAGAGTGAGACCCTGCTCAAAGAGCAGTTCGTCAGCTCATTGCAGAACTATCAGTACACAGCAGCATTTAGTGGATCTATCATGTTCTATCATGCTCTATCCAGGTTTTCCGCTTCGGCGATTGTTCCGATGCAATTAAACAGCTTATACGATCTTATGCGGACTCTTCTCGCAACCAGAAGAATTGAAAGACGTGAAGGGTCTGCTAATGTCATCCAATGTCTATAGTTGGATTATCATGGATTGTCTACACAGCAAATGCCCAATGTGTACTGCGAAGAAGTTGGCAGTGTGGTTTCACTGCAGAAGCTGCACTGAAGATGTATCACAATGAATCACAACGATTCACAACGTGTCAAAAGTCTCGTTGTATCACGTTTTATCTCTGCCACTGTCCTGAGGCCACTGGTTGAGAATTAGAGAGGTTTAAGTCGAAATCAAGAGATGGTGATCGGACAGCTATGGTCGAAAATTGAGGCAAAAGCCCAGCGATTTATGGCAGATGTCCAAAGATCAGAATTCTTGCCCTTGAGCACAGAGGCATCATCACCGTCAGTCTTTGCATGAAGCTTATAAATCGACTGACATGGTTTGGAATGGTTGTTTTGATTTGCTTCAACTTCGTGCTGAACTGGTGCATTTGGTGCATTGATAGAGCTTGGTATAGCAACACAGCCAAATCAAAATCATAAGTCTGAAACTTGAGAAGAGCCATTCTCACAAGTTTAAAGCGGCACAACACAAGTAGCCGGGCATCCGCAGCATTACGCAGCCATGCGCAAGCAATCTGAGAAAAGGATCTGTCGAGCATTTTGGATGATTCTTCAGAAAACTGGCTAAGAATATTGAAAGGGTGCTGCCGCAAAGAACGGCCAGGGCCCTGAGGTCGAAGATACTTCTTGCATCCTACCACGCCATGTGGCAAAAAGGCACGGAGCAAATCCACGCACATATCATGTTTATGTTTAAGTGAATGACTCTTTTAGCACAGCCCCTAAGATTTGTAGGTTGTTATCATTATCTACGATTGTGAAAAAGCATTGGCAGGCCATCTATGAAGGACTATGAGGGTGCTGAAAGAGGCTTTGAAATGCTTTCAACATGTTCACATTTTGGGAGGGCGCATGCCAGAACAAACATGAACAAACAAAATCTTGGCAAACGATCGACTAGGACTACCTGCCTTGACCACTGACATGTTTTCTTCATTCGGTAGCCCGATTCCTTTCTGGGTTTGTCGATCTCAGGCAAATGCTTGCGCTGTGCAGAGCAGGGACTTGAATGCTGCGAGTTCGTGGTCCACACGGAGATAGAGGGTGAGGACAGACACTGAGAATATTCGGAAACAGTTTCTTTTGTGACCGCGCGATACGGCACGATTTGACAGTTAATAACGGCATTGAACAGTACGGAGGCTTGCTTGGTGCTGTCTTGCAGGCTCTTACGATCTTGAAGTATTTTGAGAATGTTTCGTCCTGATTAGTGTAAGGCCCCCCCCTCAACAATAGCTATACCCTCCTTAAAGTTGGGTGCCAAAAAGTTGTTCCCCAGGAAAAAAACACACTTAAGTAAGGATTTCAATTGGCTACAATTGAAATCTAATCAATTAAAACTATGTTTTTTTTAAGTGTAATGGCACCTCAGAGACTTACAGGCTCAGACAGAGGGCTGAGACAAGAAAAGAGCTCAGCTTACCTGAGCAAAAGCTTGACTGAGCCACAGAGTTTTTGAAGAAAAGAGTCTGCCTCAGTAATTACATGTGTTTTTTTCAAAAATAATTGCTTCCCAAGATTTCTTGCCACAATAGCGAACCTAGCTACTAATCAGGATACAACATTACTCTTGATCACAAATGCTTTGAAGGATGATGATGATGAATTGGTGAACTTGTCTCAGGAGGACTGCCTGCATGTGTGATCTTGTCGGCACAGATGTCTGTAGCATTGCTGGGCTGCCCAGGTTTACAGGCAGAGGCCACTGCTGCCTCGATCTCAGTGAGTTCTATGATACTCCATATTTCTGACCCCAAAGGCACTCGATTACAGATGAGAACTTGATGAGATGAAAAGGATTGAAAAGGATTGAAAAGGCACCATCTGTGTGCGTCGATGAATATCATCGAGGCCAAGTTTACAAGCACGTTTGGCTTCAGCGTGATGCACTCAGTCGGCACTGCAGCAATTGGATAGCTTGAGCCGATGTATTTTGTTTGTTTGTCGCTGTTTGTGGGTAAAGTTCCGTGCAGTTGCAACTTGCAAGTTGCAACTTGCAAGTGTATGTTATATTTTGTTACTATGTTCGATTTTGATTTATTTTGTTTGTTTCGCCGTTTTCGCACAGTTTACCGTTTACGGAGACAAGTGAACTAACTGGCTTGAATTGTCCTGGCTGAGAGCATGAAGCTTTCAAGCCAGGCATCCAAAGTTAGAGGCAAGACCGCAAGACTGACGCAGAGATGCAGAGATCTCATCGGACGTTGTCCATGCTGTTGATTCTGTTCATAGTTCTTCATAGCTGTTCGACGTTGTTCTATTGCACAAGTTCTTCTATTTTGAAACCTTGGGGTTGAGATCCCAAAGCATCCCAAAGCAGTTCATGTGATACCTGCACAACGCCAAGCACTGTGACGGGCAGATGGCTGGCTTCGCTCCCCTCCAGAATTGAGTTGAAATTCCACTGAATTTGGCCATGTAAAGATGATAAAGATGTGTATGCTGACTTTGTTGAGCAGGCAGCTGACATGTGTGGCAACTGCGGTTGTGGAGTGATGGACCATGAGGTCACAACTGGCAGCACGAAGGAAACTTCTTCAGCTTCTGTCACGTTTGTTTTGCCCGTTCTGTTTGTCCCTGTTTCAACATGTTTCGACAAGGCAATCATTGAAACCGTTGACGGATGTTGACGGCTGTTCTGTGACTTGCTCAGAGGTCACTCCCATCACTCCAGAAGAAAGCCAAGTCTTGGACGTAGAAAACTCAGAACCCTGCGATTGGGATGTATCTTGGAAACAGCTTCAGCTTGATCTTCCAAGCATTGCATCTCCACCGTGTTTGGCGGGTTGATATTGTGTGTTTGTGCAGGTTGTAGAACCAAGCCGAACGAAACCTGAACAGGGGATAACATGGGTATATAGATGCAACATGTTTGAACTCAGGTGGCAAGGGGCTTGTTTTATCCATTCGTGCTGGCCTTAGAGTTTTGTGATGCAACACTTGAAAAAAGTCTGAGCTCAGTGTGTACTTCATTCGACTACTGGGTTACCAGCTGTACAATAGATCGCCCAAAACCACTGTAGATACTGTCCAGATACTGTCCAGCCTTGTTTCATCACTGCGCTTCCAGGACCTCAGATTGTGCATCAAGCAGAGCTACAAAGATACTGCCTGCCTGGGACTAGAAAGAGACGGTTTCACTTATGGTGAAGCAGGGGACTCAAGCTGCAACCTGTCATGACGGCTGGATAAACGGCTCAGACATGGTGTGAAGACTATCGGAATCAGAAGCGGTCAAGGATTGTAGGACAGTACTTCCATGAAGCTCTCTTTGATCGAAGGAAGATTAGAAGTCAAACTTCCGACAATATGGAGAGATGGAAAAGCAGAGGTGGGAAGAGTCAGAGAAGAGAAGAAAAGAAGAAAGAAGATCAGAGAAGAGAAAGAGTCAGATCGAAAGAAGATGCAGGGAAAAGGTAGAAAAGCCGCAAAACACTGCGTTTTTCCCCACATCTTTGTGTGGGGTTCTTGTTTTTGAGTCTGTATCCCGTCCCGCCTCCGCCCCGCCGCCTCCGCCTCCGCCTCCGCCTCCCTCAACTTGGTCACACACCATTTGTCACATACAACTTTGTCACACACCATCTTTCACACCCCTCTTTGTCACACACAACTTTGTCACACCCCTCTTTGCCACCCACAACTTTGTCACACACCGTCTTTCACACACAACTTTGTCACACACCATCTTTCACATACACAACTTTGTCACACACCATCTTTCACGCACAACTTTGTCACACACAACTTTGTCACCACACACAACTTTGTCACCCACGACTTTGTCACACACTATCTTCGACACACAAATTTGTCACACGCCTCTTTGTCACACACCATCTTTCACACACAACTTGGTCACACAAAACTTTGTCACACCCCTTTTTGTCACCCACAACTTTGTCACACACAACTTTGTCCTACACCATCTGTCACACACACACAACTTTGTCACACACCGTCTTTCACATACACAACTTTGTCACACATCATCTGTCACACACAACTTTGTCACACACACACACACCATCTTTCACATACACAACTTTGTCACACACCATCTTTCACATACACAACTTTGTCACACAAAACTTTGTCACACCCCTCTTTGTCACCCACAACTTTGTCACACACCATCTTTCACACACAACTTTGTCCGTCACACACCGTGTTTCACATACACAACTTGGTCACACATCATCTGTCACACACAACTTTGTCACACACAACTTTGTCCTACACCATCTGTCACACACACAACTTTGTCACACACCGTCTTTCACACACAACTTTGTCACACACCATCTTTCACATACACAACTTTGTCACACACCATCTTTCACACCTTCGTTTTGCGTGGCAGGCGTGGCGCTTGGCGACATCCACCTTCACTTTGCTTGGCAGGCGTGGCACTTCACGACATCCACCTTCGTTTTGCGTGGCAGGCGTGGCACTTACGGCACTGGGCTGTGGGCGCCGCTTGGGCGCCGCTGGTCGCCGGTGACACCTATGGTCATCTGTCACCCCGTTGACCGGTGGAAGCACTTGCATCGTTTAGTTGTGCGTCACTGTATACTGTATACAATCTTTCACACGCATAATTGTGTCAGACACATCTTTCACACACAACTTTATCCCACTCAACTCTTCACATACAACTTTTTTAACTTATCGATCCTCCACCACCTCCTTTGTCTTTCCTTACTTCCCCGTCCCGCTACAACTTTTGTTTCTCATTATTGGAAGAAGTCGACTTGTGGGGTTATTCGGTCCTTTAATCCAATGATTTGTGGCTCCGGAGGATCGAAAAGTAGGCTCGCTAAAGCGGCGGTGCGGAGCCGTCTGGGGAGATGAGAGATGAAAAATTGCACGCCCCATCCTTTAGGCAAGGGGTTGTCTCTGCAACTTGTGCCCCTCCGGTAACATCATCCATATTTGAGTCTTGAATTTGTCTTCCATGTACCTCCCCACTGACGTTTTGATTCCTCAAGGATTTCTCTTGTACCCCCAGGGCACCCCCTAAAGAATCCATGGGTCAGGGTGAGACGCTGAATTCAAAGGGGGATATTCTAGATGTTTGAGAATCTTTTGGATGGTTTGGTTGCTCGGGCTTCCATTGTGGAGCAAAAGAGAAGACTGCATCATGATGCAATGTATAGATGTATTCTTCAAACTGTTGGTTTTTAGTTTCACGTGTGTCAAATCATATCAACATACATCAACACTGTTTTGACAGGACGTTGGGGGTTGAGGACATGTCAATGCCCAGATGCTGTTGAAGATCAGGTCGGGCTGCTTTCGTTCCTCCGCTTGCTGGATCGTGACTAGACCTCAGATGTCTTTTGGGATGTTCTGATGGGCCCACATCGTGAGACACGAGGCGAGGCAGGCACGGAGGCATCTAGCAGCAGACACAAGTTCTTGGATGTTCTTGGCAAAAGTGACTCTTAGCACAGAGGTCATGTCACTCCAGGAGGATTTCAAGCAGAATGGTCTCCAGGTCAATAACACCCAGGCATGTTGACAGATGGGCTGACATGCATTTGATGTCTCTTGATACGCTTTGAATATCTTTTGATATGCTCTTGCTTTTGTGCTTTCGCTCAGTTGGATTGGGCCTTTCAATCTCTACCTGAAGCGGTTCCGGATTGTGGCAGGCAAAGAACCGCGGTGTTTTTTACGACTTGGGTTGTGGTGCTGGCAAGGCGAGAAAAACCGGGTTGGATTGTTGCTTTCTGCTCATGTTTTCATCGCAGCGCAGCAGTTTCGGGCAAATATGGCATCGCTGCGACATCGTGATATCGCGTTTACTTCTGGGTGTTGTTTCTTTGGGGTTGGTTTTACGGTTTTTTATGGTTTCACCAGGGTTTCCTTTAGGGCTGGTTTAAGGTTTCTTGGGGGTTGGTTCAGGATTGTTTCAGGGTGTATTAGAGTGGGTGGTTTCAAGGTTGGTTTAGGGTTTCCGCAGGGTTTCCTCATAGTTTGTTTTAGGTCCATTTTAGGGTTTATTTACGGTTGACTTAGTGTTGGTTTGGGTTTATTTAGGCTTGGCCTAGGGAATTTTAAGGGTTGGTTTAGTAGTAATCTAGGGTTTTGTCAGGATTTTTCCCCAAACAGGGTGTCCACACTGAGGGTTTCTTACGGTAGCTGTACAGGCAGGTGCATGATCAGGGTGCTCACTCTGGGCCCCGGCTTTTTTCCTGTAAATTTCCGTATAAAGTGGCGCTTGTGACATGTTGATGTGCATTTCGACTGCGCAGGCTCGCACAAAGTGTGGTCCTAGCTTCTGGTCTGCGGCAATTTGCCTTTAAATTCCCATATGAAGCGGCTCTTCCCTGATAGACCAATAGACCCTTAAAAAATTAGACCCTTTTATTAAGAAAAATTAGACCCTTTCTTTGTTTTTGGAGTACGGGTCTATTTTTTTTAAGGTGGCTAGGGGAGGATGGTGAGGAAGCCACCCTGTGCTTTGATTCTTTTTTTAAAAATCAATATATTTTTTTTTTGAAAGTATTTTTTGTTCAGTTTGTTTTTCTAAAATTGGAAAGAGGTGCACTTGGTTGGTTGGAGCTGGCAGTTGGGCTGTGTCTATTTGACCTTTGCACTCACTCAGAAAACCAGCATGTGTATGTCCATGATTTTTTCAGCATCAAGGTAAATGTGTTAGCCATGGCAGATCAGCATCTGGTGGCAGCTGTGAAAGCCTTCAGGAATTGCTCTCCTGGTGGCCCTGAATCCCACAAGTTTTTGGTAGCAGATCCTATCCAAGTATTTAAGAAATAAATGAATATCTATATCTATACCTATAAATGTATATATATATATATCTATCTATATATATATATATCTATCTATCTATATATATATGTATGTATATCTAGTAGCTGAACGATAAATACATTTGCAGTGGGCTCTCACCTGGCCCAGGCAGGCAATGCAGATGTGGATTCTGCCAGCCAACAACCTGATGCTGGTGCTGCTGAGCGGCCTGCTTCCAGTGGCATTTCAGCAGAGGCAAAGGCAGCTGCAGAGGAAGAATCCAGGAAGAGAGCTGAGAATTATGAGAAAGCACAACAAGCTCAGAAGCGCAGAATGGCTGAGCAGGCTGAGGCAAAAGCTAGGTCTGAAGCCAAAGCTAGGACAAGCACACCTCCAAAGTATGTGCAGCCTAAGCCGATGCCAGCAAAGTCTGGGCCTGTTCCAAGTAAGGCTAAGCCTGTGCCAGCGAAACCGATGCCAGCACCACCACCTATGCCTAAGCATGTGGCTTGGTTCCTAGCAAATTCGACTGTTTCTGTGGAGGAGCTGCCTCCAGAATTGGAAAGCCTGCCACCAAAGGCAAAAGCTTTGCCACCCCCAGCTACCAGGGGGGCAGCTGAAGCGAAAGCATATGCAGCTGCTGTAAGTAGACAGGTGAAAGGATGGCACTTGCAGCCCAAGACGGGTTAGACAAATCCACAGAGATGAAATCTTCCAGAAAAAACTGGCTCCAGCATTGACAGCTAAAAATCAACATGCCTGATTGCACATATTTAATTGATTATTTCTAGGGGTCTACCTAGGGATGACTATCCACGTGCAATCAGGGATGTTGGTCACAGACTGCATTTGCACACATAGATAAAACATGATATGTATTTTATGCATGCCGTGTATATGCATTCAGTTATTTTTATCTACAGCCACATATATATATATATATATTTCAATACATCATAGCATAGAAAGTCCTGGGGAGGAAAGGGGAGGTTCAGGACTCTCAAAATTTCATATTCTGACATTTGTCTGACCAGTTTTTCCTTTCACAGTTTTTTTTAATTGTGAAAATCCAGCCAGTCAAAGTT
The DNA here is from genome assembly GCA_947184155.2 of Cladocopium goreaui. Classification (NCBI taxonomy): domain Eukaryota; class Dinophyceae; order Suessiales; family Symbiodiniaceae; genus Cladocopium; species Cladocopium goreaui. The sequence continues at coordinate 84,971 of CAMXCT020002213.1, read as the reverse complement.
AACTCAAGTTAACTCAAGTTAACTCTAAGTTAACTCAAAGTTAACTAAGTTAACTTAAGTTAACTCCCTTTAAATCTAATTTAAAATTAACAAAGTTAACTTAAGTTAACTCAAGTTAACTTAAGTTAACTCAAGTTAATTCTGCTAAGTTAACTCTAGTTAATCCCAGAAAATTCTGCAAAGTATTTTTTTTAATGTTTTGCCTTTGACTTTCCAGATTGACATGTTTTGCTGATTCAGTGAGTTGCACCTGAAGATGCTCACAGCTCTGCATTGCAATCAGTCATGAGCAGCCAAACTCAGAGATGTTCAGCTTTGAAAAAATCCTGGAGTTGCCTTGAGATTTTTTTTTGGCAATCGTTCTTTGCCAGCTGTTTTTCTCAAGTGCCTTTGTAAGCAGGCAACTAAATTTAGTTCTTGTGAGAACAATGGGCAAAGCTGCTGCCAAGCCTAAGACTGCTCCTGGCAAGGATGTGGTGAAAAAAGCTGCCAAGAGAGTTAACAAGGCAGCAGCTGCTAAGTCATCTGCGAAGGCAACAGCCAAGGCAGCTGCCAAGGTGAAAGTTGAACCACCTTCTCCCCAGAGGTCTCCTCGCGTTGAGGAGATTGTTCCTGTGTCCCAAGCTGCTACTGTCGACAAGAAGGACATCAGCAACTTCTTGGGCCAAATGAAGAGGGCAAATTCAGATGATGCTGTGGCCTTGTACAACCACTACAAGACCCTGGGAAAGTTCGATGCACAAAAGCAGGCTTTGGTTGCCAAGTGGAAGGCTGACAAGAGTTGCAAGTGGTACAGCAGCTACTCTGAGTCCTTTGAGAAGACCAGTGCCTCCAAGAAGCAGGGTGCTGTTGGCTGGTCGACAAGGCCAGCTGGGGACCAAAGTTTGTTTTTTCCACTTTTATTGCTCATCCCTCTTCCCTCCTCAGGTGGGAAATTGCCAATGAGATGCATCGAAATCCAGGCTCACCATCTTTCAAGGAACTTTTGGACACTTTGGAAAGCAGCTCTGAGAAGTGGGATGAGTCTTTGCCGCAAGAAAAGTTCCTCAAGGACAAAGGTGAGAAGAAGTACTTCTGGTCTAGTGCCAGTGGTTTGGCCAAGTTTGAAGAAGTTGAGAAGCACAGCGAAGAGTTCTCTTCCAGCGTGGGTGGCTACGACTCCAAAGGTGGCAAGCCCAAGGCTGAGCTTGCTCTAGCATTTGACAATCCAAGTATGAATTGGGTATACAGGGATGAAGAAGCAGGTGGCACACTGGCTCGGTTGGGTAGAAGCAAGGGCAACCTGCAAACCCCTTGGTCTGTGTCAATTAATGTTCTGCAAAGATTTGCTGCAGAGTTTTCTGTGCCTGCTTTTTGAAAAAAGAGCTGCTGCCATGCACCTGAAAAGCAAAAACTTAAAGTGCACCTCTTCCAATTGGAAAAACAAAAATATGTTCTTTCCTTTAAATCAGCTAGGGGGAGGAAGGGAGGATCAAAAATAAAAAAAAATCCAAAATATATTTTTAAAACAAATTTAATCTTTAAAACGTATTTTACAAAACAAAAAAAGGCCAGAGGGAGGATGGAAGGAAAAAAAGTACAGGTCTAATAAAAAATAGACCTGTACTCATTGAAAAAAAAGTTTAGGACTATAGTCTGAACTACAGGCTTAAAGCCCTTAATCCAGACTATTGGTCTATCAGGGTTGTGACATGTGTTGAAGTACATTTCGACTGCGGAGGCTCGGCAAAGTGTGGTCCTAGCTTCTGGTCTGCGGCATTTTACCTGCAAATTTCCGTAAAAAGTGGCCCTTGTGACATGTTGAAGTACATTTCGACTGCGGAGGCTCGGCAAAGTGTGGTCCTAGCTTCTGGGCCGTGGCTTCATCATCACCATCATCATCATCATCACCATCATTTTCCTCCTCAACATCATCATCCTCCTCTTTCTCTACATCATCATCCTCCACTTTTTCATCCTCCACTTCATCTTCCGCATTATCAACATCATCGTCATCATCGCCATCACCATCATCATCTTGATCATGACCATCATCATCATCATCATCATCATCATCATCACCATCGTCACAATCATCATCATCATCATCACCATCATCATCATCATCATCATCACTACCACCACCATCATTCATCCTCCTCGCCATGATCACCATCATCATCCTCACCATCATCACCATCATCACCATCATCATCATTACCATCATCCTCGTCGTCGCCATTATCACCTTTCATCCTCAACATCATCATCTTCCTCCTTCTCTACATCATCCTCGACTTTTTCATCCTCGACTTCATCTTCCTTATTATCAACATCATCATCCTCATCATCCTCATCATCTCCATCATCACCATCGACATCACCATCACCATCATCATCACCATCAACATCATCATCCTCGACAACATTATCCTCTACACGATCACCATTCTCCTCATCATTATCACCATCATCATCAACCTTGCTCGCATCATGATCCTCCACCTTATCATCCTCCACTTCGTCTTCGGCATTATCATCCCCATCCTCATCCTCATCCTCAGCCTCCTCAACACCATCATCCTCCACATCATCCTCCTGCACCTCATCATTCTCAATATCATCATCCTCAGCATCATCTCCCGCAACATCACCATCATCATCATCATCATTATCATCATCATCATCACCATCATTATCAATCATCATCATCCTCAACATTATCCTACATTATCCGCCCACTCCCCGCACACTGTTTGGGGTCTCTTGCCGGGATATTTTTAAAGGTTGGTTTGGTGTTTCTTTCGGGTTGGGTTAAGATTTCTTTAGGATTGGTTTAGGTTATATTTAGGCTTGGTTTAGGGTATGCTCAGGTTTGGTTTCGGTCTTTTGTCTGGTTGGTTTTTTTTCGGGTTGGTTTAGCGCTAATGCAGGGTTTCGTCAAGGTTTGTTTTAGGGCCTTTTTTGGATTTACTCAGTGGTCTTGGTATGTTTTCTTAGGCCTCGTTTAGGGTTTATTCAAGTTTTGCTTCGGGTTAAATTAGGGTTTCGTCACGGTTTGTGTGAGGGTTGGTTCAAGGTTTCTGTCGGGTTTGTTTTAGGGTTTATTTCGGCTTGGTTTATGGTATATTCAGATTTGGTTTAGGTTTTATTTAGGGCCGGGCTGGTTTAGGATTAATGTAGGGTTTCGTCAAAGTTTCGTTTAGGGTCTAATTATCATTAATAATCTTTGGTTTACTTAGTGTTGGTTTGAAGTTTTTCTAGGCTTGGTGTAGGGTTTATTCAGGTTTGGCTTAAGGCAAAATGAGGGTTTCATCAGGGTTTGTGTGGGGGTTGGTTTAGGGTTTCTGTATGGTTTGCTTAATGTTCATATATTTAGTTTTGGTTTGGGGGTTCTTCATGGCTGTGGTAAGGTTTCTTTAGGTTCTGTCTAGGGTTGAATTATGCTTCCGTAGGGCTTGTTTGAGGGTTTGTTTTAAGGTTTGTTTGGGGTTTACTTAGGATTGGTTTAGGAGGTTTATTCGAAGTTGGTTTGGGGGTTCTTTAGGGTTGGTTCAAGATTGTTTCAGGGTGTATTAGGGTCGATTTAGGGTTGGTTTAGGGTGTTTTAAGGTTTCCTCATGGATTGTTTTAGGGTTTATTTAGGGTTGACTTCGTGCTGGTTTGGGTTTTATTTAGGCTTGGCCTAGGGTTTAAAAGGGTTGGTTTAGGGTTTAGGATTAATTTAGGGTTTCGTCGTTTTTTTTTGGGGGTTTGTTTGGGGATTATTTAGGTTTGGCCTCGGGTTTTTTGAAGTGTTGGTTTAGGATTAATTAATCTATTGTTTCGCCGGGATTTGTTTTAAGGTTGGCTTGGGTGTTATTTCGGGTTGGTTTAGGGTTTGTTCAAGTTTTGTTTAGGGTTAAATTAGGGTTTCATCAGGGTTTGTGTGAGGGTTGGTTTAGGGTTTCTGTAGTTTTTTTTGGGGGGGTTATTTCGTCTTGGTTTGGGTTTTATGGATGGTTGCTTTAAGGTTTCCCTGGGTTTGGTTCAGGGTCGAATTATGCTGTGGTCAGGGTTTGTTTGTTTTAGGGTTGATTTAAGATTTACTTAGGTTTCCCTCAGGGTTTGTTTAGGTTTTGGTAAGGGTATATTTAGGTTTGGTTTCGGGTATATTTAGGCTTCGTTTAGGGCTGATTTGGGGTTAATGCAGGGTTCCGTCAGGTTTTGTTTTAAAGATGGTTTAGGGTTTAGGGTTGGTTTAGGGTTGAAGTAGGCTTTTGTCAGGGTTTGCTTTAGGGTATATTTAGGGTTTACTTAGTGTTGGTTTGGGGGTTCTTTAGGGTTGCTTTTGGGTTCCTTGAAGGACTGTTTGTTGATTTTGCTATTGGCGGACCATTTTCCCATGGTTTCCTTGATCCTCCTTCCGGCTTTCAGTGGTGACTGACTCTTTGTTGTTGACGTTCTGTTTTCCCCAGGGTTCCTGGATTTTCCTGCAAGGGGTGACCGACTCTTTGTTGTTGACTTTCTGTTTTCCTCCGGGGTCCTTGATCCTCCTCCCGGCTTCCGGGGGATGACTGACTCTTTGTTACTGACTTTTCGTCTCCCATTCATGGTCTCTCTGCGTCCTGTGCTGGTGTGCAGCGGTGACTGACTTTGTCCTATGGGGTTCCTGACTCGGACGTTTGGGGTGACTGACTCGGGTGACTGACTCTGTTTTTGTCCCTGTTTTTCATGTCAAGATCCTTCCTTGGGTCATCGCTGTTCTTTCTTGATTTTGAAGAGCCACAGACATGTACACCAAACAGGGGGACATTTGGGGCCAGTTGGGAACACTTGGGGGCGCTTCATGAAAATTGATCCAATGGGTAGGAAAGATCTGAAACGCTGGATCATATTTTACGAATGTGTAAGTCAACGAACATCCATGATGTATTTGCGATCAGTTAAGAATATATAATATGTAGCCGTCATATAATGTTAATTGTTATATAGTCATACACGAGTCATATGGTCGCAGTGCTACTCAGCCATGCTTGGCTGTTTGCATCCACGGGTCGATCCTGTGGCCTGAAGGCTCTGGTACTAGCAGCTCTTCATCGCATTGGCTTTGATCGATGTGTAGGCGACCTTCACCTGGATCCTCGTTGCTTCAGTTGCTCATCGAATCTCTGCCAACCGTGTGCGGCAAAGGTTTGTTCAGCAAAGGGCACCCTGTTTCTCCGGTGTTTACTTGTGGGATCTTGTGGGTGAGCTCAGGATTAAAATTGATAAAACATTATTAAACCAAAAAGGGCTCCTGGTTAAACACTTACTGTGTAGTCGGCAGTCCTCATCACTGACTTGCTACTTGCTGCTCAGCACTTATGAGAATTTTGTCATTGGCAATGATCCTTTCTTTCTACAGTCCACAGCAGGTAATGGGGCTGTGCACCGAAATTTATGTTGTATCTCAGTGCAACAGGCAGTGCAACAGACAATGCAACACACGATTGCCAAATGCCGAGTTACAATGATTCTAAGCTCTTGAAGGTAAAGACTATTGCGTGTTTTTCGGAGTTGTAAGACTTTGCTAGCTTTAGTCACTGCTTGCATGATGCTCAACGTCAGTTGTCCTGACGATTCTGCAGTCTTGCTCGTTTGTGTACATTTTTCAATTCCTCGTACCTTAGTAGAATTCTTGTAGCTTCAACAGCTGCTGGTTTGTGCGTGTAGGTATTGCTGCATGACTATTATTCTTCAAGTTTATTCCAGCTCAGTATATTCCCAGTTTGTGCCAGCTTCTGGAAAACTTCTCTGTTTGATGTGTTTTTGCTTTATCCTAAAGGCATCTCTGATGCTTGGGTCCTGGTTTTGTTTAGCGGACTTTTTGCTGGTGTAGTTGATCTGATCGAAGGAAGTTTAGAAGTCAAACTTCCGACAATATGGACAGATGAAAAGCAGAGCAGGGAAGAGGCAGGGAGAAGAGAAAGATTAGAAGAAAGAAGAGTAAGAAGAAAGAAGATGCAGATGCGCGAAAAGGTAGGAAAGTCGCGAAACACTGTGTTTTTCCAATGATTTGGGGCTCCGGAGGGTCGAAAAGTAGGCTCGCTAAAGCGGCGGCTGCGGAGCCAGCTGGCCAGATGAGAGATGAAAAATTGCACGCCGTTGTGGCGCGAAGCACATTTGCAAGTCAACATGTTCAAAACACCTCATGTGTCGGACCACTTTTGGAAGTTCAGATGTCGAAAAAGTGCACGCCATTGTGGCGCGAAGCACATTTCGAAGTCAAAATGTTCAAAACACCTCAGTGTCGGACCACTTTTGGAAGTTCAGATGTCGAAAAAGTGCACGCCGTTGTGGCGCGAAGCACATTTCGAAGTCAAAATGTACAAAACACACCATGGTCGGAGCACTTTTGGAAGTTGAGATGTCGAAAAAGTGCACGCCGTTGTGGCGCGAAGCACATTTAGAAGTCAAAATGTTAAAAACACTAGGGGTTCGGACCATTTTTGGAAGTTCAGATCTCGAAAAAGTGCACGCCGTTGTGGCGCGAAGCACATTTGGAAGTCAAAATGTTAAAAACACTAGGGGTTCGGACCACTTTTGGAGGTTCAGATGTCGCTTCACTACACTACATTACATTACACTACACTACACTCCAGTACACTAATTACACTACAGGACATTACACTACACAACAGTCCAGTACACTACACTACACTACACTACAGGACATTACACTACACAACACTACATTACACTGAATGACACTGCACCACAGATAGACAGATAGATAGATAGATAGACAGACAGACAGATAGATAGATAGATCGGTAGGTAGGTAGGTAGATAATCAGAGAAAGATAGAGAAACAGAGAGAAAAAGAGAGAAAGAGAGGGAAAGAGTGAAAGAGATCAAGCACCTTTCGGTCCATCAGTGGCTTCGCTCTGCCATCCCTGATTCACAACAACCAATCTCTCCTATAGGTTTCCTATTTTTGAAACTTCCGCCACCGCCTTGTGCGGTACTACTGGTAGTCACCATCAACCTTACCAGAGATTTGCTCGGTTGTTGCTTTGCCTTTTTGATCCTTTTTGAATCCTTTCGAATCTTTCTGATCATTTTGCCTGCACAGAAAAGTGTGTACACGTAGTATAGGCATACTGCTTCCTCGCTTCCAGCAAATCATTCCCTTTTCACTTGATGTCATGTGCAGTTTGCGACAACCTTCTTCGAACCGCTTCTCAAGACTCAGCAGTCTCTTTGTTCGTCCCTCATGTCATGGCACCACTGCATCAATTTATCCATATTTGAACACCTTTACTTCTCTAAGTGTTAGCCAAGTTTACATGCTTTAAAATGCTTTAGCGTATTTTACATGGTTTCGGAAAGGCTGGAAAGCAAGCAAATTGGTTGATTTTTCATGTTTGTTCGCTTTGTTTATTCTATCACCGTTTGGAGGAGTGGAGCTGCTTCCTGGCCTCGCAACTGCTGCACGAGTCCTTGCCGAGCAGTTCAACCGACAAAACTCCAAGGAACCTTCTGGGCACTCGATTCCCACATGTTCCCAGATTTCCATAGATTTCCCCATATGTCCAGCTTATGAACGTTCGTTCGGGTAATGATACCTCACATTTGAATCAGGTCTTGAAAGAAGTTAAAATATGTCAAAATTTAAATCGCAAGAGCTCTTGATTTCATAAACTCATAAACTGAATCACCAAAAAGTTCACTCTCCTAGCTAACCATCTCCCCCAAGAATTACTGTAACTCACACATTGACTCAGCTCCAGCCCAGAGCGTGGCTGAGTCAGTACAGTAAAACACGCGGTCACCATGGGCTGACTACCGAACTTGGTTAACCCACGACTTGAATAGTTCACTACTTGTGGTGAACAAATACTTGGCAACCAGCTAGCTAGCAAAAGACCAAACTGAATAATTACGATCAATTGGGTAACTTGGTCGCTAACTGATCAACCGCAACAGACCAAACATATGCAAGCAATTCCAAACATGCATTATGGATCATTATGGATCATTATGGAATATTATGGCATTGTATAGCCCTTCCTCGTCGAATAGAATCTTTGCTGTTGGAGCATCGGACTTGGCTCGCCTTCAAATGCTACTACCTCTCAGATTGCTTTCGAAGGCGACCCAAACATAAAGAAATCAGATCCAAACGGATCCGTTTCATGTTTCGTGCCAGAACCGTGCCAGAAAGAACTAAAGAGTTTTAAAATGCCAATGCTTTTGCGGAATGATTTGGATACATTGCGACACATTAAGAGCTTCCAGGCCCCACTGCAGATTGTGGAAGGGGACATGGAGAAGGCATTGGCCGGATCGCAGATTGGGTCCTACAGCATTTTTCAGAAAGGTTTTCGTACGCTAGGATCTGTCCAATCTGATGACTGGTGATGCTTCAAGATGTTGCAAAGTGTTGCAGATATTTGAACATCTAGAACACCATGTGTGGGCAAAATGGAGAGAATGTGATTCAGGGAAATTGCTGTTGGGCATTGTGTGCTTGCGTGTACCTCATGCAGTTGGAACAAAGAAGTGTGGCATGCGTGATGCATTTGATGCAAGCAACGGTCGTCAATGATGTCATATGTGGATCGACAAGAAGGATTGCCATGCTTGTAATGACTACAATGAGAACTTTTTATGGAATGTATGTGTACATGTGTGTTTTTCCATGTTTTTCCACGTATCCACCCACCATCCACTTGCTTGTCTCTCCAGAATCTATAGTATCTATTTGTCTATTGCCTCTCTGTACATGCCGGATCTATGTGTCCACGAACGCGTTCAACAGTATATATATATATAGTCATATAGGTCATATAGTCATAGTCGTTGTCTATGAAATCATGTAATTAGTCAAATTCAATTCTATGCAGGAAATGGAATTGGACAATGCATTGCAAAGATTGGACACTTGCTTGCTCCTACGTTTTGACCCTCATATGCGTGGAGAGGTTACTGTAGTCTCGTACCAAAGCATCACTCAGCTCCACTATGTCCTCGTGTCCTTGATATGTTGCGCTTCAGCACGACTTGCTGAGAATAGCAGAACTGTTAAATTTCGTATACATATACCCTAACTTTTGTATTGGAGGGGGGGTGTACCCCTATTTGATAATACATCAATTTGGGAAACCTGAGGAAATGTAAGGTTTCTTTTGGTATGGTATATTTAACATGATCTTTTCCTTTGTTGCCGGGTTCCTCCGCTTTACTCTTTCATTCTCTATCTTTTCCTCTTCTTTCATTATCTTGTGTTTCCTTTTTTCTCTTTTTTTCCCTGTAGTCTTTTTATGTATGTTTAACCCCTTTTCTCTTTCCATTTCATTCCATTTCTTTCCTCTCAGCCTCTTTTGTTTCTCTATGTTACTCTATCCTCTCTGCTCTCTGCTCTCTGCTCTCTGCTCTCTCTCTCTCTCTCTCTCTCTCTCCTCTACTCTATTCTTTCTCCTCGTTTTCTATTCTAGGCTGCCGGGTAATCTACTGTCAATCTCCCAGACGGAAATGGGAATCAGCTCTTCACCATTCAAAGTCTCATCCTGCAGTCAGAAGAGAGAGTGTCAGAGAAGGGAGAGTCAGAGAAGAAAGAAGATCCAAGTCGTCAAGAAGCGGGGAAGTGATCCGAATTCAGAGATGCATGATGATGCAGCTTCTTTCAACCCTAGCCACATTGCTTTCGTCTTCCCTCGGGTTTGGTACTTGGCCCGGATCCTGATTGCCATATCAGAAAGTAGTGAAGGGCGCGCAAGGAACAGCCCCCTTTGGTGTCCCTTCTGATAGGTGAGCTCAAAGGCGCCCAGGACGTCAGTACCTGTAGGAATGACAATGGCTTTCTCCTACGAGAATCACCCTTGAATTGAAGTAAATCAATTGACAATGGCTTGCTCCAACAGGGGTTATGATAGAATCCTAAATCAATTTACAATGTCCTTCTATGGTGTCTCCCACAGGGACCACCCTTGAATGCAAAATATCCTTCTATGGTGTCTCCCACAGGGATCATCCTTGAACACTAAATATCCTTCTATGGTGTCTCCCACAGGGATCATTTTTGAATGCTAAATGATTACATTTAGGATCATTTAGGTATGGATTAGCTTTGCCTTGGCTAAATCCAGTGGATTTAAACGAGGCAGAGGGAAATATGGCGAGAAAACCTGTTTTGACCTGCTGAAGAGAGGCCTGCCTTGCTTAAATCCACTGGATTTAAACGAGGCGAACTTTTCGCCTCAAAGTCTGGAATTTGGCGGGAAAAGTTCGCCTCGTTTAAATCCAGTGGATTTAAGCAAGGCAGGCCTCTTTTCAGCAGGTCAAAACAGGTTGCCTCTCCATATTTCCTTCTGCCTCGTTTAAATCCACTGGATTTAGCCAAGGCAGAGCTAATCCATACCTAAAGGTAATCATTTAGCATTCAAGGATGGTCCCTGTGGGAGACACCATAGAAGGACATTGTCGCACCCGCCGAAATATTGGAAATATATCATCATCCGGTCCTGGACCAGGTCATCATACAAAGCAATCTTCTTGAATTGATCTTCGCTCAAACGATAACGTTTGTTTGCTCGGGCATCTTCATGCCTGAGTGATATGCTCAAAGGCATCTGAAATGAGAGCCAGCACATCAAAGCTCATATACGCAGTCTTCCACATGTCTTTGCTACAAGTCGCCTGGGGCCTGACTCTTGTGGCACAGGTATGCCAAAAAACATTTGATTACATCGTCAGAGTTCACATACATGTGCTTCTACATGCCTTTGCTACAAAGTTGCCTGGGGGGCACCCCATTCGGGGCCCGAAGTTCGGGGCCCGACTCTTGTGGCATAGGTATGCCAAAAAGCATTTGATTACATCACCATCGTTCACATACATGTGCTTCTACATGCCTTTGCTACAAAGTTGCCTGGGGGCACTCTGTTCGGGGCCCGAAGTTCGGGGCCCGACTCTTGTGGCACAGGTATGCCAAAAAACATTTGATTACATCATCAGAGTTCACATACATGTGCTTCTACATGCCTTTGCTACAAAGTTGCCTGGGGGCACCCCGTTCGGGGCCTGAAGTTTGGGGCCCGACTCTTGTGGCATAGGTATGGAATAAGGACACGCTGGATTGAAACCCATGTTTGCCCCTTTTGCTGCTCTGGGATGAAGCGCGAAACCCTATCATTTAACCATACTTAGCCCTACTTAGTAATTTTAATGTATTGTTGACTGTTTTCACCCAATTTCACAGCACAGCGTCAATTCAGATGCGATTGCTTTTTGGATTGCGGCTAAATGTGAGCAGTTGTGCCTGCCTTTGCCAGGTTGCGACTCACTGTTTAGGAAGGGGCTCACGAGATCAGAATTGTGGGTAGATTCACGGACATTTAAACCCTTCCTAGCCCTACTTAGTAGTTTTAATGTATTACCACCCCCCCTCTAAAAGTAGAGTTAGACATAGGGATAATTTCGTGCTTGGTTTCAGACACGTTTCACTAAAGGCTGATGTTTGTCAGCCGTTCTGGCACAGGTAGTGGGTTTTCCCTTATGCGAACCCTCCAACTGTCTAGCAGGACCACAAAGGTTGCAACCTTGCAACACCAGCAGACTCATGTAGATTCTACATTGCTCTACATTGCAGACAGATGTAGATAGGCTTTTTGGCTTGCAAGTTCAGCTTTACCAGGTTTCGTTGGACAGCGCGACAATGGTCCTTTTGAATGCTGGGAGCTGGCAAGAGCCCGGTTTCCAAGACCTTGGGCCTTGGGGGACGGTCTCGGTGGCTCCTGAAGATAGAAGCTTTGTGAAAGTTAAATGTGTAAATGAGTAGATCGATCGAAAGCCAATGAAAGCCAGATAGTAGATCAATCAATCGTGCTTTATATATCTTTATATTGCTTTATGTTATTATATGATATTATATGCTTTTCGTTTTTTCATGTAATACTCGTCATTTAATTTGTCCCATGTGTTTCCCTTTGTTTTTCGTTTTCTTCCTCACAGAGTTTTATTGCTCAGGCCATCGCTCTCCAGACTGCGGGACAGGTTGTCAGAGGTGGAAAGTGAAGAAGTTAGAACACGAGCTGTGAAATGCTGAAATGCTGTGAAATTTGCAAATGCTGTGAATCTGTGAAGCAAAACATACACGGAGACTGCAGAGATCATACGCGGAGCACGTTGCTGTGAGATGCTTTGAGCGCTGGTCTGATATTTTGCGATATCTTGCGATCACGCCAGGTTTTGCCCGATGGAGGCGTTGTTGTAACGATACGGTATCCCTTGGCGAAGGCCCCAAGAGATCCCAAGAGCCAAACAAGATACTCGTACCGAATTGATCGGAATTGCAAAATCAGGACCACAACCATGCCATTTTTTCCCACTCAATGTAGCTTACACATGCTTACACGATCTTACACGTGTCAGGCTGGAACAGGACCTCTGGAACCAGTGGAGGCTGGCTATTCTGGTCCAACAATGTTGCATGGTTGCTGGCGTGTTTTCTCATTTTTTCTCAGTAGTCTATATACATTATTCTACATTGATGTTAGACGCGTGATGGGCTGAATTCTACCACTGACTCTGGTACTCATCATCCTGATGATGACGACGAGGACGAGGACGAGGACGACGACGACGAGGAGAAGGAGGAGGAGGACGACGACGAGGAGGACGACGAGGAGGACGACGAGGACAACGACGACGACGACGACGAGGAGGACGACGAGGACGACGAGGACGACGACGACGACGACGACGACGAGGACGAGGACGACGACGACGACGACGACGACGTCGACGGCGACGGCGAGGACGACGAGGACGACGAGGACGACGAGGACGAGAAACGTTGATGATGATGATGATTATTATTATGATTATGACGATGACGATGATGATGATGATGATGATGGTGAGATGTGGCGAGGATGATGGTGTGGATGCTGATGCTGATGATGGTGATGATGATGATGATGATGGTGATGGTGATGATGATGATGATGATGATGGTGATGGTGATGGTGATGTTTTTCCATTTGTTAATTTATTATGTTTTAAAGGGCTACACCCCCTGCCGCCGAGCCCAGGGGCTGCAGCCTCGGGGGTGGTGAGCGTGGGAGTGATAGGTCTTTCGGAGACGACTTATTTAATTGTAAGGGCTGAGAGTATCCTTTGGGATACGATCCACTGAGATTCTGTGTTTTTCGGTCTGTTGCAAACTTCTTTCTGCTTTTCAGAACAAGAGCAGGAAGAAGAGGAAGAGTAACAACAAGGGAAACAACAGCACAGAAGAACCAGAAGAAGAAGGAGGAGAAGGAGAAGAAGAAGAAGAACAACAACAACAACAAGAAGCCTGTAGTGCCTAACGTCGTTTTCTGCACCCACAAGAAACTAGCTGTCTTTTTGCTCTTGCCGCCGCTTTATCCGGCCTTCTTGCTCTTGTTTCTCGCCTTCTTGCTCTTGCTGCCCGGTGCTGGCCAACCAATCCAAATCCCGCCGCCAAGCCTCGAAACGTCCAGCTGCCAAGGCACGAAAAGAGCGGCTTCGCCACACTCAAACCGCGTGGCAGTGAAGAAGACGGAACAGGCCTCCGGGCAACGGCGTTTGGACATGCTACAAAACCCTCATGCACGCTTTGCTCACGTTTGGCAAGGTGCACAATCCCTTGCGCCATCTTGCGCCTGCCATGCGAAACGACATCTGAACCTCCAAAAGTGACCCGAGACCGTCAGTGTTTAACACTTGTGGCTTCGAAATGTGCTTCGCGCCACAACGGCGTGCACTTTTTGAACATCTCAACTTCCAAAAAGTGTTCTGAACGTGGTGTGTTTTGCACATTTGACTGCGACACGTGCTTCGCGCCACAACGGCATGCACTTTTTCAACATCTCAACTTCAAAAAGTGCTTCGAGGCTGGGGTGTTTACATTTTGATTTTGACATGTGCTTCGCGCCGCAACGGCGTGCACTTTTTCAACATCGCAACTTCCAAAAGTGCTCCGAACCCGTCAGTTTTTGACACTTTTCACAAATGTGCTTCGCGCCACAACGGGGTGCACTTTTTTCATCTCAACTTCCAAAAGTGGTCTTAGACCGTCAGTGTTTTAGACTTTTGACTTCGACATGTGCTTTGCGCCACAACGGCGCGCAACTTTTCATCTCTCATCTGGCCAGATGGCTCCGCACCCGCCGCTTTAGCGAGCCTACTTTTCGACCCTCCGGAGCCACAAATCATTGGAAAAACACAATGTTTCGCGACTTTGCTACTTTTTCGCACACCTGCATCTTCTTTCTTCTGACTCTTTCTCTTCTCTGATCTTCATTAATCTTCTCTTCTCATCTCTGACTCTTCCCACCTCTGCCTTTCGATCCATCTGTCTATATTGTCAGAAGTTTGACTTCTAAACTTCCTTCGATTATTATGACGACGATGATGATGACGAGGAAGACGATGGCGACGATGACGACGGCAGCGATGGCGACAATGCTGATGGTGGGGACGATGACAACGTTGGCGACGATGCCGACGATGCCAACGATGGCAACGATGATGACGAACGATGATGAGGAAAGATGTCGGTCATGATGTTGATGACGATGTTGATGATGATGACGACCATGATGATGCACACATCCGGCCTATAGTTGTTGCCAACTTACTTTCAATTGCATTGCCTCTCCCTTGGGTGAAATTGGTGATAAGCTTTGGCTCCAAAGACCTACGACTGAAGCAACTGTAACTATAATAGTTGAAAAGAAGCTAGAAACACGAGCGCGCGAGTGGAAGAGCAAGGGGTCTCCATTCTGGGAATTGACGCCCCTAGTTTTGCCACATATACCATCCTGCACACGTCCTACGCATTGCAAAGTTCGCAGCTTCAGCTCCAACAAGTGAATTTTAATAACCTGAAAGCTCCTTGGGACCCTTTGGAGACATCCTTTGCCGGCAAGACAATCTTCTCAGTCTTCCAGAATCCTTGAGCGTTTGTGCAAGGCCTCATCGCATGCCAGGCACTTGCTCTTCCCTCCTGAGTGTTGTAACTTGCTTGTCGTCATATTTTTCTACGTTTTGTTGTCTGCCACGGATCTTGCCAAGTGGCCATGGATACTCTATATGTCTATAAATACGTATTTATATTTACTATATATACTCTATACTCTATATACCCCTATATACTGTTATCAAAGAATACCAAAGGAAGTTTGGTTAGAAAACTTCCGAGTTACGGACGATGGCTATGCATGGTTAGCACTCACACCATCACATCAACCACATCATCATGTCAACCCCATCATGTCATCAAGTAGTTGGGAAGTGTAACAGTTCGGAAACGTGTGAACTCACTCACGGGTAAAAACACGTTTGGGACCTTTTGGGCGCGAAACCGTTCGTTTTCGCGTAATGCGGCTCCTGGGGTCGCCGAAGTGGGGTCTCTGTTTCTGCTGTTGCGGGGCTCGATCCGGGAAAGTTATCCACAAAAAGCGCGCAGGTGCAGTGACAGCCAGATTTGCATTTCAAAATGCTAAACAAGTAGTAAAAAAAATTGACGCTGCGGAGCACTTTTGGAAGATCATGTTGGCATAATGTGCGCGAGACTGTGCAGTAGCGAGAGCTCGGATTCACAAAAAAATATCATAACAAACTGGCACGCTCGGAGTAGCGCGGAATCGTCCCCCATTGTCAGCACTGCGCAAACGTTGGTCGATTTGCTGCGACGCTCCTGCTATGCGGCTTTGCAACCAGTTACGACAAAACGCATTGGCACGGCTTTGCGCAGCAAAGCATAAGTGATGCCGCAACGCTCCTGGTAAGCGCAGCTGGAGGTTGCTAAATGCATTGTAACGGCTGCGGGAAAGGTAGTTTTTCGCCGTGGTGCTACTCCTGTGCTTTGCGGAATTGCAGCTGGATGTTGCAAAATGCACTGTACTGACCACCCGAAGAGAAGAATTGGGTTGCAGAAGCTACAGAAGAGGTATAGGCGCGAGGCGGGAGGCAGTTCAGAGCAGAAGTTGCCCGGATAAGTGGCTGCTCACAAAAAGTAGCTGACACAAAAGGTGCCTCAGCGAAGAAGTCGCTCAGTCAAGAAGTAGCTCAACAAAGAAAAGTAGCTCGCCCATCCACGCACCCATCCATCAATCCATCCACCCATCCATCAATTGATTCATTTCTTTGTTCGTTCATTCAGTCTTTCCTTCATTCGTTCATTCATTCATTCATCCATTCATTCATTCATTCTTTCGTTCGTTCGTTCGTTCGCTCGCTCCTTCCCTAACTCAGTCACCGATTCATTGAATAATTGGGTCATTGGTTCACTAGTTCACTGGTTCATTGGTTGGCTGATTCGCTGATTCTTAGATTCAAGTATTCTTTGTTCATTGATTCATTGGCTCATTGATTCATTGATTCGTTCATGGATTTGTTGGTTTATTGGCTCGATGAATCGTTGATTAACTGCTTCATCGGTTCATCAGTTCGCTATTCGTTGATTCACTGAATCATTGGTTCGTTGGCTCATCGATTGATGATTTCACTCATTCATTCGTTCACTGACTCATTGATTCATTGATTCACTGCATACCGGGCATACCGTTTCACCGACTCACTGATTAACTGGTTCATTGGTTTAGCAGCCCATTAAATAACTCATTGAGATTCAGTGATTCACTGGTTCATAGGTTCATTCGGCCCGTTGTGCACGGATTCTTTCATGTCAGTTCATGGGCATCTCAGCCACCATTTGCTCATTCGTTGATGCACCTCGCGACTTCAACAGTTCATTGCTTCTGCATCTCAAGAACGTTCCTATAAGCCATTTTCTTCCTATAGTTGTTTGAACTTTTTGAAACTTCCGCCCCGGCGCGGGCCGGGCACTATCTGGTATACTACCTATCTGTCATTATCTCTGTAAAAAAAATGTGTGTATGTATATATATATATATCCTAGACCTTCATTTGGTACAGAAAAAGGTGTACCTTTTTATTTCTGCTCGATTTGTTTTTTTCTGCTCGGTTCAGGGGGTCCAAAAAAAAAACGCTCGGTATGTTCTGTACCAATGAAGGTCTAGGATATGAAGAGTCCCCTTAGTGGCTATCTTGATGATGGCTGAAAGAAATACAATATCTACAATATATTATACGATATATATATATATATGCACGAGCTATCATCTAAATATGCATGGGCTACTGGAAGCTAGCATCTGAAGCTAGCACAGTTACATAGACTTGATGTTCTCTCTCTACCCCCTTCCCTCTCCCAGCATGTTTTCCTATTTTTTCCTACTCTTACCTGATCTCTTGTCTAAGTATTGCTGCCACTTTCGGCGGTAATGCGTCAATGCACGCCGCATTGTGCGGATGCAAATCAGAAACGGGTGGCACCGCCTCGACATTCTCGAGACCTAAATGGGTTCCCAACAGCCAGGTTTTGAAATACAGTGCCCACGATGTACCCTGAGCATCTGACATGGCCTATGAAGGCCTCGTCCACCCATGTGGCGAAGCCTGTCACTGAATGAAAAAACTCGCATGCATGCACGCACAATCATGCGTAATCATGCACAATCATGCACAGCAAACTCACCAGCCAAGCAACACATTGGCGACATCACCATTTCAGCTCCTCTTAGAAGTTGGTCGTGCATCCACATCCTCAAAAAAAATCAGCATGCATGTTGGTCAAGCCCCTGCCCAACATAGAAAAGATACAGCAGCATCCCTCAACCAAGTGCAAGAAAGTGGCCCAATCTCTTGCTGAGAATGGAGCTTGGGCTTCCTTTTAAACAATTTCCAAGATCGAGCAGCACACCATGCTGCAAGGGCATTGTGGCCTTCCTTGGGCTCCAAGCCATTCGGAAAAGCAGTGGCAGCAAAGAAACATAGAATCACTAACAGAAAGCATGTTCAACATATTCTGTGCGTAAGTTGACAAGAATCAGTCATGTTGTGGCAATGCTGGACCAATCCTCTGGCTTCTGTGGCTGGTATCCACCTTCTGCCTTTGACATTGACTGCGCGGAAATAGATATCTATTGCATTCATGACCCATCGAAGGAGTCCCAGAAGATCACTCGGGGTCACCTCAGTAAGTATGATCATGTCTGCAGCATGCGTGCTCTTCCAGGCATGCATGAACAGCCTTGCATGATTGCCATTAAAGCACCGACTCCATGTTGGGGTGCTGGAAGACAACATGATGGAGCCACATGCAGAGTGCTGCAGTGTCATAGCCTTTGCCTCCAAATCGCGGCCAGTCATTCAGCCTCATGTGTGTGTGTGCGTGCTTGCGTGCAGATACATTCACATACGGTGCCATGTAGCAAAAAAATGAGAAGCACTGTGTATGCATGCGTCCAGGCAGCGACATGCACTTGAAAGTTTTCTTCAAATCAAACATCATGATGCTGCTAGAAATGCGCATCTGCCGACGCCATGTGTCGAACTCTGCAAAAGCCAGCTCCAAACGCCCCTCTATGGTTGAAGCAGGCCAAACATGCAGCCGCAAGGCCAAAAGTACCTAGAACAAAATCTTGCATGAATGGAACAGATTAAACTAGCAACGCAATAAACTGCGCATGCGTGTGGCTCAAAAGCATCCAAAAAAATCATTGCCGCTGCTAGGTGCCACGAGGCACACAGCTCTTGCCCCAAGCCCAAATGCCAGGTATGGGCTTGATCAGGGCAAACATACGGCCCGCAACCGGGAACTGAACTCAAAGCAGAAGGCTGGTAACATGGGTTGTCTCCTGGTCTATTGCGACGCCATTCTGCGCCAAGGTCTGTCCGCCACCATTCCTGCTCTCAGTTGCCAACATTTTCTGGTTCAGCCACATGCGTGCCATGCATGTATTCTTAAGTTAGATTCCAGCCTGTCCACTGCACAAGTGGCATATCCTTGCCGATGTGAATCCGGTTTGCAATAGGTTGCATTTACCTAGCTGCGCACTTGTATGCCATTATTGCAAAAGCATGCAAAGCTATGATGGTCACACTCCCAAAGTTTGATTGCATCTGCGGCGCGTTGCCACGGCCAGTCACCACGGATTCCCACCATGGCTACAAACATTCTCTTTTTTGAACCATCTTTCTTGGAAACCTCACGCAGCTGAGCATGCATGATTATTTCATGACCAGCCATGCAGGGGCCAGCAAGTACTCAACTGAGGCCATCACTTCAAAACCCTCTTCCAAAAGTTCATTCAAATCTTTCGCAACTTCTGTATGGAGAGCTTCCAAAGTCTCCACTCCATCATCACCAGTGGCATACCGCTCTGCTGGATACACTGTGGAAAGGAATCTAGAGAGAAAAGGGTGCCCTGAAACTGCAAGAACTGCCACGTAGCTTGTCACCAAAACAGCTCTCTTCAAACGGCCTCTGCCTTCGTCTCCATGGTACATCAGCGGCACCACTGCGTTCAGGTTTGATGCATGCCTTTCATACACAGCATGGCCTGGGTCAACCCCACCGTAGAGTTCCCAAAAGCTTGCCAAAGCTCTTTCATGCTGTTCATCATCAATGGTGAACCCATTCATCAAGAGTGCCCCTCCAGTTTTGGCAAAGATAGACTGCAGCCAGCTGGAAAGAAGAAGGACTGGCCATGGTACCACAGTGGTCCGATTCCGAAAAAGACACGGACATCGAACGCTGCTGACAGGAACATTGAGAGACAATCCAAATCGCGTGATCAACTTGTGGAGGTTGCGGGACCAATTCCCGGGATTTTTCCAGGAGGCAATCTGCATCAAAATCGCAGAGCGACCTGAGCCACATGTCCGAAACAAGCCATCTCACCTTGGGCAGGCACCACTCTGAGCTTCCAGCGTGCAAGCGGGTGCTGTTGGAAGTGACTTGACAAACGGCATGCTGATACACATGACCGGGCGCTGTCAGCCTCGGAAGGCTTTGCTGCTGCCAGTCAATGAAATTATCCAGAATGAATGGCAACTTGACAGAATTAGGCAGTCAAGCAGCTCCTGTCTCAAAATGCTCCAGCAGCTCTTCAACTAGCTGTTGTTCCAGGTCACCTTCATCATCTACTTGCTCAGAAGCACCTGGACTGGAAGGGGTTTCCAGCACAATAGCATCACTAGAAGGCCGCTAAGACACCAACACACACACACACACACCCACCCACCACCACCACCACCACCACCATACACACACACACATGCATGTACCCCAACCTGCACCCCCAACTGGATGAATCTCTCCGTGAGATTCTGCAATCAGGTCGATCCCTGCGGGGGCACAGGGTGGGCAATATGACATGTTGCATGTCACTTGCTGGGCAGTGTAAAGAATGCAGGTTGCTTCCCTGACATGTCAGCATGCGTGACTCCATCCATGCATGCTCGACATCACTCAGTCCATGCATGTCTGGCATGTGGGCAATGAATTGATGCATCATGCATGGTTTATGAAAACGAAAGAACTTGTAAGACCAGGCAAGGACATGGGAAAGCATGCGTGCTTTTTTCTATCCAGTTTCCCGATCTGCACTCAGCCTACAGTCTTTGCATATGTGCTATCTCTTGTTCAAAACCAGCGAGTCTTCAGCTGTACCACGGCAACCAAACATATGGCCAAAAACCTTTCAGCCAACACTTCGCTCACTCCTTTTCAGCCTTTGCTTTCTTCTTCCCGCACAGAGTGGCATCATGGTCAGCTGGCACCTTGCATCCATGCAGTCACAAAGAAAACGCCCCGAGGGTACCTCGTCGACTTGTCCGACTGGTCATCTTCACTCTTCACATACTTCTTGCTCTTCTTTCGCTTCGCCTTGGACGCTTCCTTGCGAGCTCGCTTCTCCTCCTCTGTCAGAGGTGGCTTCCAAGACCTCAGTCCAGCTTGCACAAATGCAGTGGCGGGCGCATCTTTTTAGGAGCCGAATCCATGAGCTTGGCTGTTTGGGAACAACACTAAAAACATTTAAGAGATTGGATGTTTCCGATTGATGCTAGAGCAGGCCTGGCCCTCGAAGACCAGTTGTTCATCATCGTGTCATTCTTGGTGATTTCTTTGTACTTCTTCACCAACCCATCTTTCTCTGCCCTGCCCCAGGCATCTCACACTGCTACCCTCCGTGCCATTTGTGAAATCAACTTTGCTGGAAACCAACCCCGTCCTTTCTGGCGCTTTCACCGTCGCAGCAGCCTGCAACTCAATCAGCTCACCATTGAGCCTTTTGAGCTCTGCAAGAGGCGCTGCCATCCCAGCAGAAAGCCTAGGAGAATGCTGTGACCACGTGGACATACAAAAATCCAGATCACAGCGAGAACTGAGACAAGCACTCAGCAGCCTTTCGGTCAGTCTGCGCGTGATCATCCAAGCGGTCCTGCCAGACGCAGACAGCCCACGTGAATGGAATGGATGTGCTGAAGTCAGCAGGCACGCCTTCTGGTTCTGGGCAACATCTATCTTCTTTCCCAATAGCAAAAGAAATTGGCCCAATTGCTGGTAGGGGGAGGCAGTCTGCGACAAAGTGGGAAACGGAATGCGCTCCACTGGCCCTTTCCTCAGCTGTGGGATTTTAAGCACGCATCATGCATGACTGCATTATTTTTTGCTGGCGCCTAATGCCTGCAAACTGCGGAAGCGGCTGCACTGCTGGCCCGGTTGGAGCTGCAGGACTCACTGACTCTGGAGCCTCAGCCTCATCGATGGGATCTGCAATGCTCCCAGATCTGTCCTCCCACAGCAGCGGATTCATACAGCGGAGAAAGCAGAGGTCAGCAAAGTATTGGCAAGTCCTCGACTTGTGCGCTCGCAGTCATAACCATGCTTTGCGCTTTCTCTTTCGTATCCCACCGAACTTGGTCAACATTCAGTTCCGCATACTCACCACCATTCACTTCATTCTTCTTAAGCTTTCCATTCTGAGCTGCCCATTGCCACGCTGTGGTAATCATCTGCCTCAGTGCTGTCGCGAAATTGCAGGTGAACTTGGTCTCGTGTTAAAAATCATGGGCGCCAAACAGGGTCAGCACCACATGCAGAACATAGAAGTTCATGGGCATGCGCTCAAAATGACCTTAAACATGCAGTTAAGGTCAGGACTCGTCCCATTTGTAGATCTCTCTCAGCATAGTCTTCGTCACAGGCTTGTATGTGTCCTGGTCTTTGACACTTTGGGACTGCATGCGTTGGACCACAAGATCCACTTCTTCAAAAGATCCCGTCTGGAGCAAAACCTCTTTCATCTTTTGGCCTCAGAAACAAGATTAAGAAACCAAGACCTCGCTTGATCCTTGCATGTCACACCTTCAAACACTTGAGGAAATGAAACAAGATAGGTGCAGCACGTTGGTCTTTTGACTTCCAAGCTTTCCAGAGCTCCTCCGTGTTCACAGATTTCACGTGCCGGCGAATCCTGAAAGGAATGATTGGCACAGGAAATCAAATTCTTTGCGGAAGCAACACCAAGCCAAGAAACTTGTGATCAAGCTTGTCATAGGAACCAACTTTCTTCCCTTCCCTGAACACTGACGACAGAAAGAAAACTGCAAGTCTGGGCTGTTTTGACCAATACACCATGGAAACACACGTGCAGGCCTCAGCTCATCCAAAGCTTTCTGCACATCCATTGCCATAGCATCCTCACCACCAGCACTTGCTGGCAAACTGCCAGCTGGGGCAGAACCACTGGCATTTCCAAGAGCACCAGGTGGTGGCGGAAGGGCGACGGCCAGAGCTGCAGCTTGCTCAGGGGTTGGCTCTTGGCATGCTTTCGGAGCTGGGCCTGGCGCTTTCTCTGCTTGTGGGAGAACAGCGGCTTTCACAGGGACGGGCTCTTGAGCTGGCACTTTCGGTGCTTCGGCAGCTGGAACAGCAGCATGCACGGGTGGTGGCGGCACACCTTTCACAGCTGGAACAGAACCAGGTGCGGGTGGCTTTTGATTTGCCTTTGGCAGTGGAGCAACAACAGCAGGGGGCGTCACAGGCATTGCCTTAGCAGGCACCTTCGGCACAGTGGTCTCCACTTCTCCTTTCGGAGACGCCCTGGTTTCTACTTCCTTCCCAGAAAGCATCTGAGAATGCAAAAACAAGAGTTCTCGAGACAGCTCTTCAAGTGACATTGACCCAGGAGGCCCCAAGGCTAGCATCGCCTGATGCAACGTCTGTCCTGCTGTTTCTTTCCGTGACTTGCTCGCCTGGAGAACAGCCGCTACACGGCTGGAAGCAGACCCAGCTGGAGTTGTCGTGCGGTCAGCACCTGCTTCACCATCCACCAGCAAAGGGGGAAACCGCGGTGGCCGTGGTGGCTCGGCGGCGTTGTTACTTTCAGCAGCTGCTGCAAGCAAGGGGTCCAAGGATCGAACAGGCGGTGCGGGATCTTGCTCCCGACCATGGTCAGTAGACTCATCATCAAGCTGCGTCTCAGCTCCTGCCACACACAGCATGCAGAGATTATACGATCAATCCCGTATGACCAGGATGGGGAAGAACGGTTCGAATCTCCCAATGCAAAACCAAGCGAAACCCTTTTACCCACGAAATGCAACGTGCATGAATGGTGGCGCATGCATGAGATATGCATGCATTGCGAAATCTTAGATGTGATGAAAGCAGCTATCATGCATGCATGGCACATGTGTCCTGGAGTAGACCCAACAACAGGGGCCAAAGGAGCACCAGCTGAATCATCATGAGGGCCCAGATTTGCACCATGATCACTTCTAATCGGTTCTGGCGTTGGAACCTTACATGCATGCAATATTGTTTCGTTTCATGAATGCTAACAGTCGACCATGCATGATCATGCATGGATGAGTGGATGCATGCATGCACAAGCACATGCACATATGCAAATTTCAGAAACTTCACAGCCCCCATGGCTCTGGGCATCCTGGAAGAACGATGATGGTGATGACACAGGGATTGTGGCTGCCTGCGCCGTGCATCATGCCAGTTCATGACGAAAAAGGTGCAGTTGTCGCATGCATGCCAGAGGCCTTAGGAACGCCTGTGCTTCCCAAGGACACCTGCCCACCAACTACATGGAGCTATCAAGTTCCACGCTCACAGCCAAACAATGCATGCAACTTGCCAAGAGCACATGCCTGCTGGTTCCCAGGCACACATTCTCCAGCGTGCTGAGGGGACACAAAGTACCGGTGACCTTGGCATACCAAAATCAAAAGATGGCTGCATTCCAGCACCAGCACCAACACAAAAATGTAAGATTCATACCTGGGGCAGCTTCCGCTGCAGGGGTTTCTGCCAAGGACTCGGTGGGCTCACTGTACAGTTCCGCTTGCATCCTGAAAAATCCAACTGCACAAAGCCCAAGACTAAGTTTTCATAAATTTTGAAAACATGCAAGCCTGTATTTCAGCATCCAAAGCTGCATCGTCTGATGCACTTGTGTCCATGCGCAGCATGGCTGCTCCACCCGCCAAAGTTTCCCGACTCATAGCCGAGGCAAGTCAGACTGCTCCACCAAAACTGCTGCATGCAGCCAAAAAATACATGATCACATTGTCTCAGCATGCAAGTGGTCATGCATGAACCTGCAACTTGAACACATGCATGGGAGACATCACTTCTGGCACCCACAAACCGAAATCAAACAGCACCAAACATAGCAAAAACACAACACCGAATTGAGCATTTTTTTTTTTTGCGGTTGTTTGCGCTTTTTTGCGCCCGTTTCGCGCTTTTTTGCGCCCGTTTCGCGCGACCACCCGGTTCCATTTTCTATGGTTTCATCCACAGAAAGTTACGAATTTTGCAATATGAATCCTTTAAAATTAAATGTTCATCACCCTCGAACCAGTCGATTGTACTGATCCACAAGTTCAGGATCAGGGCAGGTTTCGAGGAGCTGACCCCGAAATTGTTGCATGGTGTTAACCCAGCTGTCTGGGATGCATGTCCTTGGGTGGTTGTACATATATTCAAAAACACTAACCAAGTCAGCATCTTGCCATGTGTCCAGCAATGGCATACTGCGAAACAGCTCTCTGTCGCTGAAGTTTGTATTGGCCTCGATTTTTTTCCTGGTCAGAAGCTGGACGATCAATTCAGTTGAGACTGCTTGGGGGTGGCAAATTCATCACTGAACAGGAGTCCTCAGACAGGAGGTCGGAGGCTCTACACTCTTCCAAAGGTCCAGGAGCCGTCTTCCAAACTTTGGGGGGTACACCCTCAGTGAATGCCATTGGCTGCGAATCTTGGAAAAGATATAAAGCACATCTAAGCACAATTCTAACTTGCACACGAAGGAACCCGGTTTCTTTTAATCGCGTGCCATTCCATTTCTTTCCTTGTCGACCTCACTCAGCTATATGTAAATATGAAGTGCACGATAAAGAGTAAACATGCATACTTCAAACAGCTCCAGCTTAGGAACACACGGGTGCTTTGAAACTTGGTATGTTCATTCATATATTTCCTTGTGATCGGGCCAAGATCAAGTCCACCAATGCCCTGCCAATTTGATCGGGCTTGCTGCCGCTTTGGTGTGGGGGCATCAAAGTGAAGCATCCACCACGACACCATGTAAACCTCAAAGCAGCCAGCAGCTTCCATGCAAGCATGCATGACCTTGGCCCCCTGACAGTGCATGCAAAATCACACATATGCACAAAATGCATCCAGGCACATAACATATTCTCTCTTGGAGCCACTGCCATCTAAAATGGTCAAAGAGAAACGTCTGACGCGGTTGTTCAACAATGAAGATCCATGATAAACCTCAAAGGCATGCAGCATGCAGCACATGCAAGCATGCATGACCTTGGCCCCCTGACAGTGCATGCAAAATCACACATATGCACAAAATGCATCCAGGCACATAACATATTCTCTCTTGGAGCCACTGCCATCTAAAATGGTCAAAGAGAAACGTCTGACGCGGTTGTTCAACAATGAAGATCCCATGAACAGAAAGGATAGCGATGCAGCACAGCACCAACCTTAGGACAACCAGGAAAACATATCTCTTCACATGCATGCTGAATTTGCACCGTCATTCTCTCATGCACCCAAGTTCAAGCAGGCAACCTGCTGACTGTCAAGTTTCCCAAGACCACATTGGTCCGATTCAGAAAGCCAATGGAATTGTTTACAATTGACCTCATGGTCGTCCCCAAGTTTGGGGCCCCAAAGCTGGAACAGTCAGGGCCCATCAGCCCCAGTGCCCCGGGGGCCAGCATTAAGCAGGAGAAGAGCGCAAGCCTCAGCAACCGCGGTAAATACAAGGCAGTAAACATGAGTGCAAGCACCAAGGGCCAGACACAAATCCTGGAGCTGAGGTAAAACCCATAGCTGTTGGTTTCCCACGTTGCTCTCCGTAGATGATATCATACGAACCCACTTCGAAGCCTTTCTTCTTCCTCGACCACATGACTCATCAACAATCACCTCTTAGACACAAAAAACAGAAACTACCAAAATGAGGGCAGGGCCATTCACGTGAGGCATGTGCTCGGCCACTAAAGAGCTCCAGAAACTGGTATTCCTTCTGCTCCCACGGCAGGTCAGAGTTCCAAAGCATTAGCAACACCTCGCATTCACAAAGCCCCGTACTAGCAATCCAATGCTCCGCCAACAAAAAAACAATATCTTCCATCTGAGGTAAGATCCACTCCAATCATCACCTGAGCTCTCAAGCAGTTTGAGGCAGCATGCAGGTGAACAAGGACCTTACCCAGCCTTGGGAGCATTGCAATGCATCAAAGACATCACAGCAGACCCGCGTGCACAAAATGGCATGTTCACCGCCAAGTGCCAACTTGATCAAAAGCTGCAGCTGCGTCCCGAGCTTCTCTTCACACACATGCATGGATGAAAGTTTTCAAAGCACACCACGCCCGCATTCAGCCATGCATGTTCACAAAAAGTGCAAAGACATGGTGGGGAGTGGACCTGAAGCCATGGCATCCACTAGCCAGCTCATCTTGAGGTACCTGCCGCTTCAAATTTGGAGGCATGTAGACTTGGATCAAACTGATCAGGGTCTTCAAGCAACATGCATGGTCTAAAATTGGTCACCAAGACTTGCTGCTAGAGCACACAGGCAAAGTCAGACATTGAATCTATAACCCATCATGCAACTTTTTCTCCAAAGCTGTGGCGCTGCAGTGCGCAGTCTGCAAAGAAGATGAAGCTCTCACGGCCCTCACGGGTCTGAGGACCGCAATCCAAACAACACATGGCAGTCACAAGGCACAAGCACAACCGCATGGGCCTCAAGGAGCCTTGCACCATGCTTAGCATGTCCACTCTGCACCTTCATGAGACAGTCAAAAGAGATAAATATATGAAAAACGTTTGTCTGCAATACTGTCAAACCAACCTCGCCTCAACGCTTGGCAGGCAAGCTCTTGGCTGGGGGTGGTTTTGGTGGCCACCACGGCTTAGGTAAGACATCTGGTCTGGGAGGGGGCTTTGGGGGAATGCGAATTCCTGGTTTCACTTTGGCACTGGTGGGCCTTGCCTTCCTTTCAACTCCAGGTCTCGGGGCGAAAATGTTATCAACATCATCTGGCTCAGCTTCTCTTCTCGGGGGTGGGCCAGGTGGCGGTCTGGGACCATGAGTGAAAATTGTCATGGGGGGTCCCACTTCTTGCTGATGGACTTTCGGGAAAGATTGCATGACTGTGGGCATGTGACCGCAATGGATCACTGGAACAGGCTTACGCCTGGCAGCCTCAGCACTTGATTCGGGCACTGCATCTTCTTGCCTGCATGCAAGGAACTAGTGACAAACTTCTTACATACATAAATGATGAATACTCAATTCAATGAAAGCCTGTCAGCCACAGGGAGTTGGAAAGTCATCGGGGTTTCACGCCCAGCTTCCTGCAACTAAATGCAAAACAGGTCATGCGTGGCCATGCGAGCTCATGCGTGGTCATGATTGGTCATGCATGCTCATGCGTGGTCATGCGTGGCCATGCATGGTCATGCGTGGACATGCATGCACATGCGTGGTTATGAGTGGTCATGCATGTTCATGCGTGGTCATGCGTGGTCATGCGTGGCCATGCGTGTGTCATGTGTGGACATGCGTGCTTATGCATGGTCATGAATTGTCATGCGTGGTCATGCATGGTCATGCGTGGCCATGCATGCTCATGCATGCTCATGCATGGTCATGCGTGCTCATGCATGATCGGATCGTGTTTGCACATGCGTGCTCATTAGTGTCGAAACAGCTAAGTGCCATCCTGCAAAGGAATCGCTCTTGCCAGCGCATGCATCACTCCAGCCATGTTGGCATCCTGCCAAAAAAATGCAGCCACAAACCAAATCGAAAATGACACAGCATGTGCACTTGTGGCTAGAGCCCTGTGTGTCCTGAGACATGGATTCGATCACATTTTCTTCAACCTAAAATCAGCACCAAGAAACTCTTTGGATACAGTGTTGCTGTACTTTTGAAAATGCCACTTCTAAGGCCACAGCCCCAATGCGTCGGAGAATGGCTTCCCAGTTGCAGAGATCATCCTAAAGGGAAACGCAAAACTGATTCACCCTACCCACACAGTCACAGGCTCATCTCTCAGATCCTGACTGGGTTCAAATGAAGAGGAGGAGCTACGCGTGCCTTCGCCGACACTTCCTGCCAGCAAGTTGTACATGCATTGAGGTGTTAGCTCTTCAAGAAATTTTATCCACGGCCTGGCCTTGTCAACATCGTCTCGGCTTCTTTTTCCCCTATTTGCCATGAGTGGAAACAGCTACGGTTGAGGCCATCACATAAGCGAAAGTACAAACACGTATCCAAGATAACACAAGAGTACGATGACATTTCCAGCCCTATGGTGGTGTCTCACTACTGTAACAATAGCACTTAAGGGCACTGAGCTGGCGATCAAGCCATCATCGACATCATGGCGATGTACCTTCATGACACATGCGAAAATACCATTGGATCTCAGCAACAGGTCGAACTTGAACCGACTCAGGCGATACTTTCTCACCAAGAAGGATAATTAAGAGAGGTACATGCATGCTGCTGGGTGCTTCCAAATTAAGTTCTCATGCGTGAAAGTCCATGCGTGCTGGAAGTTGTTCAACATGAAAACCATGCATGCATGAATATAGCCAGACTGCATCATGAACATTTTGAGTTCCACAGCCACATCTTGCCATCCATCTCTGCGGGCATGCGTGTTCTCACGCTGCAGCAGTTGACACGTCTCTACATGTGTGCACCATGTTTGGTGCAAACACGCATGCTAAGCAACGCATGCAAAACCCAAACGCAACGAGCAGAAATCCCACAAGTTGCACCCCGTACTGGCTCCTGCCGGCCCATCACGCCACTACCAGGGCTGAAGCCTACAGAAAGGGAAAGCATGCATGCAGCAAGCCAAACTGTGCAATGCAATCATTCCTGGCTTTTCAAAAAAATTGATTCAAGGAACTTCGCTTCCTCGAATCTTGGCCTCTTCAGCATCAAGCCCTGCTTTGATGGCCGCAAGTCTGGCCTTGTGGTATGCTGTGTCCTTTTTCGACTTCAACTTCTTCTGTTCTGCTGTCATCTTGGTCGACTTGGCTTTGGCCTTTGCTGACGCTTTGGCACGTGCCTTTGGTGCACCTCTGGCTTTCGCCTTTGCCTTCGCCATACCTCTGGTTTTTGCCTTTGCTTTCGCTGATCCCTTGGGCTTAGCCTTCGCCTTTGCACGTCCCTTGGCCTTAGGCTTTGCACTTGCCTTCCCTTTCGCCTTTGCCTGGGACTGTGGTTTGCGACCAGGTCTGGTAGGTGCTGGCAGCCCAGCAGCAGCACGAAGCCAGTGGTCACATTCAGCCGGAGCTTCATCAGCCTAAGTCCATTAAACCATGGCCAGATGGCCAGTGAGCAAGGTCAGTGCCAACATCAAATTTCAAGAGATTCAGGCAAAGTCAAGAAACAGCCTCTCGAAGGTGTTCAGCCGAATCCCCTTCAGCATGGCCATGGGGGAATGGAGCCCCCAAACCATGTCCCATGTCCACATCTTCGTCAGCCCTTTGCGAGCCTTCGTCCATGTCATCACTACATTCACTGCTCACCCCACTAGATTCAGATTCCGACTGTTCCCCAAGAGTTGGTTTCTGTTGTGGGTCTGACAGGTCCACTCCGGGGACAGAAATGCAATCCTCCTTCGTGGGCATGTTTGCATCTTCATGCCCCATCATCTCTGCCACATGCGTCTCTGCGACCAATGACAGGTCAGCAGCTTCCTGCACAGGCGGAAGATCTTCCATCACTTGGGTCTCCACCTGGTCAACACCTGGGAAGCACAGATCTTGAATTTTTAGTTCCCAACCCTTCCAGGAGCAAACATATCTGCACAGCATGCTGTTGCATCTAACAAAATATTTTGAGGGTAGCGCAGACTGCTGGGGGCAGAGTCTCCGGAAAGAACTTAGCGATCTTTGGTACTTTGTCAGCTTTCTGCTGCCTGGACTGCCGAAGCAAGAGCATGAGCTCAAGTTCCTCCATTTCCAGCAGGAGCAGCTGCCGACCTTTCATGCAGCATCAGTAACAATGAAAAAAAATTGTATGCATGCAAACACACTCTCAGCACTGGTGACCAATATTAAATGTCACCCAGCTGCGCTTGTTGTCACGGCAAGTCTTCTCAGGTGTCATCTTGCTCAAGGAGTCACTCCCTGCAATGGGAAGATGAAAACAAATAACAATGCAGCTGCGCACCAGCATACATGAAACAACACATCAAAGCCTGCAGGCTTGGGAGGAGGTGTCACCAAGGTCTCGCCTAAAATTCAAATTCATGGGCATCATTCATGCATGCATGGTTAATCTTTCTGTTTATGAAGTTCGTCCCAAAGCATGACATGCATGTAAGGCCATGAATGCATTTGATACAAGTGGCTAGTCTTTGCTGAGCTTGCTTCAGACTGAAGGTCACGAGATTCCAACTGGAATTTCCTGACCAGTCCACATGCTTTCTCAGGAACTGTCACTAGATCACCATGCTCCAGGTTGGACATGGCTGAAGCAGCTGGGGCCGGCATGGAAGTAGCAGGCTCCGTAGGCCCCACTGACTTGGCACAGCTTGACCCAGTTGTGGTCAAAGTGTCATCTTCGTCTTCCTGCCAAAAAATCGGCAAACCCAAAGGCCTGAGTCTGAATCCACCATACTAAGCACTTTGCAAGCATCCTGCTGGATGCAGCCAAGACACACTGTCAGAAACGCTTGTGGTCGAGCTGCAGGAATCATCATCTGTGTCAGAATCTTTTCCTAGTACAGTGTGATGAACTTGCTCCCAAAGATCCACAGAAACCTGTCTAACCACAAACGCATGCATCATGACCCCAAGTCCTGGCAAGGGCAAACCAGCGAACTTATAGATCTTGCGGATCTCGGGGCATCGCGGTCGGTGTGGGCGCCTTGAAGCTGCAGTCTGTGACATGCAGCTTATATGGTCATGCATGATGTAATGTATGGTTTGCACATGTAAGCAGGCTGCTTGGCAATGCGAGAGAAGGCATACACCATACGCATTGCGATCTTGGCGTGCGCCTTTGCCCGAATGCCTCTGATGTCTGGCTTTGCACCAACCCCCAAAGAAGTGACACATGCAACCCCCCACTGCTTTCTACTAATTGAATGGCTTTTAATCCCAGGGACTGCAGCACTCCATTCCACGTGGCAATGCCAACGCAAAAAATTGCGAGGAGGCTTGTTCAAACATTGGCAGCGAAGGACGCAGACCACAGTGTTTAATGGCCAAGCCAACCACCGTGGCATTCCTTTTCAAATCACCTGGGCATGCATGATAGTTCAGGAACCTGATCTGAACAAACCATGGAGCATGCATTCACACATGTACACAGTTCTCAGGATGCTACTTCGCTTCAACTTTGTGTTGTTGGACACTTCCACAATGGAGTGTTTCAGGGCCATGGCTTTGATCCCCTCATCGTTGGCCCAAGCCGTGGCCAAAACAGCAGCCTGCTCAAAGTGTGCCATTTGCACACACTGTGAAAAATTTGAGCCAGTTCCTATTCATGCATGTTCATGCATGATCATGCATGAAGACCACGACCGGGATCACAAGTAGGAATGCTGTTCTCATGCATGCATGCATGCATGCATGCATGTCATGAGTCTGAACAAAAAGGAACCGTGAATGCAAATCAAGGTGGGGCACACTGAAGCCACGCAGGCTGAAAACCATGCATGACATACACGAAACTCACAAGCTCACCTTTTGAAAAAAGATCTTGCACAAACCACTCTGCACATCTTCTGGGGCAACAACTGCCCATTTCACTCCTGCCATGGTCCCAAATCATGAGCTATATAAGGTTGCAAAGTATCACACATGAATGCAGCATTGACTTTTGATGTCTCCTTCTGCCATCAGCCCTAGGCTGTAAGGCTGAGTTCCCAAGGTAGCCAAAAAAAAATGCTGTAGAGGCACGGGCAAGTGATGCAAAGATCAACTCTCTCCATCAACATCTGCATACATGTTGCGACTGATGCCCAAATAGATAAAACATGTAGAAACATGTCATAAACATCTGGTTTCAACAAATTCATGGAAAACATGCCCCTTTAAAAAAAGGTGCTCGAATTTTGGGTTGAATAAGAATTCTGCTCGATTGCATTTTTTGTGTATCAAAACTTCGTTTGAGCAAGTTTTTCTGTACCAAAAGAAGGTCTAGGATATATATATATATATGGTGATCGATCTAAAGGTACTCGTAAAGAGTTTTAATTGCGAAGACCGTTCATGTTGTGTTGGGAACCCTCGCGAAAGTTTTTTTTCCGAGTTCGCGAAAGTAACATTTTTTTTGCGAAAGTTTTGCGAAAGTTGGATATTATAATCATTATGTGAAGAGCTGCCACCCACTTCCGCCTGGAGTCCGGCAGGAGAAGGGCACCGGAGAATTTCGGTTTGGTTCTGGTTCAGTGCCCTGTGTGGTGTGCTTTTGGACAATCACTTTCCCCTTGATAAGTGGCAGCCGAGCTTCCAAAGGTGAGGCTTCGCAACAGCCAAACACCATGGTCCTGAAGCACATCCTCGCACCTGCCGCTGTCACTGCCTAATGATGA
Source organism: Cladocopium goreaui (assembly GCA_947184155.2). Lineage (NCBI taxonomy): Eukaryota > Dinophyceae > Suessiales > Symbiodiniaceae > Cladocopium > Cladocopium goreaui. The sequence continues at coordinate 52,004 of CAMXCT020002213.1, read as the reverse complement.
TTTTTTAAGTCTCAAGAAACAAGCCCCAAATGCAGCAGCCAAGTTTCCAAAAGTGAGGCTTTGCGAGAGCCAAACACCAAGGCCCCTGGTGTTCGCTTTTCCTTCAATGCGCCTTCTGCTGATGGCCGGGGCCTGTGAATAGGGTTATTTTTGCAAAAGTTCCGCGAAAGTTCTCCGAAGGAGCGGGCGGAAGTCAAAGTGCATGTTGAAGGGGGTGGGTCAGTAGACCTTGCAAAAAAAAACTGATCAGCAACAACCTGTCCTGAGAGCGGATTCCGTGATGCTAGCTGCGTGTTTAAAAAGGCTATCAAGAAGTGATCCGTGATTCTCTGGCGTAATTTGGCAGGTGGTGAACGAATCTTCTTGTTGCCCAACATGGGCCCCGCGAAGGATAAACGTGGAGTTCGCGAAAGTAACATTTTTATTCGCGAGGAACGGCCGTCTGCGGAAAAAATAATTTTGATCAACCATTATATGTATATATTATGGTAACTATAGTTTAATCAAACTCACCGCCTCATTCACGCCTACGTTGCAGAAGCAGTCGATTCTGTTTTCTTCAAGCAGCTCAAACTCGAACCGAACCGGCAAAAGCAAACCTGCTCGCCGCTTTTCCGTCTATTTGGCTAGATTCTGGTAATTTTTGGCGGCTGTGAAGTCTGTCCCAGGATCTGTGGTTGCCAATGTCATGGGGAGAGGCACCGATGCATGACCTATTCGGACTTGCAAGATACTTGAAACCCTATTGTATATGCACAATCTTGGAAGGTGTACAGGCAGACTGGCCACTAGTTTTTTTATTTTGTGATGAATGCTGCAGATGGATTCAGAATGATTCTGAGTTATTGTATGCAGTTTTTGTCTAGTTGTTCAGATTTGTTTTCAATTTTTCATAGTTGTGTAAAGTATGGCTGGCAGAATTTTACTGAAATCAACATAGTTTTGTAGACTCCCCAGTTGTTCTTTTCAAATATTTTTTCGGTGCTTTGGCGTTTCTTTGCTGCTAGGCACGTGTGTACCTGGCGCAGAAGCGCAGACATCCGGCCTGCCGATTTGCCACAATTTGCCAGGCTCAGTCTTGATCAGTTTTCCATTTTCAGCGCATCTTAGTCGTCAGCCAGGCCGAGCAGCGGTGCCTGAATCTCGATGAGATGGATTAGATATGACCATTGGTAGGATATTTGAACAGCGTGACCAAATCGGTATTAAGTTCAGCTTAAGTTCCTTCATGTTCTTTCGTGATCTAGGTGTAGCAAACGTTGCAACTGCAGCTAGGCAACGCAAGCAGTGTACAGAAAATATGTCCAATCCACCTGCGTCCCTCTTCCAAAACGGGGGAGAGATGCTGTGCAAAGATGTTCAAAGCGATGTTTCAAATACAGTTATATCTTTGCATTGCAGATGTACAAAGACAGGGTCCAAAGCACTGATCCTGGAAATGAACCAATGCGAATCATTTTCCAAAGGCACGCACATTTTGAGAACAGAACAGCGTGTTTCCATGCAAGTTCAATTTCTATTGTCCCTTCATTCTCCGAAAGGTGGCAAAGAATGCCTTAGCGCCACAGCGCCCATCACGTCAAATAGTCAACCTTCCTTCGTCTTTAAATGAAGATGCACATGAGCTCATATTCCCGAACCTTGGTGACCCGTTCTGACCCAGCTTTCTTGTAACTTTGATTGTGTGTATTTCATGTGGCCTATTTGCCATTCATTTGGTGCACCCGTCGTTGTCCTTCCCCTAAAGTCTTCTCGGCTTGAGGCAGGGGAGGCCAATGAGGCCACGCATTGAGGAAAATAGAAGGAGTGTATACACTTGTCGGGGCAAATATGAGTGTTTGGATCATGTGAATGACAACAATTTTGTGCATTTCTCTACTTGGCGGAGAGTAATCAAAATGAAGCGAACGCACGTTTACGGACTAGGACGGTGTTTCCGATGGTACTGGGTCATTGCGTTATATAAGTCGTCCGGGTCGTCCGGAAATCGTGTGCCCGTTGTGTTTTGGATGTTTCCTGTGCAACTCGCATTTTAGGAGTTGTTGGGAGAGATTGTTTTTTTGCGTGTGCCCCATTGCATTTGGGAAGATGTTGGTATGTCCAAGTACGATTTCAAGATTTACAGTACGTGCCGATAGGGTTTGACATTCTTGGCATTCATTGTCGACCCCTTTCAAGAAGTGCCACTACTCCGATCATGTAAATCATGTAAGAACCAGCACATGTGCAGTGTACGATCCTGCTTACCAGGCTGTGTCATTGTATTCTCGTGTGCGAACTCACATATCCAACACGCTGTGCCATTGGGTCTAGCTGTAGGGATGCATGGTGCGCACACTGTTGCCCACGTTGTGCCATTGGATTCCCTTGCTCGAATCTCCCAAAATATACGTATGACAAGATTGAGATTTTACTACAGCGTGCGCAAAGAATCCGATGAAATCAACCTGTTCTGAAAAGGTCCCTGCGAAACCTTTGCCCATGGTGTTTTGATATGTTTTGGTTGACTTTTCGCGGGATGCCTAACTTCACGCGTTTGAGATGTGCCCATGGGGATGTTTGACTTTAGACGGGTATGCCTGACATAACCCTTGACCCAGTAAGCAGAAAACCCGACTTGAGAAGCAAAGCGTCACAAATATCTGAAATGGGCTGCAAAGAATCATTGCTCGGATCCTTGGAAGAGCCATGACGTTGCAGCGCATGGAGCGCCACCAACAGGTTCCGGTCAAGGCGCGAATCCCAGTCAGAGGTGAATCTTCAAAGACTCGCACAGTTCAAGGTGTTCTGGGCAGATGCCAAGGAAAATGGCAGATTTGAAGATGCGACAGTGCTACAGTATACTTGATTGGAAGGCTTTCAAGATTTGCACTGCTTCAGCACCAATCACTCAAAATTACGAAAAAGGATTCCGCTGACACTGAATGCTGCACGCAGTTGGATTTGGTCGGACAAAAGTTGGATTTCAACAATTTCAACACTTCAACTTACTGAGGAGAACACAAAACGCATCTAGCATCAAGAGACATCCTGAGCGGAAAATGAAGGGCACCCAACTCATGTTTCTGAGTTTAGTGCTGGAAATTCGGAAAGGCTGCAAACGGAATGATGATGCTGATGACGATGACGATGATGATGATGATGATGCTGATGATGATGCTGATGGCAATGATGAAGATGAAGAAGAAGAGTGATGAACGATGACTGAGAAATGTTGGATGATGGAAGATGGATGGTGATGATGATGACGACGACGATGCAGTGACGGTGGCGGTGAGACAATGAAGGTGAAGGTGACGATGGCGATGTCGATGATGATGATGATGATGATGACGATGATGATGATGATGATGGTGATGATTGATGATTGATGATTGATGATTGATGATTGATGATTGGTGATTGGTGATTGGTGATTGGTGATTGGTTGATGATGATGATGATGATGATGACGACGATGACGATGCCGATGACGATGACGATGCCGATGACGATGACGATGACGGTGACGTGGGTGATGGTGATGGTGATGGTGATGGTGATGGTGATGATGGTGCTGGTGCTGGTGCTGGTGCTGGTGCGGTGCTGGTGATGGTGATGTATGGTGAATGGTGAATGGTGAATGGTGAACGGTGAACGGTGAACGGTGAAGGAAAATGAACGATAATGAAGGATAATGGATGATAATGAGTGATGATGAATGATGATGAGTGATAAAGAATGATAATGAATGATGGAGAGTGATGAAAATATGATGAATGAATGATGATGATGACGATGATGATGACGATGATGATGATGATAAATGGTGATAAATGAGTCTTTTCCCGATCTCGGACTTTGCAAGTTGCATTAAGATCCCGAAGTGGCAGGTCACAGCTTTCCGTCAGTTTGCTTCAAACCTTGTGACCCAGCTGATGGAGCAGCGTGCTGGCGGCACTTGTTTGTCAGCTCCGTGCCTCCTTGAGTTCTTCAATGTTTTTTCAGTTACTGTAGCATATTTTGGATACTTTTTCGGTTCAGAAAAGTCTCGCTGAAAGTCCCTTCCACAGCTTTGCAAGGATTGCAGGAACTGCATGCTGCATGACCAACATACAGCGATTTGCTTCTTCAGACCTCACGGCATAGCAATGCACCATTTCGATGCAGCTGCTTGCATTGCTGAAATTTGAGGTTATTCTCTTGTGATGTATTGACTACTATGTTTGCATGAGGCTTTGCGTTGAATTTGAGCGCGAGGCTGGGAATTGGCGACAATTTCAGCATGAACAGCACACAGGAAGATTGTGGCCAAATGAAACAGCCAAAGAGCCTCGAAAGTTGATGGGTTCAAGCCGGAAGGTAAGCACACTCACAGAGGACTTGACCGGCAACAATGCACATTGCCAGCATATGCCACAGTATGGAATGGATTTGAATGGTGCGTTGCAGTGTTAGAGTCTGCTGTGTTGACATGAACAGACATGCAACAATTTGATTAAATTTCAATGACTGGTCACCTGATATCTTCCGATATTTTGCGTTGAAGCCACTTGGGCAACGGCGTCAACGGTGATATTTTGAAGGACTTGGTGCTGTACCAGGCAGAACTTGCCAGGCTTGCTCCACAATGTCCACACTCCATGGTTCGTCGAGAGATGCAGAGTCCGCGAGATCGCAGACTTTGTTGCAAACTGTTGCAAAGTGACACATGTTTTGATATTGTTTCACGTGTTTTTACTGTATGTTGCTATTGGCTTTAGTTTTGTGTTCATTATATCATGTTTACTCTTTGTTCATCTCAAGTGCTTCTTGGATTTGCCCCAAATGTGTTGGTAAGTAAGTCGGCAAACTCGGCGAATGATTCCCCAGCAGTTGTGCACTCTGCATCAAGCGGGTTCATTTTGCCGGCTGATCTCAAGGACTCTCTAGACCTCAGGAGATTAAGTCTGGTTAAGTGATGTTAAGTGCGAGGTTGGCAGCAGAGGTGCCATTTTGCATGGGGTTGTGCAATGTTGTGAAAGGGGCCCCGATACGCAGCAATATCATATATGAAAGTATATGAATCATGTAATATCAGTGATCCGATTCAAATTTTCCTGAAGGTGTGGAGAACTCTTGGCTCACCAGCTTGGCCAAAAGCTCAAAATGCCAGAGACCGTGACACAAACTTCAACCGCTTTACTAAGGGCATCTAAGGGAGGTATATGGCATCATTTACTGTACTACCTATCATGAACTATTGTAAATTACTGTGAACTAGTGTGAACTATTAACGATTAGTAGCTATGTTGAATTCTTACGACCTACGATTAACATGTATAAACTATAGTTCGCGATTTTGAACTAGTGTTAGCGACTTTTTTGTTGCACCTTTATAAACTCTTTTAAGTAAGTTCGCCCCATCCTGGACGTTCTCCCACGTCCAAATGACACACCCAGACCATATATGACAATATCATATGGTTGACACAAAAGGATGACTGAAAACACTGGCTATAGAGTTTGACTTTAGGTTTTAGGATTTAGGGATTCAGGGTTTAAGGTTTTCTTGTTTTGGACAGTTTTTGAAAAGCTAGCCATACACAAGGCTTTGAGCATGTCAAAGGAAATGCGGGATCGGCCAGGGCAAACGTCAGGGTTGTTCAGAGTATATAATTGCGGTTAACTGTCATTCACTACTGTTAAGATCTAATAAACATATGTTATGTATGTATCACTTATCAGCGATTATGTAGCATTTGTCAAGCGTTAATATTATTACCTATACGCATGATCATTTCGTCAGCTCCATAAGATCACATAGTACGAATGTATCGCAGAGTTAAAGGGCAATTCTCAGGGTATGGAAAAGTACTTGAAAATCAGCGGAAGCTAAGCCTTGCCTAGGGCGCGAACGGCAGCTACATGGCATGCTCGAAAACATTGCCGGCAATACTGGAAATCTCGCGGCCTCTGCTGGTGAGCTTGGAAAAAGCGGATCGTTTGATCCTCAGGCCCTGCTTTGATCCTTAACGCATCCAAATGTATCATTCCCCACCTGCTAGGTGAGGCTCTCTAGATTTTATCAGAGTTACTTCTTTACTTCCCTCCTTCCCTCCTTGCCTTCCTTCCGTTCTTGCTTCCTCAACTGCGAGCTCTAGATCTCAGCGGGCACTGCCGGAACTCAACCTCAACTCGAGCTCCAGATCTCAGTGGGCAGCGCCCATGTCAGAGAGAATGTCAGACTAGATGCCAATAGAATGCCACACAGAAGGCCAGATAGAATGTCAGATCAGATGCGAGATAAAAAAAACCGAATGAATGCCTGAATAGATGCCAGGAAGAATGCCCAGAATAGATGCCAGAATAGATGCCGGATAGAATGCCAGAAAGAATGTCAGATAGAATGTCAGAGTATATGCTAGGAAGAATGTCAGAATAGATGTGCCATAAATACTTCCAGGTGGTATGTCAGAAGCTATGTCAGAATAGTGTGTGTGTGTAAGGGCGGGGATCACTCGAAGAAAAGTTTTTCCATTAAGTTTCAAACCAATTCAATCAACTCAAATCTTTCTATTTGGGTTCTACTATGTTGTACTTGTTCTTAGAAATTCGTTCTCTGAGAGTTGGATACGGAATGGAATTGCGATCTTCAGGAATGAAGCATTTCGACGACAAATGCATGAACTCGTCGAGCAGCTGCCAAGATGCACTGGTCGAAATATCAAGGAGGCAATTGTGTTTTGCTCTATAAGGTGTTTTATTCATCTTGATGATGGTTTTTGATTTATCATGTTTTGTTGTTCTCCCCGTTGGCAAAGGCAAGCGTTTATACACATGTTTCTCTAGTTCTGACAACCCAAACTAGTCTGTTGTACAATATTGTTTGCTGTAATATAGGGTTTCATTTGTGTCTACGTTCATGTCAAAACAGGATTCCTTGATGTTCGGTTGCGGAGGCTATTTGGCCACAGCACGCACTTGCTGAGCAATACGGTCAACGGCGTGAATGAGGCCACTTTTTGTTGAGATTGCAAAGAATTGGGAAGTGGGTCCCAAGCTCTGCTTTTGATAAATTTCACATGTTGGAATCACATTTTGAATCCAGCAGACCTTATGTCTGGAGTTCTGTCTGTATAATTTGACTCTGCGCCAAGATCCAGTGCAGCAGCACAAATCAAAGTAGATCAGTTTGGAATTCAGGCACATTCCGTGGCTTACAACCACTTGACACTCGCAAAAGCGAGAAACTTGGAGAACGGTTGTGCGGTGTGATTTGGCAGCTTGCTTTTCAGGGTTGTCTGCACAGACTCAATCTGGCGTTTATGGTTCACACATCTTGGCTCACATCTTGGTTCCGAGTTTCTAAGGAATTGCAAAATCATGCCCAGAACACTGAGCAGGAGTTGAACTTTGGCATGCGTTTCCGTTGGTTGATGCTTGAAGCATTCTCTAGTCAAACGCTGTGATATTGTTTGAGGATTGTTTCAGTGAAAGCTCAGGAATCGAATCATGTCTCTACTTGGTGCCTCTCCAGTAGTTTCTACCCCTCGCAGTGAGATCTCGCAGGCGTGCAAAATCGCAAGAGACCGTAAGCAATCATGAAAGAATGTTTTAGTTCCTTAGGATCCTTTCTTGCTCATGCCTGTTAGAAGTTCTCTGGTTTTCATGGTTTCAGTCCTGCACAGATGGTCAACACGTAATAACACGTAGCAAGGCGTATGGATTACAGCTGACAGGATATCTGGTTGGCTCATGTTCAGTAGTGGAGTAGGAACACGTGGGATACTTGCCCGAACCCCAGGCCAAAGCAATACCAGTCCCTACACACCCGGTCCAAACATTGAGCCTCTTCAGCAATGGAGATTGTGCTGCAATTAAGAGAGGGTGCAAGTGATTAAACATATTAAACTGCATCTCCGTGGGCGCCAGACCTATTCATTCTGCAAGCTGTGCTTGAGGACCACCGGAAGTCCTTTTCCACCAGGCCAGAAAGTGCGAGGGAGATGAAGAATCCATCGGGGGACCCTGATAGATTTTGCATGTTATACAATTGAAATATTCATGATATTTCATGATTCATTATTCTTATTTATGATATATTGATCAACCCTGAGCTCTTTGGACTCTTTGGCTGTGGCGGACTGAGTTTGCATCCCCATAGGCATGCCTAGACAGCTGCCGAGTCCACCAGTGCTTGGGACAATGCAGGGTACCGAGATTCAGTGTGAATAGAGGGGAAACGGGATGAAATGTGGCATTGCGTGAAGAACTGAATGCGTTTAATGCGTTTGGATCCTTCCCTGAATGCTACAAAAGGTTGCCTCTACGTGTTTTGTGCGAACGCCTGTTTTGACATTCTTTTTGGATCTTGCAGGAATATGGCTATGATGCCTGGGACTGCCAGGAACGGAGGCGCCAACTGCTGTCAAAGCAAGAGAAAAATGTACAGATCATTGAGGTCAATTACGGACTCAGAGAGAGAGAGAGAGAGTGAGAGAGAGGAGCCAAGCATATAGGTGTATGCATTTGGATGTATTTGGTATATTTACAGAAAGCTGCAGGCCTATTTTCGGATATGTTTGAAGGATCCCCAACCAGGGTAGAAAGTAATGTGCGTATCAATCATGCAATTTTGGCTCATTTTGGATATGCCAAATGTTATTTGCAATCTAAACCAATAACTAATCAACAACCAATCATTATATTTCAAACACTCATCAATAACCCATCAATACATTTCAGTATGTATATAGATGCCTATATACATATACATATATATGTAAATATTGTATGTAACATATTATATATAATATGTATCATATACATATATATTTATATATCAATATCATGTTTATATATATATATATTATTGTATATATACAATATTATTATTTATTTATTATTTACTATATATTATATATTATATATTATCTATTATATATTATCCATTATATATATAAAATAAGTTGCATATTATATATTATATATATTTATTATATATATATATTATTGTATATTTATATATATTATATTGTATAGTTATTTATTATATTGCATATATATATATATATATATATTATTATGTTATATTATGTATCTTTTAATATGTTATATCATACTATATTATATTATATTATATTGTATTGTATTGTATTGTATTGTATTAAATAATTTATTGTGTTATATTATATTATTTTATATTATATCATATTTTTCTATTATATATGATTTATATTCTATATGATATATTATTTTTTTGATTATACTATACTATACTATATTATGCTATATTATATTTTATTATACTATATTATATTTTATTATACTATATTATATTATATTATATTATATTTTATTATATTTTATTATATTATATTATATCATGTTTTATTATATTATATATTATGCTATATTATATTGTATTATATTATATTAAATTATATTACATTACATTATATATAGAGTGTCGGATTAGATGTGAATATCAAAGGATGTCTTTGCATTTTGCATATTTTGCGAAGGCAGGGGGATGAAGTCGATGGGCTAAGCACCTTGTAGGAGCTGTTTGTGGAAGTCCAGGCAGCGAGGCACAGGACTCAAGCCACACGTCGGGAAAGTTCTCAGCGTTGCCATCCACAGACGTGCGAAGATGTGCAACGTAGATTTAACATGAGTGAACCAGGAACTGATGAATCATGTTGTCAGACTCTTTGATTGACCACCTTTGTTTCTTGAAGCTCTGCGTGCTCGCTTGATTTTGTGGAGGGATTGATTGCTGTGGAATGCTGTGGACCATTGCAAGGTCGAATCGAACTGTATCAAATGCGGCAATGCATATGCAGCTGACTCCATTTTTTGCCGCAGATGTGGTCACAAGCGAATGGAGGTGCGCACACACTTGCTCAGAGTTACTATCTATGGGTTGCAAACTGAAAGCTGCAGCATTTGTCGTGAGATGCATTTGGGGCCTCCCAAGTAGTTTGATTTCTACAGATCAGCGCACGCTTCTGCATTGCCCGAAGTGGTTCCAAATGTATTTGTTTTAGGATCACAAGAGGACACCCTAGCCTGATGTACAGTATCACAAGAGGAAATCTAGCAAATTTGATTGTTTGGATAAACTTTAAATGTTTGACACGGTTTCAACTTTTGTTCAGGTGGGACGGATTTGGTGAACGCCAGACGAAACTGTATAGTTTTGATATGTTTTCATGAGACAGAGAGCAAGAGGTATATATATTCATACAATTTCATACAAAAATGAGGGCATCACAGACCCATTGGCCGATGACTGACTAGCGGCCACTCATCCACCTCTTTGGGCTAGCTGCGCTCAGTTGCTTTCAAGTTTCGGCATGCTCATCCAATTTCTGATTTCTCTTCTATTGACTGTGTTGACCTTCCAAAAGTATCCAAAAGTGGTCATAATTACTCCCTGCGCCTCGCAAGATTGTAGAAGTCATCATACATCAACGCTCCGGTTGCCAAAGATTCTTGTATATAGTTGGTCTGCCCAACAATTTGCTACAATTCAAACCAGTGCAATGAGTAACTGAGTAATTATATAAACAATAAGATTCTTGCAGAACAAAATCTTTTGGAGTCATACCTGTTTGGTGCTGTAGCCTCTCAGTTTTGGATGTTGCAGCCTTCTTTGCATCCGATGGTCAAACGGCTTGGGAAGCGAATATAAACCATTTTACGACCAAGCCGCGGGCCGCGGGGAATTGTTATTTTGCCAATTCAATGTGTTTGCGTGATCGCACATACTAGTCGGTGGCACTTCTGGCAACAGACAGGGCCATTTTGACACTAGTTGTCTAGTACCTGCGGGCATTCCCAATCAATTGCCATTCCCATAGAGGTCTTGCATTTGCCTCCACATATGTTGCCACCACAAAGAGAGTTCCCCAAAGGTATCCAAGTGCCCCCAGTGATCAGTTTAGCCTTTTTTCAAGTTTTGTGGAACGCACACTGGAGCATGTTGTCCAAAATTTACAAAGTCTACGAGTCTACAAATGCATTGATGAATATTGATGATCAATTGATGTCTATTCACCTTGCACCAACATCTACGCACAGTGATAGCTTGACGACTTTGCAAACCGGGTACTACTTGAATCTGATGAATATATTTTCTGCAAATGACGGGGGGCTCGTCCGAATACAAAAGACATGAGTCCTATGTCATGTCCTTATCGTGATTTTTGGGGGGTCGATCCAGGTGTATGTATATATATTATATACGTAGTGCCAAGTCATGACAATGGCAACTCCTTTGTCAGGATGAAGAAAGAGGATAGTATGTGAATCGACCTATTTTTTCCTGGATGCAGAAAGGTATAGTGACAGTGGAGTAGGTGCCCAAACATCCTGTGACATGCTGCGACATGAAATGCAATCTGTTGCTTTTTGCACCATGATGACTAGGAGCTAGGAACGCTTGCACTTGTTCCAAGTGTTAAATATGTTAAAGGTTTCGTCAAAATAGTTGTTTTTCTTCGTTCTCCAGTTGGTCAAATCTACTTTTGTAACCGTTGTCCTGACGCATATCCTCAAATGCAAACAAACAAGCATAAAGATCATAAAGCAAACTGTCCAAGAACTGCAAGAAAACGACGAACAGCTTCTAGCTGGCGCTGGCAAAGGTGCATGGACGCATGTTTGGTTTTGCACATGAGATGGGACTTGCCCACCCTTCACCCCCCTTTGAGAACACACGGGCATGAAGCAGAGGCACCCATAGCCCCCCCAAACAGCAGGGACGAGGTTATATATTGTAGGTTGCAGCAGACGGCCAAAAAATGAACCTGCGAACACACGTCATTCTAAGATATTCTAAGTCATTCTCGTTCTTAAAACCCAGCACAATGGCCGACTCAGGGGGGTTTGTCACGGCATGTGTGCCAGCATACAGTAGCAGCTGATTCTTTTTGGTGTTAGAGATCACAGAGCAAAACACATGCGCACACACACACACATGATCACGCGTGCCTTTCCAATACTCTTCAGAAACCGGGGAACATTGGACTTGTCCCCACAGCGGGTATGCTTTCAATACGTGCCAAGGAAGCGTCAGTGTTTGAGGCCCCGGCCTTTGTTCCAAAAGCATGTGCAACTGTGCAAGCCACAAATAGCCTTGATGGTTCATGTCTTTGAGAGGCCACATCTGAGTAGATAGAAATCGTAACATCAAGAGACTTTTTGGAAGCAGAGGAAATAGTTTTTGACGACAAAGCAACTGAATCAAACATAGAGACTAGTTCAGCAGTTGAAAGCAGACACTCATTAAACAGGACTAGTTGTTTGTCATGGTCCTGAATGGATCGCACTGCAAATGGGAAAAAACATTGTTATTTTTGTTTGTTTTTGTCTTTGGCACCGTGCTGGCATGGGAAAAAACTGAAACAGGATGACTTACTTGCAACTAGCCACAGCCCCGTCCTGTGTCTTGTTGTTTTCATGTGGATTTTGCTGATATATGCCAACATAAGTTGCGTGCCATAATTATTATTTGTAATGTCCCTTTAATCCTTTGTCATGTGTCAAAATGTGCGTGGCCTTCACCTAGTCCTAAGTCATGTGGGTTTGCAGAGTGGCCAGGGCTAGCGCCCAAGTCCTGTGTCGTAAGTCACGAGTATATGGCCTGAGAATATGTGAGAGGCATCGCCAAGCCATGGCAAGATTGAGGTTGTGACTTGCGCTTCCCGACTGCAAAAAGAAAGAAGATGAAGGAAGTAATATACGTAGCCATCGAGAAGTGGGGAGAAAGCATCCAAGCGAATTCTGAGGCTCGATGTGGAAATGCATATGCTGATGCAGACTCGCAATTCTGCAGAAGATGTGGACATAAACGCCACTGAGGGGCTTCGCAGGACCATTGCTGTTGAGTTATAACGTTGAAGTTTGCTTCCTAGGCAAGAATGGACCGGCTAAGCCAAAGGTCAGGAAAACTTTGTGGAAATGTGATCAATTAGTTCTCCACAACTTTTGGATTGCACCTAGCCATTTTGCCATTTTTGATTCAAGGTGGGATGCTTTGCCAAGTTGCTAAGAAATCACAGTGTCGTTGTCCAACGCCTGCTTTAACCATTCATCGAAAAATTCGGAGCGGGCGCTATGTACTACATACTTCTACATACATCGCATACCATTGCATTACAGTATCGCACATTAGGTCACATTACCTTACACTACTACGTTTCATCAATACACGAACGCCTTTTTTTTGCCCTAATCTCAAATCTCAAATGCGGAATGCAAGGAGCCCTTGTTGAAACCTTTGCAAAAAGAGCTGGCCAAGAGGCAGTTTAGGGTCGCGCTACAAAGAGATAGCAAGTTATTCTCTACTCCAAGTCAACTGTCCAGAACTGAGAAAGCCTTAGCGATAAACCGGAGTCGCAATTCTGCAGAACCGGTCGTTAGAGGGATGGGGGGGGAGTGTTTTTATTGGCGGCGGGTTGTTGTTAATTGGGGGGTGTTGTTAATTGAGGGGGAGTTGTTGTTAATTGGAGGGGTTGCTGTTAAGGGAGAGGTGGTTGTTCAATTGGCGGGGGGGCGGGGCTGGTGTTCAATTTTGGGTCTTGCAGCTTGTGCTGGCCTCTGCGCTCCCTTTACATTGTCTCCGGGAAGCTCATTGCCACAAAAATAGTTCACGGGACACTTTCTTGGATTCAAATGGTCAACAGGAAGGGTTTTTCATGCCTTTTCAAAACCAAATTGGTATACGGTAGTTTTTGGGGTTCAAGCTGGATTTGATTGGCGACGCTCTTGGACTTTACGTGGGATCCGGTTCAAAAGGAGCTTTGTTTGAGTTTCAGATAGTTCCAGTTTAGCAACCGGTGCGTTCCCCAACAGCCGCAACGGTTTTTTTTACAAATCTTTCTGAAGCGTGCTCCGAATCCAAGCGCTGGAAACACCTCAGCTGGGTTTCCGTGAGTTAAATGGCCGCAAATCCTGTTGAACCTGACCTGACTCTGCACCAAAGCCTCCCAGACCTTCTCCGGAACCCTGTTGAACGTGACTTGGCTCTGCACCAAAGCCTCCCCGACCTTCTCCAGAACCTTCTCCGAAACCCTGTTGAACCTGACTTGGCTTTGCACCAAAGCCTCCCAGACCTTGTCCGGAACCTTCGGAACCTTCTCCGGAACCCTGTTGAACCTGACCCTCCCGGAACCTTCTCCAGAACCTTCTCCGGAACCCTGTTGAACCTAACCTATAGCTCTGCACCAAAGCCTCCCACACCTTCTCCGGAACCTTCTCCGGAACCCTGTTGACCTGCCTGTTGAACTTGACCTGGTTCCATACCAAAGCCTCCTAGACCTTCTCCGAGAACTTTCTCAGGGACCCTGTTGAACCTGACCAGACCTTCTCCGGAACTCTGTTGGACCTGACCCGGCTCTGCACCAAAGCCTCCCGGAACCTTCTCCCGAACCCTGTTGAACCCGACTGGCTCTGCACCAAAGCCTCCTAGACCTTCTCCGAAACCTTCTTCGGAACCGTGTTGAACCTGACCCGGCTCTGCACCAAAGCCTCCGAGTCCTTCCCCGGAACCTTAATCGAAACCCTGTTGAACCTGACCTTCTCCGGGAACTTTCTCCGGAACCCGGTTGAACCTGACCTGGCTCTGCACCAAAGCCTCCCAAACCTTCTCCGTATCCCTGTTGAATGTGACCTGTCTCTCCACCAAACCCTTCCCGACCTTCTCCGGAACCTTTTCTGGAACCTTCTCCGGAACCCTGTTGAACTTGGCTTTGCACCAATGCTTCCTGGAACCTTCTCTGGATCTCCGGAATCCTGTTGAACCAGGCCATACCAGGCTTGTCTCTGCACCAAAGCCTCGCAGACCTTCTCCGGAACCTTCGGAACCTTCTTCGGAACCTGGTCTGACCCGGCGCCTGCACCAGTGAACACCGGAGCTATTCTGGGCTGAAGACCCCATTAGTTTACGCTGTTAGGGAAAAAACCCGTAACAGAGCAAATGAGTGTCACAAGTGCATATGTTTCTGCACGGGCTGTCTCAAAAGACAGATTGCGCAGGAAAAGAAAACGCCTTCTGGGTCTTTCCTTCAGCAGTCCCTTGCAACTATGTTTTTTCATGTGTTTCACCCATGGGAATTTGTCTTCGCATGTTTTCGCATTTGCTTGCAACTATACTTGGGCATTGGCGATGTGGAGCAGCTCAGCAGACAAAAAACCTTGCACACATCGTCCAAAGTTGACCAACAGACGATCAGAATCGATCAGGGGTATTGCCTCAAGCATTGTCGCTTTGTTTGCTTGTGGAGGACTTTTTCGATCCCGGCAAGCAAGAAGCCAGTGCTCAAAGAAGTGCAAAATGTTGTCATCATCTGCAAGAAAAATGCCTGGTGTTCATTCAAGAATGCAATGGAAGGTCAAGTTCAGAATTTGCATATATCGTGTTTTTGTTGTGTGTTTATTTCCCTTTTGTGTACAGGGAAAGTGCTGTTTGTTTCCCAGACGGTCCGTACATGTCAGCAGTGGGGATGTGTTTGATCTTATGCCGTTGACTTTTTGTAGATAGCATGTTCACTTTACCGAAGTGTTTGGTTTGCCCAGGTTTCTTTTGCTCCACAAAAATCATGCATAGAGGAAAAGCAAACACATATAATATATTTATATTTATATGTAATAGTAATAATAATAATACTAACAATAATAATAATAAGAAGAATAATTATATACATATATATATATATACATATATATATATATAATGTGAACAAGCAAAGTCTTCGCCCAGCACAAACCATAGATTTCGGATGATTTCAGGCGTTGAGCAGATTCCAAGATGGAGTCCTGTAAATTGAGGTGAAAGTACTGGGTAAGTCAAGGTGATATTGCAATGACGGCTTCGCAATCAAGCATGCAAGAGCTGCTGAAAAAGTCCCAATCCGAGGCAACAGCTGCCATTGCCACGTTTGATGAATTCGAAGTGTGTCCCTTTGATATTCTAATTAGTTTTTCTAATTTGTTTATGTGCGTTCTTTTCTCTCAATTCTGTAACATTTGTCCATTCGGATTCACAACCCTGTTCTTTTGCTACTTTTCTTTCCGGATTTGACTGACGTGCCCACTGTCTGTGCCCACTGTCTGTGCCCACTGTCTGTGCCCACTGTCCACAGTCCAACATTCACATGTGCGAGGGCACCTTTTGTTTTGCAGGTGGCGACGGCAATCCTTGAAGAGTTGCAAGGCTGCGCGCTCCGTGAGGGAGAACTTGGTCCGAGTAGGTCACCCAACCAAGGAGCATCGCAGTGGCTCTAGTACTGGCTCTAACAAAAGCATCAAAATTCCAGGCATTGGCATAAACGAATATAAACGATGCAATCCACTGCAAGAGATACATAGATACTCTCCACTGCAAGAGTATATAGAGTATAATTACATCAAACCTTGGATGCACCCAATTACACTGGTAATTTACGTTACATGCACATAATGTCGCATGAAAATAATCAATGATTATAATTGCACTTAACTCAAGATATATAATGATATATATAATATATATATATACACATGTTTGGTGCCCCAGTTCCTGATTCCTGTACAATTTCAGATTCTCCTTTCTTTCTTGCTCTGAATTGATTCACCGTGACACAAAGCCCGCAAGCTTTGAGCACTGGCAAGTAAGTCCTAGATGCATGGCATGTATAATTCAATATGTATTCTGATTATTCTGTATGCAGTATACAGCTGATTATGCTGATTCCGATTGATTCTGATGTGTTTCTGTGTTTCCTCGTGTGTATTTTGACCGATCAAATCTTGCCTCGCGAGAGGTCAAGCCAAGAGCCTGCCACAAATTGTGCTGCGAATCCAAAGGTGCCCCAGAGCGCTTGAATCCAAAGAATCATCAGAAAATATCAGAAATATCAACAAAATCCTTTCCAGCCTTTCCCACCCTTTTCATTCTTTCCCCATTATTCCCCATTCAGAATCAACAGAATGTGATGCACTATTGGAAAAGTCCCCAACTTGCAAATGCAAAAATCAAACTACTGAGTAAGTACTGGGGAGGACTGCATGATACTGTATGTCCGAGTTGTGATGGATCTTATGCTGCTTGCCTTGCTCAGAAATTGACCCACACTGAGGTTACAAACCGGGTCGAATGCTCCTCACAGCAACTATGCGCTTGAGCCTTGGAAAGCGAACTGACAAGATTCCAAGGCTCGGTACAAGATTTCCAAGGAGATACACTCGGTACAAGCCGTCCTTGGGTTGCGGCGCTTCGGGTTTACTCGTCATGACAAAATCTCAAGAACAAGAATGGCAACAGTAATTTGCAAATCTAATTAGTACTGTATAGTAACAAAAGCTGTAACTCTCACTTTGCGCTGCTTGCTTAGGTATGATCTTGTACTTCCGTGACCTGGAAGATGTGGTGTTGGGATGCATGAATGCGCATGTCAGGAAGATAAATGTTAGTGAACAAATCTGTGGTACAAGCAAGACAATTATCACCAATTGTCTTTGTCAAGGACAAGTTGTTTCGACGTGTAAGAATCCAGATTAGATCCGATTAAGAAGAAAGGGCTTGAAATGCAGAAAGACAGAAAAGAACAAAGAAGCAAAGGAAGACCACTCTCGAAGTGTGCGGAAGCCATTGACTTAGCATGTTTTTTCATGTCGGTTTCTCGACACCAGGTACTTGCTCATATACCTGTCGGCCGATCAACAAGCAGATATTTCCGTGTCAGCAGCTTGGATTTTTGGTCGAGGAAGTCTGACACCCTAAAGGGTCACCAGGCCTGATTTGTCTTCTTGCTGAATCTTGCTGATACGCTTGCCTAGGTCTGCAGACCCATTTGTGGCATTTCCAATGGAAGTTTGGCTGCAGCGGGATGGGACGGCGAGAGCAAGACTTGCAAGAGCTGATGACTGCTGATGTGTCATGATGTGTCCAATGTCCGATGCTGAATGGGTTTCAAGATGTTTCAAGATGTTTCAAGGCAAACTTCCTGATGTCAAAGGGTTTCAAGGCTGGCAGCTCTTGGCAGGAGAAAGGTGGAAAGGTGCTTCAACAGGTATGTGTGTGTGTGCAAAAGATGACAGGTCGTCCGAGAGACTGAAGAGGCGTTGAAGAAGAGGCGGACCTGCAAAAATCCTCAAGTAATTCTAAGTCTAGATTTCATTTTTCCTAGTCCTTACTGATTCTTACTGATTCTTTTAATTTGCGTGGGATACGGTTCGGACAAACAAAGAAAAGAATAGGGATCGGCATTGGCATATAGCAAATCCCGGACTTGTAACCATCCAGTTAGTCTGCGAATAGAGAACTTCAGAACTCATTGCGTTTTGACAGACATCAACCATGAGCAACCCAGCAAATCCCAGCAACATGTTCAAGAAAGCTGAGACGCATTGCAACACTAGCGTCGCTTCAAGCGAAAACTGCAATGGAAGACATTGAGAAGGCTCTGCACTCCACAGCTGCATGTGCACGATGTCCTTCGTTGGGTTTGTAGAAGTGCATTGTACTTGAATTTGCAACCACCGGCCTTGTTCACAAGCAATACTTGTACCAATCGAGGGGTGTTGCAGGGTGCTTGGTGAGTTTGATAAAGATCCGATGCCTTCAGACCCTTCAGGCAGACGACATCCATCAACAAAAACCGACGTGTTTAATTGGAAGGGCTCCAGATGGCTCCAGGTTTGAAAAGAACTGTGTCCACCTGAGCTCGTTAAGATTAAAACTACATGGACTGGAAAGACCCCGTCGACGAGGCAGACAGATACTCACGAGAAAGCTCAAGGTAGAATAATGAGGGAAGCTTTGGATACTTCCCGAATCCCGCAAGTGGACAAGCCGGCCCTGCTGTGCGCCTTCAAAAAGGATACAACAATAATCAATAATATACAATGGAAAAATGAGACTTTGTTTATCTTTTTTCTGTTGCTTGTCTTTGGCTTCTTCTCAGTTTCTTCCCTCCCATTCCATCTTGGTTGCTTTATTGCTTTCAAACTGAAAGCCCCAAAACATGTCTGTAGAACGAGATTCAGTGGCTGTGCCTCGCATCTCTGATTGTACAATATGTATCAATATGATTCAATATGTTTTTGTTGGTTTCGTGTTGTTTGTTGGTCGAACTGAGTTGAATTGGTGTTCTTGCTGACCTTTTTTGTGCTTGTCATTGCTTGTCTTAGCTGAAGGACATCTTGAATGATTCTGATTGCGTCGAGGTCAACAGCTCCAGCTCTATCCCTCTCGGTTGGCTGCTGAGACCGAGCTGTATTCTCTGAGAAGATTTTGCTAGTTGCGGTTTAGGTATGTTTAGGTAGTGTTCCGCAAAGCGTTCAGCAAAGCCATTCTTACAGCCATTCAAGAGTTCTCATTAGAGGAGTTCTTGCTAGAGCAAATGTACATGTGTGTCTTACATGTGTAAAACGTATGTATGTAATTGTATGTATATTAATATATAATATATCCATACAGTTTTAGATAAGCCAAGAGGGCTTCTCTGATGTGGTCTTCTTTAAATGATGTTGGATCCTTGAAAATTCAGGGAAAATCTGGTCCAAATCCTTCGTGATCCTTTCTTGGATTTGTTTAGCTCCAGCTTTGATTTTACTCTATGGTGTTTTCAGTGGATTCACTGCATGACAAGTGTGGAATGTGGAACAACAACCTCCAGGAGTCACATGGGAAAACTGGGAAAAAGTCAGTTTTTCAATTGTTTTTTGAGTTTTTTGTTGTTTGTTTAGGTTTCTTTAGTTCTTTCCAGTTTTTCTCAGCATTTGCCAGCTTTCTCTAGCCTTTGGCTGCTGACACATCCGGACCAAGTGAAACTAGATTAGGCTAGAAAAGTCAGTGATGGGTGAAGCCCTTCAAGGCAGAGGTTCCGGTCGTGAAATGTGAGGAACGACCTTGGGACACACAGGGGAGCGTATCAGCGCAGCTCAGTGCAGGGTGGGTCAGTGGACTTATTGTGTTTTCTTTAGTTGTTTCCTAGTTTTCTTTAGCCTAATCTAGTTTGTAATTCAAGCTATTTTTCTCCTTTACTAGTACTAGTATGATTTAGAGCGGACCTGATCAAAGCGGCCCTGTAAGGGATTCAATGATACAGGAACCGGTATATTTTTAAGAACATCCTGACATTTCAGTCTGGTTTCAATGTGAAGCATCCTGCTCTAGCTGAATACTTGTAATGTGAGCCTAATGTGCCAAGGCTCGAAGCCAGACCAAAGAGGAGAGAACTGGAACAGTAAAGCCCTTTCAAAGCACGAAGATCAGCACAGCAACTGCGAAATATTCTCTGTTTTTTTTGATGTGAGGCATGCATTATATGTTGACATTTATTGACTGTGTTATGGAAATGAAGTCTTTATCTTTTCATGTGAACAGTTGCATAGTCATGGGGCAGTTGTCTGACGATTATTCAAAGCATAAGACGGGTATATTTAAGATGGATGCATGTTGATGCCCACCTTTTGTATCTTTTTGTACTCCCTGGTACTCTGGATCTAAAAAGTTAAGTTGCTTGCCACACATCCATATGATAAGTCAATAGCCAGGGAAGCAGTGGTGTCACAAAGAACCAATGATACGAAAACGTGCTTTGTTGTTGTACCTTCCATCCTGGTGTTCTGAGTGTTCTGGCTGCTTTGTTTTTTGATCTCATGTTCAATACTGTTCAATCTCATTTGTTTTTCGCGGTGAATCCAGCTGCTGCAGTCCGTGTGGGCTCCAATGTTCCAATGTGCCAATGACTCGTCTTTGTCTAATGAAATTTGTCATTGGAAGATACCACAGTCAGGCATGAACACGTCAATCATCATCAAACCTGAATGACCTTGAGATGTACCATGCAGTACCCCTGTGAATGGCACCGTGATCCACCGCCTGTTTTTCTCTGATTCCTGTCAGCATTTTGATCCCATTGGTGCTCCTTATTTATGTTTAAGAGATTTTAAGAGTTATGATTGATAAGTTTCTGCCTCAGCAGCACGCATCGGTACAGCAGGTGCATTCAGGTATTGAGGTACGGCTACATCAGGTAGGTACCGGTACTGGGTACAGGTACGTGTACGGTAGTTAGGTACGTGCTATCGTACCCATGTACCCTACCCATGTTCAATGTGCCAAATGCAAAGTTGTTCCGAAATGCGGTTGTGTAATGTTGCGTACGCATGTGCCGTACCCATTTTCAATGTATAAAAATGTACAACATGTGTTTCGAAAACATTGGAAAAGGATGGAAAAGGTACTTTTCATGGGTACGATAGCACGCACATAGCGTACCAGAACCTGTACCTTCACACCGTACCCGTGGACCGTACCCGTAAACAGTACACGTAGCTATCGTGTCGTGCCCCATACATGTACCTAACTACCGTACCTGTACTGTCCTTCCTTTCGCCCCTATATAATGTCAAGATACATGGCGTCAAGATAGAGCACAACTCTTCAAGATAATCAATGTGCTCCTGACTCTGGGGTTGTGTTCTGCACATTATCTTGTCTTAACGTGTCTAGCCTAGCTACTTGAACGTTCCCCAAGAGTCCTGATGTTTCAGCACTTTCGAGCAAGAAATGCTTCGAATGCGTTACATCTCTCGCTTGAAAGCTTGTTTAGGAATCTTGAGAACAAAGCTTCTTGTGCCGTTTCAATTTTGATGGAAAATGCGTGTTGATATTGCAATTAAATACATTATATATCATTATATATATATACATTGTATGCAAATAGATTGTAAAGCTCCTCACATCGGCGATAGTAAAGGGTTTTTTGTGATGTTCACATTTTTATTGTTCTTGTTTTTGTTAGTGTTTTTGTTTTGTTTGTTATTGTTTTGTTTTTTTGCATTTTTGTTTGTTGTTGTGTGTCGTTGCTGGAGAGGCACACATTCCCAATCTCTGTGCTCGTCCCCAATCTCGGGCGGGATCGGCGAATACATGAATCATAATTATACGTGTGCGTATGTGTCTATAATATAGATATTATGATATTATATAATACATTATAATAAAAATAGACAAAACATACACAGGCGATCATTTGCATTCAACATGCTCAAGTTGTTTCAAGTTGCCATTCAACTCTTCCCTTTGCCCTTAACATCCCTTAACTAGCCCGTACCGGCAGTCAACCACAGCATTTAAACTTGCGCAGGAAGTGCTGGCCTGGTTCAACGACATTTTGGGCATCACTCTTAGCAACCACGTACTACTTCACCACTTCAGCATTGACGGAATTCAGTGGGGATTGGTCAATGTCGACGCAACTTCAGGATTTTCAGCATTGAAAGCAACTGGAAATAATTTTTGATAGGTTTGCAGTCTATATTTTTTAGTCCGGTGATAAAAGATATCAAGGAGATAGAAACGTTATCCAGTTTTGCCTTTGCAGCATGTCGGAGAAAAAGAAGAATGAGAATCACATAACTTCGCAAACAGTTTTGATATGTTGTTCATTGTTTTTCTTGCTCAGTTCTTGCTGTCCCAAATTCAGCTACCTTAAAACAACATGCAATAGTGCCAGCGCACCTGATCATTTTGATCATCCTGATTTGCTTGTGCGGATTTGTGCGAGCATATGTTTGTCACATTACCTGGGTAAAGCAAGGAAAATCGGAAAGAGCTCTTTCACATATGGAGCAAGCAAGACTAAGGAATCAGAAAACTTTTTGGTAGGTATGCCATCATTCACCTCAAGTGCTTGTATTGCGCAGCATTTTTGGAAGTTGGGCAGCTCTTGAGATTTTGCAATGGCTGAGGAACTTCAGTCAGGAGCAAACTTTGAAGTCTGAAGAATCCGTTGCCAACATGGCCTATGTGATGAGTTTGTCATCGCATAGCAATGAATCGGTCATCTGAGAGATGCGGTGGTTTGCCACAGTTCTGTGCTGCTGAGCTACTGACAAAAGGCGTTGCTGGCTTCAAGTTTGCCAACTAACATGTTGTGATGAGGGTTGCAGGAATACCTCAGTTACATTCAAGTACCGCACGTGATCCACATGTGATCCACATACTGTCAGCATTTGTCAACATCTGTCAACATCTGTCCACCTCCAAGGAAGGGAAGAAATTACGCAGACCAAACCCATGCCCTTAGTATCCCTTGGTGGCCTTTGTGATCTCAGATGATCTCAGTGTGCCAACCCGGAATGCGCGCGAGATTTGGCTTCACCCAAAGGGCCTGTAGCCTGCTTGAACTCCAGGGCCTGAGCCCCCGATCCTCAAGGCAGGAATCTCAAGAAACCTCAAGAACATGTTCTGAAGATGTCTCAAGTATTCTCAAGTATTCTGAAGAATTGATTGCATATTCATGTATTTTGTCGACATCATCAGAACATTATCATATTTGTCATATGTATGCACAACTTCTGCAGACCCAGAGCGGCAGGAAATGAGTTACAGCAAAGGAGTACTGATCTACAACTTCAATGAGGTTTGTACCGGGCTGTGCTTGACTGCGACTACTGCTGTTCAGTACAACTCAGTCAAACTGCTAGCAAGTCACAACAGACATCCTGATGTCATCATGCTTCATGGCACTTGTATCGCTGGAAATGTGACTCTGTTTGGGCCAATGACCGGCAAGAGGATGCAACAGGGAAATATTAAAACGAAGCCCTTGCTGCCGCAGGACCGCTTTGGAGAAGATCTTCAACATGGTCAAAAGTTGCTGCCTTACATTTTGGCTTATATAGAGCGCTTATTACATTTTACTCTACAGTTTTACTAAGTTTTACTTTTCTACTGCTTATCTCCTGCTGTTTGACAGCATTTTGAAGTTGCTGAATGTGCACCACAGAATATCTCCCAACCTGCACTCGGGACATTTGTGGAACTTGGACCATGATGGACTGTATATGATTGCTCCTTTCAGGATTGTCGGAGGTCCAAAGATGAGTGTTTCTCACACCGTTCATAACTGGTGGGGTCCCCAAGCGACCAGACTGTGCCAATGCCATTCCATAGGATCTATACGATTCAAATCGGTTTAATTGCTCTTCGATGCTCTTGGATGATGTTTGCAGTTCAATGCAACAACCTGCAGTGATTTTCCCTGAGCGTAGGAAAACGCCTGCTACCGAAAAGGCCTGGGTTTTGATGTGCTGTGTGTGCGTGCGATAAAATACGATCACAGGTTTGACATGGTTTGACTGTGGTGCCCCTCGATGCCCTTTGCTTGAGCCATGCATAATCTGAATAACTTTAGTGACCATGAAATTCTTCTTAGACATGGGGAGATCCAGGCCGAGATTCCTGCCTTTGGGCTCGATAGGCACCCTGCAATCTCTGCTTTTGTGTGTGTGTGGGCAAACACATGCGCTTTCCGAGAACCACACGCCCAGTTGGTCCCATGACGTTTGATGGTGTTGAACACATAAGACATAAGGCACGTGTTGTTTGGGCACACTGGCGATATGCGAGATCCGTGACAGACTCAGACTCTGTGGGTGAAATAAAGAGCAACGCCGTACATTGAGGCTGCATTTTGGGCAGCCCTCTTGAGACGGTGGGTGTTCCTATGTCTTGTACATATTTGTACATGATTCGTTGATATTTGTGAGCATGCCGATAATACATGCTGTCCGGTCCCATGCTGTCCCCAAATGCAAGAGCTGAGGGGTTCAAGACATGTTGTGGAATGCTGTTTTTGTATTTTTTTCTTTGCAATGGTTTGCATGGACTCCATCCATAGTAGCCGGAGTACATCGAGAATTAGGGCATTCGTTATACAAAATGTTACAAATCCTGCTTTTCCAAGGCACACAAACTTGCAAAAGTCGGAGTTCACCACAGCGAGCCAGTACTTTCTCCAGGAATTCCGTTCATGATTGCGGTGACATAGTTTTACACTGTCATACACTGTCTAAGTTCGATGCTGACTATGTGCCTTTTCCCACATTGTGTCCAGAAAACATGATGTTGCTCGCAACGAAGGAGTGTAGTAACCTGCAGGATCCTGCAGGCATCAAGTTGCATTTGTAATGTGTGGATCTGTTACGCCATTCTGCAGGACCCTGCAAGCATAGCTGGCGTTGGCACCATCACTGCAGATGGCTACACGGAACCATTCTCAGCACTGACGGCTGCCAGTATGGCTTGAGCGCATGTATGTAGCATACAAGATGCGCTCCTATGGTGCAGGCTGATTGTGATAATTGCAGCAACTTTGAGTCCACCAGTCTACCATGGAAATCCATGGAAATCCATGGGTCATTCATGATTTTGCGGCTGCTTAGGTAGGAACCCAGGCTTTGGGATCAGCTGGCAATAAGCCCAACCACTTTGCAACTCAGCAAAAGCTAGAGCATGGAAGGTTTTGGGTGTAATATCTTGGCTTAGTACCCATGTGTGGTGCTGAGGTGGCCAAAATGAGAGCCGGTTGGGGAGACATGCGACAATCTCACGTCTTGGCTTCAGAGTGTTGCAGAGAATGGGTGTGCGTGTCTCTGTCTGTTGTGTGTGTGTGTGTGTCTCAGATGCGTCTAGAGATGGCTTGAAAGATCTTGAAAGTATATTGTAGCGTCTCAATTCAGCACCATTTCAGCATGTGAGACATCATGTGAGAGGAAGACTTCGAAGTTTCTAGGAAAGGACAAGGCTTTCAGACCCAGAGAATCCAGAGCTGGCTCTAAATTTAATAGGTCAACCACACCACTATACTGGCTATCAGGACCAGGATCATGACTTCCATTCTGATCCAGGCATTTCCTGTCCTGTCACACACAGAGTTTTCTCATGCATGTAGCACATGCTTGCCATCCCGAACTGCACAGTAGGTTCTACATGATCATGTCAAGCGCATACTGAAGTGTTCAACGTGTGTTTTTTTTGTTCGGCTGCTTTGAAACACCTGGGCCTGATGCAAATATGAACTTGGCAGATGTTTGCAGGGTGTTTGAACAGCTCAGGCTTTCTGCAAAGACGCAATTTCTGCTCTGATTTGTTCATGCTAAGACTCTTCCAGCCGATAAAGCCAATTTGTAAGGCTCTTCCACCAAACGAGCGTTTCCTGTCGGAGACAAAGAAGGCCTTTGCTCAACCAGGCAAGACACGGCCAGAGGCTTCCACGCTTAAAGGATTTGATGCGAGCCTCGCTTTGGCGCAAAGTTGCTCAGTCTAAATGTTTCAATCATGTCAAAAATTGTTTCATCAAACGTGGGTTTGGGGTGGTACATATCATTTTGCAAGGTACATATAGAAAGGAGAGGAGAAAGGAAGGAAGGCAACTAACCAATGTCTTTGGGGTAAATGCTCCGCCCTCCCCCTCTCCTTGTATGACTCATTTTGACTCTCCATCATTTTGAAATATCTTGCAGAATCTTGCATATACATTGCATATACAATATTACCCCGGTGACCTTGAGAGCCGCCAAGGTTATGTCAGTGCTGTCATCTGCTGTCCATGTTGGATCAAAAGCATGTACAATATTATACAATCATATGCAGTATGACTGTATGACAGTGACAAGCAAGGTTGAGACTTGAGACTGTTTGATGATCTTGTGATAGCCATTGATAGCCTGCATTCCAATTTGGTAACAACCGCTCATGGGCATAGTATCACAGGCGCTGGGTGTGCTTTGCTCATTTGTGCTTTTTCAAGCATGCAGGTGGCGGATTGCAATTTGAGCGTATCCCAAGGCCCAGAATTATATTTTCCGCATTTGTGAATCGAATCTAGGTAAGTAGACAGATAGGTAGATAGATAGATGGGTAGATGGAGGCACTGGCAACTTTCGCGCATGTCCAAAACAAAAGTCTTAAGTGCAAACCGATTTCTCTGTCTCGCGACTCGCGAGGCACTATGAAGACTTTACGCGCCACTATGATGCTGTCAAAGTCACAAGGTGCCCTTGGTACCTAGCATTTGCCATGAAGATTTGTTTGGCTCCTGATCAGGCAATGTTGGCTGGCTCACGATATCATTTGCCGAAGGTTGTTGGAGACATGGCTCCCGATGATGCGAAACACCTAGAGAGACCATAAGGATGATGCTGATGACGACAATGATATTGAAAGATGCTACTGTTCTGTTAAAGAGGTGAGTGGCCCATTTTGGTTTGGTGCTGGCGGTGCAGCTGATGATAACAAAGACAACAGCAATCACGCTGATGGCCACGATGATGGTGATGAAGGGTTTCAAAGCCGGAGCCTGGAGATCACACTGACAATGTCAGTGATGATGATGATGATGATGATGGATTGATGGATTGATGGAGTGATGATTCATGGTTCATGGTTCATAATTCATGATCAGGATTCATGATTCATGATTCATGATCGTGATCATCATCATGATTCATGATGAAGCGGATGCAGATGCGCATGCGGATGTGGCTGCTCGTGGTGGCGGTGCTGGCGATGGTGGTGGGCGGCGGTGGTCGTGGTGGTCGTGGTAGTGGTCGTGGTAGTGGTAGTCGTAGTCGTAGTCATAGTGGTAGTGGTAGTGGTAGTGGCGTCGTTGACGGTGATGACTTCTGTGCTGCGCGATGAAGGCGGCGATGGTAATACAATAGTAGGGGCGGCATGATCTGACACGTCTCTTGATGTTTGCAGTGCTTGTGATCATGGTCATGTGGCGATGAAGCTTCAAAGTGCCTTTCAGCGTTGCAACCTGCACATGTCAAAGATGCAAGATGCATCTACGATGTATTGCCAAAAGTTTCTCCAATAGGAATTAAATGAATGTTGAGGGACTCTCGGAGCAAGTAAGCACAGACAGAACAGATTGCAAGAGACTCCCAACACTGCAATGTTTGCTCGACTTGTATCTTTTATCTTTCTATGATTTTCTACAGTACGCATCAGTACGCATGATTCTACTTTTGTGATCCCCCTTGCTTGATTGTCCACCAAATGCCACTCATTGGGTGTTACAAAATGCCTCCTCACAGTACCTTCTCATAAACGCCAAAAAAAATAAAATGAAAATAGATTGGGGTATTTTTTCTACGGCCAGGCTTTTTATAAAAATCCGGCCGTCATGTATGGATGATAGATTTTACAGATGGCATTAATGTGCATATATTCTTGAAGGGGGGTTCTGGCATCAAGACATTTTATATTTTTTATAGTGGTGTTTGTTGCAAGTCCCAAATATGAACCCTAGCATTTCATAAATACAAAAGACGCCACACAAATGTAGTTTGGACGTGTTGGCATTTCATAAAACCCCCCCAATGCATTTTATAATGCCAAAATGTGGTTTTCCTAGAGTAACTCACTTTATCAACATCTAAAAACGCATATTATTTATGAAATGCGCGGGTAGAGGTGGGTACCATCAAGGCAAGGGGGATCTTTTGTGTTTTCCTGTTCCGTTTGTTCAGGAGCACTGGATTGTATCGCGGAGGCAATCTTCGAAGCCTGGAGCCAAGTTTTGCTGCGCAGTCTTGGACTGGACACAGCTGTGACGGATCCTACTGAGGTGCAGCATCCTTGATGGTGCAATGAGAAGCGT
The DNA here is from genome assembly GCA_947184155.2 of Cladocopium goreaui. Taxonomy (NCBI): domain Eukaryota; class Dinophyceae; order Suessiales; family Symbiodiniaceae; genus Cladocopium; species Cladocopium goreaui. Next base: position 23,595 of record CAMXCT020002213.1, on the reverse strand, counting down.
TCAAAGAGGTGAAAGATGTCAAGTTTCATATTGAAGAGGGAAATTGTAATGATATTATATAATATATATTATATATTAGTTATATGTTTTTAATCTCCAGATTTCATGTACAACTACTTTCAGGCAGGTATCCGTCCTGACACAGAAAAGCCAAGGAAGCACCTTAAGGATCTTTACATAGTGGTAGCATCGCCGCTTGTTTGTCCATCAGTAGCATGGTACAAGGACAATGAACAGTACTGTTCACCTGATATCCAACTTATATATTCAGGAGCAAATTCGTGCTTTTGACAGTGAGGTTTCACACTTCTCTAACCTTTCTGTCTTTGTCAGAGTTTCACTCTGGTGTAATGCAGTCTCACCGACTTAAGTTCCAACGTCTCAATTGGATGGTTTCGACATGTTGTTGACTCTTTTGTCTCTTTGACACGTCGTTGTGTTGACTCTGTGCCCTATGACTGCATTGCAGCATCGTTAGCACAAGATTGTGATTGCACCTGTACAAAACTTGTATCCATGTGCATACAGCCTTCTGTCCACACAATCAATGGATCCGCCGTAGCAAGGCAAAAAGTCGCTTGCCTTCAACAACATCATCCTTGTCTTGGAAATGTTCTTGCTACTTCAATTGGTTCAAGATGTTTGTGGGTCATGCAATTGCAATCATTCCCTGAGCGATCTAACTCAGCTTGGCGCTTCATGTACTTAGTGCTTTGTGGGCTGTGCAGATGCATGTGTAAAAATCATGTGGCATCTTGTGGCAATGTTATGAACATGTGTTCATGTATCAGATGAGAGGAGAAAAAAGGACATGCAGACTAGCCTGCACTTCTGCTGTCTAAGTCTCAAGTCTACGGACTGTGACCAAATTCAATTCCTTCGACTGTGGCAGCACTGTGGCCGTGGCAGCATGACAGACTCCGAGTACTCATTCTCCTTGACAACTTTTGCCCCGTCCGGCAAACTCTTGCAGATTGAGTATGCCCTCAATCGTGTTGCAGAAGGTCGTCCTGCACTTGGCATCAAAGCAAAGAACGGCGTTGTGCTAGCCACAGAAAAGAAGGTTACAAGCCCACTCGTTGATGAGAAGACCTTGTCAAAGGTCGAGAACCTCTCTGAGAGTGTGGGGATGGTCTATGCAGGAATGCCAGCCGACTACAGAGTGTTGCTTCGCAGAGGTCGCAAGGTGGCCCAACAATACTACACTACGTACCGTGAGCTCATTCCGGTTTCCCAGATTGTTCGTGAAGAGGCTGCCATCATGCAAGAGTTCACACAGTCCGGTGGAGTGCGACCCTTTGGCGTTTCTTTGATGATTGCAGGCTTCGATGACAGTGGCCCCCAGCTCTTCCAGGTGGATCCATCAGGCACATACTTTGGATGGAAAGCCTCAGCAATCGGGAAGAATCATGTGAATGCAAAGTCCTTTTTGGAGAAGCGATACAGTGAAGACATTGAGCTTGAAGATGCAATCCACACAGCAATTCTAACATTGAAGGAGGGCTTTGAGGAAGCAATCACTGCTGACAACATCGAGATCGGCATTGTTGGAGCGGATAGGAAGTTCCGGGTCTTGACACCTGCTGAGGTGCAAGATTACCTTGGAGAGGTGGAGTAGACAGGATCCCGGAGTGATTCGATGTGTGCAGTGCGGTGTCTAGTTTCAGACAGGATTTAGGCATGTCGTGAACACAGCAGGAGTGGCATTTGTGGCATATGAAGGCTTTGCGCACCATATTGAGATATCTTGAGAGGCAAGGATAGAAACGAATAGAAACCACTGAAAATGACGCGGCCTCAAGCCTTCTCAGGGAAAAAAACGCTTCGCCAGTTCGCTGCTCTCAGTGTCAACTAATTCAAGCAGCCCCTAGGTTCGGCATGAGCCCAGGTGCATTGCTTTGCAAGAACTGATAATTTATAAGGTCCCAAACGAAGAGAAAGGCAATTTGCTCGGCCTGCTTGTATCAGATCTGGCACCTGTCTAGACGTCCAACGGTTCAAGTCCCGTTCAATGGCCCAAGTTCTGCAAGGGGTGGGTACTTGAAAAGCAAGTTTTAGTTTTAGCGTTGTGGGAGTGACCTTTCTCATCCTCACCCCGCCTGTAGCAGATGCTCTACAAAAATTGGTCCACTCACCATAGGCAGTTCTTATCATGTCCATTCTGTTCAGGTTTGATTTTCAGCAATAGCTCAAGGGCTTGATTGCTGCGTATCGCCATGGCTTGACTGGCGAGTGATCCTCAGACCCTGATGCAATCAGCTTCAAGCCAGCACATATGAGCTTTGTTTTCCGTCCTGGGCAACCAAATGCTCAAAACTGGAAATCATATTGCACAAAGAGGAGAATTCAGAAGACGCTAGGTAGCTCATGACACGCCACAGAGTGAGCTAGGGCAGGAGGGTGTAGTGGCAACTTGGGGCACTTGCACTAGACACCATATACACCATGCCATGAGTGCCATGCGCCACGATGGAAACAGGTTTGTTTCTAAATCATTTGAGCATATCGGAGCAAGGCTTGTTTGCTCCACATCAATCCACTGAGCACGTTGAAACCTGGGGCAGTCATCGAATCAAAGCGCAACTGGCAAACCGAAGGCATCCAAAGGCATGATAAAGATGTTGCTGGAACATGCTGGAACACATTAGACCATGTTAGACCATATTAGACCCTCATTCCCCAGAACACAGCTTGTCTTTCCCAGGTATCAAATGCTTTATCTTTGCTGCGTGGCGCCACCATTTCGAAGGTGCACTTTGAGCCAGCTGTTGTACAACTGATCAATATGTTGAGTCAACATCTAGTGATGAAGGAAACCAGACAGCGTAAGTGTGGATTTCAAGACACGACGTGAGAAAGAGCAAAGATATAGAACGAACCTTGTACGTTTATATAATATATTTATATATATATATAGTAATATATATATATATAATTTTGTGAAATCCCCTTGGGAGCATTGATTGGAATCCTCAGGCATGTGACATCCAGATGTGTGTCCTGCGTGGCCTGGCTCAAATCAGGCCTAAGCCATAACTTGCTACGTTTGCAGGTGAAAAGGTGTGCGTCCGAAGCCATCTCGCCGTGATTGTGCTTCCACAGTGGCACCGGAGCCTGAGTTTTGCACCCAGGTCTTCGCGCTGTGCAACCTCCGCTTCGATTTGCTTACTTCCTTTTTCATCCTATCCCTAAGAGTTTGAGTTGGTTGATTGCGCTGACCACCTCACAGCGGTCTCTGTGGGGAAGGGTGAGCTCCTGTTGGAATTTGACTTCATTACTGGCTAAGTCATTGTGGAGTTGGAGACCAACCCAAATCTTGGTTCCTGCGGTGCCAAGTGTGTTTGCTGGCAACTAGGCCAGCCTTTTTGCAAAGGGGCTGACGAGCACTGCCTTTTGGACTTGGTTCGCTGGCAACTAGGCCAGCCCCTTCTGCGAAGGTGTTGAACGAGCCCTACAAGCCTTTGAGTTTTTTCCCTGTTTGGGAGCCTTTTGCGTTTTTTTAACGCCATTTTGGCCATGGCTGAAGATGAGAAGGGAACATCTAGCTGGTACAAGGTGCCGACTTGGAATGGAAACCCTCAGGAGCAGTGGAGTTTCAAACGTGAGATGGGCTGGTGGATTGCAAGTTTAGATCCTGAAGCATGCCGAAAATTCAATGCGGCTGCAAGGTGGACTTTGCGTCAGGTTGGAGCGGTTAGAGCCAGATGTGACGAATTTGATCCTGACGAACTTGCAGGAGCCGCTGAAGTTGTTTCCAACGACCCTCAAACAGGTGAGAAACGAGTCCTCAAAGAAGCCGATCCGTTTGCAGGGATCAAGACGCTGCTCAAGGCGTTAGAAGAAAGCATGGGCAGAACAGAACTTGACAGGAAGGGAGAACTCAGAAAGCAGTTTTATCAGGAGATTCGCAGAAACCCTGGAGAGCGCATTTCTTCCTTCTGCACAAGGTTACCGACCCTTGACGGCCGAGATGAAGCGTGAAGGCATCAACTTGCCTTCAGGTGAGCTTGGTTGGTTTTTGAGGGACAGGCTTGGACTTGATGCCATCAGGTCCCAGCTCCTTGAAACTGCACTTGCTGGCCGTGATGGTTACGATGATGTGGAAGCCGAAGCTTTGCGTTTGTCTAGGCATATCCACACCTCTGACCCCTTGCACAAGAAGCAGTTCGATAGACCTCCTTTGCTGCAGCGTTTTTGATGCGTGGTGCTTCAATGTCTTCAAGAGTGGCTGATGCTGTTGGAAGACTTGCTGAAGTTGATCAAGAGGATGTTGGAATTCCAGAGATGTCCGAAGCTTCACGAAAGAGGCCTCCTGATGTTCAAGTTGAAGAACTACAAGACAATCAGCCTGCGTTTGAAGCAAGACCCCGACCTGGTCCTGCCTGATGCCTTGCTGACATCAGTGTTAAACCAAGGTGAACATCCGCTGAAGCTTCTCCAAGAACAAGCCGAACGTGAAAAACAATCTGATCATGCGGTTCATGACAATGGCACTTGGCATGGAATTTGGCCATTGCCTTCAAGATCTGAATGGAATGCCCGGCGTCACCATGGACTTTTGTGGCCCCGAGGCAGTCATGAAGTTGATGCGGTGCAAACTGCGAGAAAGGAGTACAAGTGGAAGGACATTCCAAAAGCTGACCGTCCTGCTTTTCATGCTGCAGCCAAAGCCGGATGGCAAGTTTGGGTGGACAATGGAGCAGTGGAAGTTCTATCCAAAGCTCAAGCTGATGAAGTTCGAGCGCGTTTGAAGTCCACTGGCAAGCAGTCATGCTTGTTGACTCCAAGGTTTGTGTACACCGACAAACATGATGGCTTGCGCACTCCTTCAAAGCCCCTTCCGCTGAAGGCGAACGCGCGATTGGTCGTTCCAGGCTTCCAGGACATCACAGCCTATCTGGTTCGAAGAGATGCTCCAACTGGAAGCAGGACCTCCCACCACTTTCTCCTCATGTACACGGCCAGCAAGCGTTGGTTGCTTTTCAGTGCAGATGTAAAGAGTGCTTTCTTGAAGGGTGAAAATTTTGGTCCTGACGAAAGAGAGCTTTATGTGAGCCAGATCCGAGTATCCTCTCCTGATGAACCTCTTCTTCCTCTTGGCGAAGGTGGACTTGCAAAAGCCAAGAAAGGCATATTTGGTTTGGCAGACTCACCTCGACGGTGGTATCTACGTTTGAACAAGTCAGTGACCAAGCTTGGATGGGTTCGATCTGAGCTGGATGCTGCGCTATGGTTTCTGTGGAGTGCTGATGGTACAACTTTGGATGGCTGGTATGCTGATTTCCCATGTTGACGATTTGTTGATGGGTGGAAATGCAAGATCCCATGAATCGTTGCTGGAGCTTGGGCGAGAGCTAGGTTTTGGATCGCTGGAATCTGGCTCCTTCACCTATTGTGGCAAAAAGATCAAGCAGCTTGCCGACTTTTCCATCAAGGTGAGCATGGTGGAGTATCATGAGAACCTGAAGCAGATCCCTATGACTGGCGATCGCAAGAAGCAGCTTGATCAACCGAACACCGTCAGCTCCAAGGACTGCTTGGGAGCTTGCAATGGTTAGTTTCCCAACTGAGGTTTGATCAAGGGTTTCCGTTGTCAACACTCCAGTCTGAAAAGCCTGTTGCTGCTACGATGTTGAAAGCAAACAGTCTGGTTAAGAAGGTAAAAGCAAGTTCTAAGTTTTCCCTGAACTTCAAGCCTATGGACCTGGACAAGTGTGGCCTGGTCACTGTTTCCGATGCGGCATTGGGCAACGTTTCTCCAGATGGCAGCATTGGGGAAGATGTTTTTTCTCGAGTGCATAGCCAGGCGGCTTATGCCATTCTGATTGCGGATGAGAACATGCTGGCGGGCAAGGAGGGCAACTTTTGCTTGATTGACTCGCGGAGGCATAGGCTGGCGAGAGTGTGTCGCTCGACGTTTGCGGCAGAGCTCATGTCTGCGGAGGAAGCCTTGGACTGTGGGGAATTTTGTAGAGGGATGTTTGCTGAGACGCGTGGCTACAGCGTGGATAGGCGCAATGTGGAGGCCAGCAACAATGCGATCCCAATGATTCTGGTGGTGGACGCAAAGGACGTGTTTGATAAAAGCACGAGTGACACGCCAAGCTATGGAAGCCAAAAGAGCCTTGCGTTTACGATTTCCTGAATCAGATCTCAGCTGCGCCGACCCAATGTGGAAATCAAATGGACGGCAACCCAGAACATGCTCATCGACTGCGGCACGAAGGAGATGGATGGTGAATATCTATAATATCTGAGAAGTGTCTTAGAGACCGGTAGATGGTGTTTCAAGTACAGCCCGGCAAGGAGCAAAACCTTTGAAATCTGTAAAGAATGCATGTGCTCCTGAGCCGACAGTACAGGCAGGTCAGAAACTAGAACTAGACAGTTCTGATCCAATGTTTGGACACCTGCTCACTTTGAGCGATCAACCTGGATGGCATTCATTTGCTGATTTTGGAGTTCATGTTGCCAAGAATGCACGGTCATTTAGGTCCCCAAAGCCACGTTTCGATGTTGTACAGTTTCCGCGGAGATCGACATATGGTAGGCTCATGGATCATGAAGGCCGAGCTGAATGGAAGCTCCTTGAGGACAAAGTCAAGGTAGCTGATTTGAAGAATTCGCAAGCTTTAATTGGCAACACAGCAGGTGTCCTCATCACATGCTTTTTGCCAGATTCCAATCAACAAAGAAATGATACCAGCTCTGAAATCCCCTTGTGAGCATTGATTGGAATCCTCAGGCATGTGACATCCAGATGTGTGTCCTGCGTGGCCTGGCTCAAATCAGACCTAAGCCATAACTTGCTACGTTTGCAGGTGAAAAGTTGCGCGTCCGAAGCCATCTCGCCGTGGTTGTGCTTTGGCAATACATATATCTTGTAAATCTTGTAATAGAATAATACTAGATGCTGGTTCTCACAAACTTAAAATCCACCTTTCCGCTACACTCTCGTGAGGTTCGCTGGGGTCCTGTCTACGCTGATGTTCGCTGCATAGCGAGGATTCGCATCAATCGCTCCTCAGCGCAAGATTAAATATGATCAGATGTGATTGAAACCGATCAAACATTAGTAATTATTGGACTCTCCTACAGTCTACTAAATTATATAAAGTATGATAAAGTTATGTGAAGCTTCAGCTATGCCCAGTCACGAGGAGAATGAGACCCTTGAAAATCCGCTTGTGTCATGCTTCAGGAAACACGGGAGTGAAAGCTGTGAAGATGAGCCCTCCGAAGACAGAGTGGCAGGTCCACATTGAATGGTTTGATCTTTGTTTTTGCAAATTGTCAGTGTTTGTCGATGTTTATAAAGATTTAGCTGATCTTGATTTCTGATTTGCAAGTTGAAGTTATTCTCAAGTGATCACATTCACCTGGCATCGCTTTCCATAGACAAACGCAAGGCCGCAGCTGAAAAGGAGTTCCTCCAGATGCGCGCCCGAGTGCCCAAAGATGAGCCGCTTGGATCCGCTTGGTACTCTGTGTGAGCTCTGTCTGAACAACTCCCGGTACTCTCTGTATGAGTCCCTTTGAGATGCATGTTTATCCTGTTGGTCGCCTCAAACACCGCAATGTACTGTATCACATGGTTGCTCACATGAGCACGGATTCGAAGTAATACTGACTGTGGACGTTTTGCTCCTATATGTGCTCGTATGCATGTGTACATGTATAATCTATAATCTATATATATAAACAGACATACACCTTCAGGAAAATGAGAGATACACCAAGGCAGAGGCAAGCAAGATATGCAAGCTGCATTGAGACGCATTTTCTCTAGTAATCCAAAGTGCAAAGCTTTGGGAGTAGAAATCGTAAACCAGTGTTAACCAAAAGTGCTGGATTCTGCCGCTTTATTTCTGATTTTCCATGCCATTCCTTGCCAAAGGTGAATCCGTACAGATGGCAACTATCTTGCATGAAACTGCAGAGATACTTGCGACCCATGTCACAGGGAGCCGTGTTGTCGTCAAAGGGGAATACGACGGAACACACGTAATATCAGGCCAACATCTGATGCCACATACGCATGTACATTTTACATGAACTGTACGTGTGACGTGTATGGATGGATGGATGCATGCATGCATGGATGCATGGATGGATGGATGGATGGATGGATGGATGGACAGATTGATTGGTAAATAGATAGATGTGGGTTTATGCAAGCACAGGGGCATCACGCAATACACGTTAAAATATATGCAATGCAACGCAACGCAATGCAATGATATGGTATGTATTAATGTGATGTTATTTGATGTGATGTAATGTAATGACCCCCGTGGGGTGCTCCAAGATAAAATCATAGGGCTTGAGCTCCCGATATTTCTGATGTTTTTTTCATGTGTTTTTTGGTGGGTTGGACCCGAAGGTTCTATTTTCTGGGGAGGCCTTTTGATCAGGATCTCAACAGGTTCTGCACTTGGATGGGAAATAGGTTGGGACCTGCTAATTTTATTTTTTGCCTGTGTCCGTTGCAATAATTTTAGGAAATAATGTGCTATGTATAAGTTTGAATAGAAATGGAGAGAGAGAGTGAGAGAGAGAGAGAGAGATTTTTATTTAAAAAAAAGAGTCTGGCTTGCTATGTCCTCAACCAACGTCAAAAATCTAGGTTTCAAGAATACTCCCGAAAACTCACATTTACGTGTTGGGGCCATAGACTTAGACAACCAAATGTCAAGAAATTCAAACCCCGATCGGATGTCGTAATTCAAGTTAAGTAAAGGTTAGTTGACAGCTAAACACGCAGCATGAAGTACAATCATGGATTTGCCGGGCAAAATTGTAGTTCTGCAATCAAGCCCTTTCAGCTAACTTGAACCAGGCCTTAGTCCAAGGGTTGGGCACCTGCAAAAACATAGTCGAATATTTACCAAAAAAGGCATTTATACTTATATCATACATCTATGTACATCTTTGAATGTATTTCCATAAAACTATAGTCACACACACATGTGTATATATAATATATATATATACATATATACACATACAACAAGTAGGTAGTAGGACCTTGGGGGCCTGTTAATTTTATTTTTGACCATCCTTGGTAAGAACTTGGAGGCATGTTGATTTTATTCCCCAGATAGCGAAGCTATTAGGGTTAGAAGAAACTTAGGCAGGCAAAGGTCGAAAAAATCAAAATATTTAATTTGTCATTTGTCGTTTTTGTTGTCATTTTTTTGTAATTTCAGTTTTGTCTTTCATTTTTTTTGTCATTTTTTGTCATGTCAATTTTGTCTGTCATTTTGATTGTCATTTTTGTCATTTTTGTCTTTGAATTTGAGTTTTGGTCTGCCGTTTTATTTGTATTTTTTGTAATTTTTGCAGGTTGCAAAAATTGCATTTTTCTCGAAACGTTGTCCTTTTCCAATTTTTCTGACAGAAATTGCATCAAAAAATGACCCAAAAAAAAGGACAATTTTGCAGGTTGCAAAAATTGCATTTTTCCCGAAGCACTGCCATATTTTTGTCATTTTTATGTCATTTTTCAAATAATTTGATACTTTTCAATATTTTTGAAAAACCGCGCCAAAATGACACAAAAATGACAAGAATTCCACCACATGACCCCAAAAGAAAAGACAAAAAAATGACAATTTTGCAGGTTGCAATCAAGTGATTTTTCTCCAAGTATTGTCATTTTTGTCATTTTTCCGCAATTTTTCGAATAATTTCTGATGTTTTGCATATGTTTGAGCAAATTGCACCGAAATGACAGAAAAATGACAATGCCTCGAAAATGCCATTTTGGCAACCTGCAAAATTGCAAGTTTTTTTGCATTTTTTGGTCATTTTTCCGCTATTTTCCGAATAATTTTTGCTATGCTTGCACATGTTTGAGAAACTTGCACCGAAATGACAGAAAAAAGTGACAATGCCTCGAGAAAAATGACATAATTTTTGCAACCTGCAAACTTGCCATATGTTTGTCATGTTTTGTCATTTGGTGGAAATTTTGTATATTTTGTTATTTTTTGGTGTAATTTTCTACAAAATATAGAAAATATCAAAAAAATGTTCGATAAATGACAAAAAATGACGACAAAATGACAGGCAAAAAATGACAGAGCAAAACTGACATGACAAAAAAAATGGCAGGTTAAAACTGAAATGTCAAAAAAATGACACAAAAGAATGACAGGCAAAACTGACATGGCAAAAAATGACCAAAAAATGAAAAAATGACAGGCAAAACTGACATGACCAAAAAAAATGGCAAAAGAAACGGCAAAAAAAATACAAAATAAATATTTGAACCATCTCCAGGGTATGGCTGAGAGCTTCTTCTAATATTAGGGTTCTTACTTCAATTATATAGGAGGAGTTGCATGTCGGCGTTTTGGAGCGGGCATGTTGGTGCCGCTGCAGGGTGCTGCTTGCTGCTGTCAGAGAGGTGTGTGTGTGTGTGTGCTTTGGAGCGGGCTTGCTGGCGCCGCTGCAGGATGCCGCTGCAGGGTGCTGCTGTCAGAGCGGTGTGTGCGCCTTGAAACGGGCATGCTGATGCAGCTGCAGCGTGCCGTTGCAGGGTGCTGCTTCATGGGTGCGGTTAGACTGGAGCTGGCCTATGCTGCAGGGCCGCTGCAGGGTGCCGCTGCAGGTGCTGCTTGCGGGTGCTGCTGTCACAGTGGTGTGCGCTTTGGAGCGGGCATGCTGGTGCCACTGCAGTTGAGCGTGCGGCGTGCGCTTTCGAGCTGCGCTTTGGCAGCGGCCGCATGCTGTGCTGCAGGGTGCCACGTGCAAGGGTGCTGCGTGCGTGAGTTGTGGTGTGGGTGTGGGTGTGTGTGTGTGTGTGCGTGCTTGTGGTTCCCCCAGATTGGGGTCTTTGATTTAGTTTTATTTTTCAAGGACCTAATCCCCCCCGGCACCACAAGGGGCTTGTAATGCAATGTAATGTAATGTACGGACGTACTTACTTGTGAATGCATACATATACTCGCAACGCAACTGTTGATACGCTCAATTTGGCGCTGTTTACTCATGGACTTGGTCACTGAAACTGAACCCACGCTTGCACGCTGCTGCCATGACTTCAGCCTCTGTGCAGTGTGTTGACACTCAAAGCAATCAGAACCACAAAAAGGGTCCTGTGCCTGTACACAATTTGAGCTAAGCATTTGATGCCTTTCGGAAGGCTTCTATGGAATTTGACCCCTGATGATGTCTCTTGGCCTTTGTCTAACAAACACACATGGAGATTGACTGCAGTGCCAGAAAGCAAGGCAGCAGGCAAAGGGTTGAAAGCATCTGCAAGCCGCAACAAGTTTTCCAAGAAATCCGGAGAATAACGCTGTCTTCTTCCGGGAATTTTCATGGCAGAAGATTTCCTGCGCGCTTTTCCCCCCATCACAATCAGATTTTGAGATTGGGGTTATCCATGACTCTTTTATGCTATCACGCTGCCATGATCAAACCATCAGGGATAGTTGATGAGGTTGAACAACGACAACTATGACGTTCTCAATCCTGATTTTTAGAAACCCATTAGATTTATCGCGGCCTTTGTGGCAAACTCTGCGTGTTTTTCTTAATGCTACACATGTCAAAGGTCCGGCACTTGTCTCCGGAGATGAGAAAGTGTTTGACACTGCGATGCGGCAATTCTCGTGATATTTCGCAGTGGAGAGACTTGACAAAGATAAGCGCCCTTGGTTCATTGTCCAGAAGCCCATTTCATTTTGGAGTTGATACGAATGAATCTAAACGAATACAAGCAGACCCCGCGCAAGGCGGGTGGCGGAAGCTTCCAGAAGGAAGGATTTTTACACTATAGGATCCAAAGACAAGGTTTGCCTATAGGAGCTGGAGTTAAGTAAGCCTTACATCTTCTCAACTCTGTTCTGTGAATTCGTCCTCATCTTGCCTCACCCCTTTCCAACTGTGACCACCACTTTTAAGCTCTTCGCAGCTCTTCTCAGACCATCTCAGCTCTTCTCAATTCTCACAACTCTTTTCAACAGCTCTCAAAGCTTTTCAATCGCTTCCCACCTCAGCTCAACTCTCGTCACCTCTTCCCCACTCTTCTCAACTCTTCTCAATGACTCTCACCTCTGCCCACCTCTCGTCGACTCTTCTCAACTCGTCGCAACTCTGCTCACCTCTTGCCACCTCTACTATTCCCACCTCTTCTCACCTCTGCTCAATTCATCTCACCTCATTTTCAGCTCATTTTAACTGCTCACCTCGTGTCAACACTTCAAGAACTCTTGCCAGCTCTTCTCACCTCTTTTCGCAAAAATGCTTTACACAGGAAAACTTTTACACACAGAAGCTTTTGCACAGAGAAGCATTTACACATACACAAAAGCTTTTACACAGAGAAGCTTTTACAGAAAAACTTTTACACGCAGCAAGCCTATACACAGAGAGGATTTTACACAGAGCAAGCTTTTAGACACAGCAAGCTTTTACACAGAGAAGCCTTTACACTCAGCAAGCTTTTTCACCGAGAAGCTTTTACACACAGAAGAAGCCTTTACACAGAGAAGCGTTTACACAGAGAAGCTTTTAGACACAGCAAGTTTTTACACACAGAATCTTTTACAGAGAGAAGCTTTTACACTCAGCAAGCTTTTACACAGAGAAGCTTTTACACACAGCAAGCTTTTACACAGAGAAGCTTTACACAAAGCAAGCTTTTGCGGAGAAGCTTTTACACAGAGCAAGTTTTTCCAAGCATAGATTCCCTGGCCACGTCTATACCTATATCTACAGAGCCATCAGGCACATCATGCGACAAATGTAGAATCATGCGGGTGAGTGGGATACAAGCGGGAGACAAGTGTAATAATGTACGACCAGGCGGCCCAGAGCACCCAGCGACCCAGAGCGTAGTCGGAGAGCATACCAGGAACGCAAACCCGGAGACAGAAACAAAATCATACGGGCCCGGAATGCAACCCTTTCAAAGGAGTAAGCACCCCATACAGGTAAACCTGTTTTGGGAAGAAAGTGGGCAAAGAAGAATCCTCGAATCGCCATGGCAGGGAGGAAAGGAAACAGCAGAAATGAACAGTTCCGATTTGGAAAGGGTTGTTTTAACGCTTGCATTCAGAATGGGGGAAGACCAAAAGGCATGACTTAAGCATGACTTCTTGATGTTGCCTTCACAAGCAGGGAAAAGCAAAAGGAGTGACTTAGGCGTGACATAGGCGTGACATTTCCGGGTCCCTGTAATGGCTGAACTCCTTCAGGGGCTGGAAACTGTTCTGAATCTGAAGTGTTGGTAGTGTTGGTCAAGCACATGATGCACGTGATGCACGCGCTAGCCTTTGCATGCGCTCGCCCAGGAAAGCAACAGCTGATCCGAATCTTGCCTGAATTTGAAGGCCTCATAGGCCTACTTTTTTCCAAACACAGTCCCTCTATGCACCTCTATGTACCTGCAAAGTTGCTGTCATTTGTTCAAGAGATCAAGCATGACCTGCCAAGAATCTGTCAAAGCCAAGTATGTGATGTAATACACGAATGTGTGTGTGGATGTACATGAACGCGTTCGCACGGGCACAGATGTAGAAGATACAATAGCTCCTTTGGAGTCAGCATTGCGTTATGTCGCCGGATGTTCACAGCTGCGTGTTGTGCTTGCGCTGCCCAGCCCACACAGTTTCCACACTCCCAAAAAATTAGGGCCGTTGTCCCCATAGTATCCCCTGTTCCCTTTCATTCTTCCCACCAGCAACTGCGGCTTTGGTGCCCATTTGTTGCACTGCTTTTGCCAATCACAGGACAGTGCCAATATGTTCTAAGGCAAGGACTTTCTTGTTACGTAGCATGCTTTTCCGAATGCTGGGATCTTGGATGTCCCTGCATACGCACTTGATTCCACGCATCCAGGAGATTGCAAACGTTGCTGGCGCTCGATAAGTTTGTGCGCGCGGTAAAAACCATTGCTTCCCACACGCGCACACACACAGCATGGTTTGTTACATGTTGCTCTGTATTGCGGGAGATGTGTGGATCCCTCAACGCAACTATTTCTCATGAACATCATACTGATCGGATGAATTCTGGAGGTTTCCTTAGCATTCTTTGGCAGCGGGAGGGGCACATTACGCGCGCATTGTTGGAAGTATTCCGTATAGCATTCCGCTTTGTAAACAATTTGACCGCAATTCAAAAGAGAGAGTTCAGTGTGTTAGTTTCTTCACTTGCGTCGACTCATCTTTTAAGATTCGGTCAGAAGAATCTGTCCTGAGGCAAATTTCAGAGACGTCCATTTGATACCAATAGTCCTGCGGTCCGCATTGCCTGTCTCACTGAGAAGATCCTTCGTTTCTTGGCCAAATCTCATTATGTCAGTTTCCTGAATTCTTTCGAACAACATAGTCTTGTTTGCTTTGGGCAAGTCTTGGTTGGGAATCACAATTCAAGACTCAGCCAACCGAGGTCTTCGCGCGCATTTACTGCGAATCTTTGGCTGCATGTCATTTGAAAAAAGTACCAGTGCAATGAACACCGTTTACATACATCCATACATTACATGTTGTACAAAAACTCTATATTATTCATACATGTACAATATTAACTGAAGAGTCATACGTACAGATAAAATTACATGCATGTGTATGTCTCATATACCAGGAATTATGGTATATACAGCGTACGTGTGTGTGCGTGTATCAGAAGTTTAGAAGTCAAACTTCCGACAATATGGACAGATGGAAAAGCAGAGGTGGGCAGAGTCAGAGAAGAGAAGAGCAGAAGAGAGAAGATCAGAGAAGAGAAAGAGAAAGGGGAAAGAAGATGCAGGTGCGCGAAAAGGTAGCAAAGTCGCGAAACACTGCGTTTTTCCAATGATTTGTGGCTCCGGAGGGTCGAAAAGTAGGCTCGCTAAAGCGGCGGGTGCGGAGCCATCTGGCCAGATGAGAGATGAAAAGTTGCACGCCGTTGTGGCACGAAGCACATTTGGAAATTAAAATGCACAAGACACACCATTCTCGGAGTACTTTTGGAAGTTGCGATGTCGAAAAAGTGCACGCCGTTGTGGCGCGAAGCACATTTTTCAAGTCAAAATGCACAAAACACACCATGCTCTCGAAAAAGTGCACGCCCTTTTGGCGCGAAGCACATTTCGAAGTCAAAAGTGTAAAAAAACTGAAGGGTTCGTGGCATTTTTGGACGTTCAGATGTCGTTTTGCGTGGCAGGCACAAGGGATTATGCACCTTGTCACAAGTGAGAAAACGTGAGGGTTTTGTGGCATTCTCAAAAGCGCTTGCAGGCGTGGGACATTTGAAGAGGATCCGTAAACATGCAGTTTCCCTGGCAGGCAGGGTACAAGAAGCATGTTCACCAGAGATGTTCGGAGGTCAGGGCGCTGATTTCCTGAGAGGGGTTGCATTTTGGGGCATGAGATCTTCAAGTTTGCTAAGATGATTTTGCGTGACAGGTGCACCACTTTGTATGACCTGGCTTCACTTTTTCATGGCAGGCGCAATACTTTAGAGACATGGACTGGAAAATCGCAGAATTGCTTAGTTTTTGATGTTGCCAACAGATAGATCGATCGATCGATCGATAGACAACTACAACTGCAACTACAACTACACTACACAAAGCTACGCTACACTAATTATATAATTATAATTATAATTAATTCGCTACACTAATTATATAATTATAATTAATTACGCTACATTACACTACACTAATTACGCTACACTACACTACACTATGCTACACTACACTAACTACAACCAGAGCTCAAACTACAACTACACTACTTTACTCTACACTACACCAGATTACACTACACCAAACTACACTACAGCACGCAACACAACAGCACACTACACTAGACTACGCTACAGCTCAAAGCACTAAAGCACACTACACTACATCATATTAAAGGGCTGCCGCCCCCTGCCGCCGACCCCTGGTAGCGTGTGGGGTGCAGAGTGAGGAGCGTGGAGTGTAAAGTGCGGAGTGTGGAGTGTGCAGTGGGTAAAGCGTAGAGTGTAGAGTGGAAAGTGTGGAGGATTAAGTGTGGAGTGTAGAGGGTGAGTGTGAAGAGTGTCAAGTGTAGAGTGTAGACTGTGGTTTTATGCCTGGGGCTTTATCCAACCATGACGGTGATCCCCCGATGGTGGAGCGAAGATAGCCATCTATTCCAGTCGCCACCAAGCATCAACTATATATATCAATGAGAGACCATCCATGGGTTACATTTGTTTAATGGGTTATGGTTAATGATGGTTATTGCTTGTTGATGGTGAATAATGATCAATAATTAACGCCTCCTCGGCTCCAATCGCTCGCAACAGCGGATGCTGCGATACCTGTCGTGTAGAGCTCCCTCTTTGAGACGTTCGAAGTTTGGAGGCTCAAAATGGTTTCCAGGTGAGCTGGATCCAATTGAAGGCGTTCCTGACAGCAACGTTTACCCTGTAGCAACTTGCAAGCGGGTATGGTTCCTGGATCGCCAAAGGAAAAACCCACAACTTCGTGTATGGCGCACGCAATTCCCATTGGCGCCGGCCTTCGCCATCACCGCCCATGTCGCTCAGGGCCAAACAATCACAGAAGGGGTCCTCACAGACCTGTGTGTCGGTCTTGGAGGTAACCCGTTCACAGCATATGTCGCGTTCACGCGGGTACAAGGACGCGCGCAATTGTTTATCTATCGGGCCTTCGACGCAGCGCCATTCCAGAAGGGAATTGGCCTGGGCCGGGACCTGCTACTTCGGCAGCTGCGCGGCGACCGCATCGATTGGAAAGCATTATTGGCCAAATATTGCGAAGAACGGACGTGTGGTGCTTGTGCGGAGCGAAAGCCGGCCAATGCATTCACAGCCGGGCAATGGAAACGCAGTGATGCCGACCGCGTGTGTCGCGAATGCGCAAAGAGTTATGCTGATGCCGGGACGCCGTGGCAATGCAACGTCTGCAAGAGGTGGCATGCAGAGACGAATTTTCCGAACAAGCATCGGCAACGACAATGCAGCTTTTACCGCGTGTGTTTGACATGCGAAACCAAGAAGCCCTGCGTCCGATGCGGTCTCGCGAAGTCGGAGGCCGACTTTGGCGCAGCAGCGTGGACGGCGCGAAATGCAGAGAGACGGTGTTGTCGAACATGCACAACCAAGATGCGCGACCACTGGACGTGCAGCCACTGCGCGGAACGAAAACCTCGTGCAGAATTCTCTGCGTGGCAGGCCGCGCGCGCGCATGCACAGGATGGCACGCAACAATGCAACACGTGCGTGTCATTAGCGTTGGTTTGTCGGGTCGCTCGCAGAGCGAACCAACGCGTGCTGCGTTTGCGGCACCGCGGCAAGCGGGAGCGCGAACAATCCATTGTAGCGGATGTCCGACGCGAAATAGCGGCAATAACCGAACGGAGGGCAAAGACGAGCGCGCAGGCACCACCTGGCGCGATGGGGTTACCGGAGAAGGCCGCAAAGGCAGGTCGCGAAGGGCTCGCGCGAGCGACAAGTGGCGCGGGCGCCACGCACAAGTTGCCTCCCGCGTGCGGTCCCCAAGAGAACACGGACGACACATTCCACTACACGTGCCCGTTTTGTGAGGCTGCCGTCAGCAGCAGTGTGCGTTCTGGCCAAGTAAATCACCGCAGGCATTGTGGTAACCGATTTCAGGTCAAAGATGGATGCGTCGTGACAAAGAAGATGGTGTACCAGTGCCCGTTTTGCGATGGCAAAGTGAGCAGCAACGTGGTGTCTGGGCAAATCAACCATCGCGGCGTGTGCGGCAGCCAGTTCTATGTAAAGAAAGGCAAAGTCAGCGACGCAACGCGAAAACATATGCACACATGCCCGCGGTGCCAAGCAGCCGTGTGGTCAGCCAGCGCGTCGGGGCGAATCCGCGTGCAGCACAACACACCAGCGGGACGCCCGTGCACACAGAAGAGCTGGCAGAGCGAGGAAACGAAAGAAGCATAGGCTATAGGACATGCTGCTGGGCCGCCAAGGGCGCCGGGAAGGGTTTAAGGCCAGCCTACTGCCTAACGTTGCTTTCTGAAACCCGAAGAAAATCTCCAGCAAAGCGCCCGGCAGGTGGCCAAAGGACATGCTGCTGGGCCGCCAAGGGCGCAGGGAAGGGTTTAAGGGCAGCTTCAGGCGCCGGGAAGGGTTTAAGGCCAGCCTACTGCCAGGAAGGGTTTAAGGGCAGCTTAGGGCGCCGGGAAGCGTTTAAGGCCAGTAGGGCAGCTTAGGGCGCCGGGAAGCGTTTAAGGCCAGCCTACTGCCTAACGTTGCTTTCTGAAACCAGAAGAAAATCTCCAGGAAAGCGCCCGGCAGGTGGCCAAAGGACATGCTGCTGGGCCGCCAAGGGCGCCGGGAAGGGTTTAAGGGCAGCTTAGGGCGCCGGGAAGGGTTTAAGGCCAGCCTACTGCCTAACGTTGCTTTCTGAAACCAGAAGAAAATCTCCAGGAAAGCACCCGGCAGGTGGCCAAAGGACATGCTACTCTACTGCTAACTACTGACTGGCCGCCAAGGGCGCCGAAAGGGTTTAAGGAGGACGGGCACTTAGAGGGCGCCGGGCGGGGACGGCCTTTAAGGCCAGCCTACTGCCTAACGTTGCTTTCTGAAACCAGAAGAAAATCTCCAGGAAAGCGCCCGGCAGGTGGCCAAAGGACATGCTACTGGGCCGCCAAGGGCGCCGGGAAGGGTTTAAGGGCAGCTTAGGGCGCCGGAAAGCGTTTAAGGCCAGTAGGGCAGCTTAGGGCGCCGGGAAGCGTTTAAGGCCAGCCTACTGCCTAACGTTGCTTTCTGAAACCAGAAGAACATCTCCAGGAAAGCGCCCGGCAGGTGGCCAAAGGACATGCTGCTGGGCCGCCAAGGGCGCAGGGAAGGGTTTAAGGGCAGCTTAGGGCGCCGGGAAGCGTTTAAGGCCAGCCTACTGCCTAACGTTGCTTTCTGAAACCAGAAGAAAATCTCCGGAAAGCGCCCGGCAGGTGGCCAAGGACATGCTGCTGGGCCGCCATCGCCTAGGCAGGCGGGCGCCGGGAAGGGCTTAAGGGCAGCTTAGGGCGCCGGGAAGCGTTTAAGGCCAGCCTACTGCCTAACGTTGCTTTCTGAAACCAGAAGAAAATCTCCAGGAAAGCGCCCGGCAGGTGGCCAAAGGACGTGCTGCTGGGCCGCCAAGGGCGCCGGGAAGGGTTTAAGGGCAGCTTAGGGCGCCGGGAAGCCTTTAAGGCCAGCCTACTGCCTAACGTTGCTTTCTGAAACCAGAAGAAAATCTCCAGGAAAGCGCCCGGCAGGTGGCCAAAGGACATGCTGCTGGGCCGCCAAGGGCGCCGGGAAGGGTTGAAGAGCAGCTTAGGGCGCCGGGAAGCCTTTAAGGCCAGCCTACTGCCTAACGTTGCTTTCTGAAACCAGAAGAAAATCTCCAGGAAAGCGCCCGGCAGGTGGCCAAAGGACATGCTGCTGGGCCGCCAAGGGCGCAGGGAAGGGGTTAAGGGCAGCTTAGGGCGCCGGGAAGCGTTTAAGGCCAGCCTACTGCCTAACGTTGCTTTCTGAAACCAGAAGAAAATCTCCAGGAAAGCGCCCGGCAGGTGGCCAAAGGACATGCTGCTTTCTGAAACCAGAAGAAAATCTCCAGGAAAGCGCCCGGCAGGTGGCCAAAGGACATGCTACTGGGCCGCCAAGGGCGCCGGGAAGGGTTTAAGGGCAGCTTAGGGCGCCGGGAAGCCTTTAAGGCCAGCCTACTGCCTAACGTTGCTTTCTGAAACCAGAAGAAAATCTCCAGGAAAGCGCCCGGCAGGTGGCCAAAGGACATGCTGCTGGGCCGCCAAGGGCGCCGGGAAGGGTTGAAGGGCAGCTTAGGGCGCCGGGAAGCCTTTAAGGCCAGCCTACTGCCTAACGTTGCTTTCTGAAACCAGAAGAAAATCTCCAGGAAAGCGCCCGGCAGGTGGCCAAAGGACATGCTGCTGGGCCGCCAAGGGCGCAGGGAAGGGTTTAAGGGCAGCTTAGGGCGCCGGGAAGCGTTTAAGGCCAGCCTACTGCCTAACGTTGCTTTCTGAAACCAGAAGAAAATCTCCAGGAAAGCGCCCGGCAGGTGGCCAAAGGACATGCTGCTGGGCCGCCAAGGGCGCAGGGAAGGGTTTAAGGGCAGCTTAGGGCGCCGGGAAGCGTTTAAGGCCAGCCTACTGCCTAACGTTGCTTTCTGAAACCAGAAGAAAATCTCCAGGAAAGCGCCCGGCAGGTGGCCAAAGGACATGCTGCTGGGCCGCCAAGGGCGCCGGGAAGGGTTTAAGGGCAGCTTCGGGCGCCGGGAAGCCTTTAAGGCCAGCCTACTGCCTAACGTTGCTTTCTGAAACCAGAAGAAAATCTCCAGGAAAGCGCCCGGCAGGTGGGCGCCGGGAAGGGTTTAAGGGCAGCTTAGGGCGCCGGGAAGCGTTTAAGGCCAGCCAACTGCCTAACGTTGCTTTCTGAAACCAGAAGAAAATCTCCGGAAAGCGCCCGGCAGGTGGCCAAGGACATGCTGCTGGGCCGCCATCGCCTAGGCAGGTGGGCGCCGGGAAGGGTTTAAGGGCAGCTTAGGGCGCCGGGAAGCGTTTAAGGCCAGCCTACTGCCTAACGTTGCTTTCTGAAACCAGAAGAAAATCTCCGGAAAGCGCCCGGCAGGTGGCCAAGGACATGCTGCTGGGCCGCCATCGCCTAGGTGCTCCTCGGACGCGCTCCCCCTGCCATCGTCTGGGGTCGGCGGATTTTCATGGCTGAACCGAGAAAGGAAAAGAGCAAAAACACCAGAGGCTCTCTTATTTTCTTTGAATCAACCAAAATCAAACGTACCACGTTGAGCACAACTGTTGCAGAGTTGTATGCACTCATGAAGTGTTATGGTACATGTCAAATGTTGAGAGGACTGATCAAGGACATCACTGGACTTTCAAGTGAAATTCATATGAGGACTGATGCAAACAATCTTGTGACTACTGCCAGCACTACTCATGTTCCTGAACAACAAGAGACCATTCATATGATTCAGATGCTTAGGAAAGAAGCATGTTCAGGTTCCATTGCTGACTTGTCACATATCAGAACTCAATGGTGTTTAGCCGATTGTTTGACCAAGAAATCTGCCAATCCTCAGAATCTTATCGATGCTGTTCGACAAGGTGTTCTTAAGGAAGTTGATGCTCATCCACCATTCAGATCATTACTGGAACACAAGGCTTACCTCAGGTCATGGTTGCCAACAGTTTGCAGTCATGTTGATTTTAGACATGATGTATTTCTGTTAGGTGACACCTTGAGGGATTCTTGACTATTTTTTGAATTTGTGCCTGCGGCTCAAGAGGCAGAGTCTCGAGGATCGCACTGTTTCTTCAACATGTCGAGCTCTAGCCGGTGGAACAGGGCCTCAGCCGCATCATCTAGTGATCAGGCACAATCGAACACTCGAGGTCAAGAACATCAAAGCTATGATTTTAGTCGAAGACATTCAGCTGATGGATATGCTCTGAGAAGATCAGAGGAAATCCCAGCTGACAAATTTCGAACACCATCGACATTGCCCAATGAGGATCATTTATCATTTTGCTATGATTACAGGCGCCAAACAGATTGGTTTCAGGCTCACGAGCAAGTGAGGAAGAAGAGAGAGCGCAATTTACATACATTGATGGGTCCACACAACATGAGACCAACTGACAGACATGAAATGTTCATGGACGCAATAGCTTGGATTTTGCACTGGGGAAATAGTCATGGAGAATTTGATGAATCTTTGAAATGGACTTCAAGTTTTCTGAAGTATCTCTGTGGCCTTACAACTCAGGCAGAAGAAAACTGGTTTGATGAACGATGCAATGATTTCCACGTGGACATGACTAGCTCATCAAGGAGAAGTTATTATATGTCATGTAGCAAGAGGCTATCCAATGTGTTGAGACATTGCAGAGACAAAACGTTATTCACTGCCAGTGGAGCTATGAACATTTCTTTACTGTTTGATCAGATGCAAGGAGACAATCCAAAGGAATATCACATGTCTGGAGCAGATTTTGCTGCTATGTTACTGTGTAATCCAAAACACCGTTTCTTTGTTGAGATCTCCATGAGATGGCAGTGGTACCCATATAGCTCAATGGCAGAGTATCCATTCGACGTTCGTCTTGGTGCTTTTCAAGGACATAGCAACCAAGTTGTCGATCCCACTGTGGCACACCACCGACATATGATGAGGCTATGAGTTTGGGCTGGATTTTTCATGTCACTGACTACATGA
Source organism: Cladocopium goreaui (assembly GCA_947184155.2). Lineage (NCBI taxonomy): Eukaryota > Dinophyceae > Suessiales > Symbiodiniaceae > Cladocopium > Cladocopium goreaui. The sequence continues at coordinate 1,391 of CAMXCT020002213.1, read as the reverse complement.
ATTTAGATTCCATTCAACAATCAGGCCTGAAGACCTTTGTGAAAGGAAGTGGAAAAGGCAGAAGGGATGCAGTTCACTTCATGTACCACAATGACAATGGTCAGGGCTACATAAGGATGGCAGAGGGCACGAAGCCTCCAAGAAACTATAGGCGACCAGTGTACCTCGTGTTGGATCCAAGTTTTATTGTGGACAACCAACTCTATCTGACAAAGAATGGTGTCATTTTATTTCATGGTGACATTCCTTTCCAGTACCTCCATGTCAAGGAACAACTCCCTACCATTGCATGTAACGTTGTTCATCAAGGACGTGGCCATTCTCTACCTCCATCGGTTACAGGTGGTTCATGGCACACCAACACAACATGGAACCATGTCATGAAGGAGAAAGGTACAACATTTATTCCTGGACAAGACATTCCTGAGGAAGTCAGAATCACAGCATGGGAGTTCATGGGTCAGCAAGTTCCACAAAACTATGGAAGATTAGTTTTTGGTACACCACTATGCAATGAGAATGACTTTGACCCGATTGTGGAATCAATCTATGGTGCAGCAGCAGAAGGCTCTCGAGAAAGAGAGGTATCTGCAGCAGAAGGCTCTCAAGAAAGAGAGGTATCTGCGCAGGCTGATGAAACCATGGAAAATCCATATGAACAACCATCAAGAAGAGGACGCTCTCAAGAAAGAGAGGAACCTCAAGATGCATGGGAGCAACAACGCTCCTCATCAGGAAGTCCAGAATCACCACAACATGATGATCCTCAACAAGATGCTCAAGACAATCAACAAGAGGAGCCATCAGTGGACGTCCATGACGACCCAATGGGTGAAGAGGCTGTCAACCTCTGGGAAGCAGAAGATCCACCAGATGATATCGAAGACCCTGTTGTAGAACAGGCTACCAAAAGTTCAATTTCTGCATCGAATCCCTGGGTCCTGTATGAGGCAGGTATTGTTTGTGCAAGAGAAGAGAGCGGTGAACTCATCAAGAACTCCTCAGGAGAAAAAGTGATAGTTCTGCGTGAATGGAACCTACTACTCTCTTCACAAAAGATAGCACTTCGTAGACAATCGATCACTCGCTCAGACTGGGAGAAGTTACCATGGACAGGACATCTATGCTTACTCTTCACAAGAGCTTGGGAGATTGGACGCATGTTGGCACACTTCCATCGAGAAGGAAACATTGAAGCCATGGAAGGTTACATGAACTCTTGTCGACAATATTGGACAGACTGGATGCGAGGTCAAACTGCCCCAACAGGTTGGGAAGACAGACACAGTATCAACAGAGACGAATGGAGAGAGAAGTTCTTGCTACACGAAAGAGACTTAGCAATACAGAAGGACATGGAGTATCTCTCAGAAGCAGTCTTTGTCTTTTAC